>JAJJMC010029152.1:611399-694356 GCA_023531435.1 Papaver californicum
GTATCTTCCACAATGAATACATACCTAATGATCTTTTTCCTTCTTCTTTGATTACTCTTCCTTAGCCTCTTCTTCTTTTAATTTTTCCGACCCCCTCTCTGTTGAACGCTCTCTTCTATTTATAGATTATCTAATGGGTCCCTCTTGTCCCGATACCTTCTTTCGTTCTCCTTATTATCTTTGGATCGGGATGATTGTATGGTTGACAGGTCATGCTCTTTACTTTTTGGTCCGTTACCTTGTATGATTAATACGTACTCTTCGTTCTTTGAGAATCATCTTTGTCCCGATCACATGTGTCAACCATGTGGTTAAAGTAAATATAAGTAATTATTGTCTTTACTTTCTCGTTCCAGATTCATTATTACTCTTACTTTCCCGCTCCACGTTCATTATTACTCTTAATTTCCCGTTCCATATTCATTATTACTCTTACTTTCCCGTTCCTCGTTCATCATTACTCCTACTTTCCCGTTCAATAGGTATTTAATGCTATCTGTTTCGATCAGTGTGATACTACTTTCCCGATCTTATGTGTCAAACATGCAGGGATTTACTCAGCCTTTCACATATGTCCTATTTCGATCCTTTGATACGGTTTTGATTGGGTGCTTCTCGTTCTTCTTAGTACCACCGACTCCTTCTTTAATCGTCTTACACGTGTCGTCCTCCTTTTATTTCCGAACACTAGGTATGATGTTAAATCAGAACATAAAGCATGGATAAGCTTGGATGATAGTTTAGCATGTCGATTCAGAATTAGTTGTATTTAGGGCTGCACAACGGGTGGGTCGGGTCGGGTTTGGCCTCACCCGCACCCGACCCGCCAATAGCTGGGTTTTTTTTTCATCACCCGCACCCGACCCGCCTGGCCCTCGGGTCGGGTCGGGTCTGACCCGCCCAGATGGCGGGTCGAGTCGGGCGGGTGCGGGTCACCCGCCCAGATAATCTTGCAAAAAAATTTCATGGTTTTGGCTGTTTTTTTGATCCTCACGCGCACCACCTGATAAACCATTTTAACTAACAATCGATAATCTCAAAAGGCATAACAGAATATTCATGTACGAAACAGCACTATAAATACTGAAATATATAAAAAAAACTCACATTTGGATAACCAATAAAACGATGAATAAGAAAGTGAAAAATCAGAGGATCATATGACTAATGCTGCATTTGTCAGTGGGGCTTGCTTACAACTGATGCACTAATTGGCCAACAAGGCAACAATCATGGTGGAGTACAAGAATTGCTCCACACAGATATAGATAGATGAGAACAATAGATAGAGATACAAAAGAAATAGCAGTTCAAATACAAATATGCAACTAAAATTTAGCCATAATAAGAAATAGATTCCTTTCTAAAACAGTTCACATGATCAACGTTAATTGTTGCAACCAAATTTACCCTAAGAAGCCAGAGATAACAAGTGCAATAGAACACACAGTGTGTGTACATAAACAGATTACCAATTACTCAAACTACCTAGCAGCTCCACCAAACACAACCAGAGCCTATGAATACTGGAATGTAGTCAATGAAGCATGAAAACCCAAATTTTTGCAAAACTAAATGCTACGAGGAACAGGGAACACTAATGAACAGGGAACACTAATATTAAGTTAAGTTGTGCAATATAACAGGGAATACTAATTAACAGGGAACATTAATGATAATCTCGTTATCAACATCATCAATTTAATACACTAATGAAAAATCCCCAAATTTTAACTTGAAGAACCCTAGTTCTAAAATTGATTTACAAACACTCAATCAAAACTAGTAAAACCCTATCACAGATTTAGAAACAATCAAAGCTAATAAAACCCAAATTTCAATTGCTACTAAATCATGTAATGAACACATTAATTTCAATTAGGGCAAAAAGAAACAGTACTTACCTGTAAGAGATTGAACTGATGTCTGATGGTGGTGATGAACTGATGATGCAGTTGGGGAACTTGGGTTCAAGGTGGTGGTGGTGGTGGTATGACTGTGCTCTACTTCTCTGTAAGAAAAGAAGAAGAATGGAACCAGAGTATAGAGAAGAGAAGAACTGAAGAAGATGAAGTTTTGTTTCTGTTTTGATTCGATTCTATTTCTCTGTTTTGTTAAAACTTGGGCGGGTGGGCGGGTCGGGTCGGGTGAGAGGTGCTATCACCCGCACTTGACCCGCCAGAAGTCGGGTTTAAGAAAAATCACCCGCACCCAACCCGTTCATCGGCGGGCCGGGTGCGGGTCGGGTTATTTTGGGCGGGTCCGGATCGGGTTGGCGGGTTGGGTCGGTTTTGTGCAGCCCTAGTTGTATTTGTGGATTCTTTATAAATCATTTCAAACGGATGAGATTACTAATGAAAAGTTTAAACACTTACAGGTGTGTGTCAACCGAAGGTACATTCCTCAGTTATCTATTTTTATCTAAGTTCAGTTCTCTACATTTCTCTATATAGTTTTTTCTGCAGATTCATTTCTCCATCTGTGCATATTGAACTCCGACGTAGGTTCTATTTGCAATATGTATTCAAGCATTTCCCAAGTGGTAAGAGTTTGATATATGTAATTAAGAGGAATTGAACTCACCACCAATATCAAATGTCAACTTCTAGGTAGTTCTTCAACTTTTCCAATTTGATTTTAGGGTTTTTGATGCGAGGGTGTGTGTTCTGTAGAGGGAAGTTAAGATTGGAAACAATAAAATATCTTCTTGGTTTGAATATCAATACATAAGGGAGCACTTTCTGCTGGTATGTTGTCTGGTTTCAACTTGATATCATTAATCTTATGTAAAATGTTACAAATTGTTGTACATGCTCTACTCTGATGCCAAATTGTGGTTGCGTTTGCACAATTGGGCATTTTTTGTTACAATTTTCGTTCAAGTACTTCATATTAATTTGTGATTGTGATTGTGCTTGTTTGATTGATATTTGGCTTCATATTTATTTGATTGATTATTTTTGGTATTGATTCGTATGTAATGGTGAATGCAAATAATTTGAATTGTTGGATTCATATTTGATTGAGAACTAAATGGCTAGAAATTTGTATGCATGTGCAGAAATTTTGAATTTGGGAATTCCCAATTGTAAAATTGATTTTTTTTTATAAATCTAAATTAAATTTGAGAAGTATATAAGTTTGGCAAACCAAATATGGACGTGTGGGAATATATTGTGACGATAAGTTATGCGTTGCTAAATTAATTTATGCATTGCTTTAATTAGCCAGGAAAATAATTTTGGTTCACTTAATAAAATATGTCTCAAAAATTCCCTACGCCAGATTTGAGACACTTATACATGTCTCAAAAAATCAAAGCAACATTTATAAATGTCTTAAAATCGTCGATTTGGTGTAGTGCAAGCTTCATCGATTTAGGTTTTATGCGTATATGTCCCACACCATGATGCACAAAAATCTTGTAAGGGTCCCAACATTTGTTATGAACACCAGTGAAGACCTTCTGAGAATACGTCCCATACTGCATACCCAGGTGTCGATGATGAGTTTTTAACAAGGGAGAAAATTATAATATTCCTTTTGCTCAGCTGCAGAAATTATAATTTGAGAATGCGTATTTAACTTATAGCTACATTAGCCCTATAGCTCTTTTATATACATGCACGCCTTCAAAATTTCAGGGCTTTGCCCGGCTAAACCCTAGTTATTTCATGTGTGCCCATGCAAACTATTTGCATTAATCGAAACATACTGATTATGCAAAATTACGGGCATTCGGAATGGATGTTGTGCCATTTTATGAATAAAAACGCTAATTAGATGCATACCATATAAATGCAGAGTCACATCGAACATCATCTCAAGTCGCAGACTTCCACGACTGAATCCTTGAATATATTTTGTATGTACTGCATAAAAGTCAGGCATAATGCTAAAATAAATCTCATGCGAATGAGAAGCCATAAGCAAGCCATGGCTATGGCAATAGCACCAGCAAGTATCAGCCCTAGAGAGACCTAGCCATACTTCCAGCACCAACGCAACACTAACTAGCCCACACCTGCTCTAGCATAACACTAACACCAACACTAGCACTAGCGCCACTAACAGTGCTAGCTAGCAACAACGCTAACACTAGCACTTACGCTGTCGGCAGAGCTAGCAGCAGCGCTAGCTTGGTCGCTAACCCCAGCGCCAATACTAATGCTAGCGTAAGCACTAGCACCCCATCCTCACTTGCTTGTTGTGTCACCCCCGCTTGCTCGTGCCAGCATTACCTTTTGCTACTAACGCCAATACTATGCCATTGCCATGCTAAGTTAGCATAAAACCTGTTGGTATCACTATTATTCACGTGCTTTGAGCCCATGACTCCACTAACTCCTACGAAAAATTAAAACAATTACATGGGGGGATTCTTCATGGGGTTTTGGTCTGGTGGTTATAGCAACATGTGGCGTGGCAACACCCCATGATGAAAATTACAAAGTAGTGGTGACGGTTAAGGAGATAATGGAGTAGTGGTTTCCAGAAACTTCCCAAGCATAATGGGCGGTTATACCATTATCCCCACAATCTCCATTTCTATATCTCTTCACTACCTCCACTACTTACAAACAAATACGTGTGTTCCCAAACTATAATAAATAGGCTACTTAGTCATTCAGAAAAACAGAACAAGCTTACCATTCTATCACACGCTCTGTTATTCTCTATTGTTCAACACCTCTACACATAATTCTTCACACTCATTTACTTCAACTTTCTTTTTTTCCCTCCCCTAAGATCAACCCGTTCTCTCTTCTTATGACCGAAGCAGGACGAAACGGCTATTTTCGTGGTTTAGGCTTGTCTTGTACAATTTTGATTTCCGAATCTAAAGAAAGTACTTCAACAGTATATTGTTTTTGCCTTAGAGCAATTTTTAGGTACTAACAATTGGCGACCATAGTGGGAGATCAATCTCTCGGTCATGAATCCATTTTTTTCAACCATCTGAAAATCAATTCTTCAACCATTCTAAAAATAGTGGATCTTAGGTCAGGTTCAACAACCAATCCCAATTCAGGTTCAAAAACCACTACTGACCCAGGCAACGCCAGTGGTGAAATTCCAGAAATTATTCCTCAAAACACCATCGCTGAAAACACCAACACTCCTTTTCGTACCACTGAAGGTGTCAGAAACAAGGAGCAGGCATCACCAACCATATTTGATCGGATGAAGTAGTAAGAAACCTTGGTCGAAACTCAAGTAGCCATGGCTACTACCCACAAGGAAGTTTTTACCTTTCTTAAGATTTTAACGGAGAAATTATCACCAGAGCAACGTCATCATCAAATGGAGAAAGCCAAGATCACAATTATCGGCGGCGCCAGCAGGTCAAGAGCTAACATCCAAGAAGATGATAAAATACATGTTATCGCCGATCGTGTACTAGAGAGGATTCAACAACAACAAAACTTTGTCACTCGTGAAGACCTGGAAAGGCTTCTGCGAAACCGTGGAAAGGAAGATCCATCTTCATTCCATCAACACCAACCCCCTTACCTAGCATAGATTCAGAGGATCGCACTGCCAAAAGGGTATTCATCTCCTCCATTTTTATTATGTGATGGCACCGGGAACGCCTGAGAGCATGTTTCTCCGTTCTTGGAATCTTTAGGGGAACATGAATATAATCAAGTGTTGCGGCTCAAAGAATTCTCAAATCTCTTACGGGGAGAGCTTACACCTGGTACAACAACCTCGCTCCCAACAACATCTCTAGTTGGTCTGAAACGGTCAATGCCTTTCATAAAAAGTATTTCTTTGTCTCTGAGGAAATCACTATCTTGGACTTGGGAAAAATATTCTAGAGAAACAACGAGCAACCGAATGAATATGTAAAGAGGTTCAGGACACAGGCTCTTGATTGCCACGACTAGAACGTAACTGAGCAACAATTGGTGGAGCTTTGCATTAATGGTATGATTCCTGTCTATCGTGCCTTATTAGAAAATTTACGATTTCAAACCTTCTCTGAACTACACGAGGCCGCCAAGAGATCAGCAAAAATTGCTCCATCTTTGTTGGAAAGAACAAGGCCCTCCAGAGAGAAAATCCGTAGAGACACCCGTGGGAGTAGACGTCTGGTGAACAAGCAATACTCTGCCCAACCTTCTATAGGTGTTATCACTGATAAAAGGGCAAAGAGAAAGGCAGCACCTCAATCGACGTTGCTGACAAAACACCCTGCGTCGACCTCACTAATGACACCAACACCCATTCAAGGACGAGGCCCAGCCAAGATTACGCGTCAACCGCAACAACCAAAGACAGATCCGACGAACCCGGATTTACCCTTTCCTATGAAGGAGGTCCTCGAATTGTTGGAAGTATGGATACAAGACGGAGGTATCAAGTTACCGCCCATGCGATGCCCGCCAACCGCTAAGGAGATGTCAGATCCAAAATAATATCGCTTTCACAGATTTAGTAACCATCCCACCAGTTAATGCAATGGCTTGAAGCGTATCTTCAAAGAAAATATTGACTCATGAGAATTATGCCTGGGAACTGAAGGTGTTCACAAAGACCCTTTCCCAGTTAGAAGCTTCACTCTTGCTGGAGACTCTGTCAACAAAACTGTTCAATCCATGATGGTGCACATGTGTGAACTTCTTATTTTAATCAAAAGCACAACGCAAAGATATATTCACTGCCCTTAATCGCGGCATGTCGGGTAAATGTTTACACTTTGTCGAGAAAGCTATTATATATCCTGAGCCTGCTTTGAAAGGCGTAACCATCAAGCATAACGAGAAGTCTGGTTGGGGACTTCTCACTACTGCACGCCTCAAGAATACTGAGTTTGAAAAAATACTAATCGATACGGGAACTGATATCAATATCATCACCATCAAGACTCTGAGGGTTGCGGGAATCTCCAGGCACGAGGCTACGCACTTTCCGACTGTAATCAAGAATTCAGAAGGGAAGTCCAGGAGCGCTTACGGTTAGATCACTCTCGAAGTAAAAATACATAGTGCCCAATTAAGTTTCACGTTTCCAAATTATGACATGGTTCTGGGACGCCCATGGGTCTGTAGCAATAAGATGGAATCAGGTGTATCTTCTCTGCCAATACCAACACTTCCAAGACTCTCAAATAAGCCAGCAAATCCCAAAGACGGCATATCAGAGGAGTTTTGTCGCACAATGGATTTGGATGTGAAGCAATTGCCAGGATAGGACATGGCGTCGTACGTTCGAAGGTTTCGCACACAAGTAAGTCATATCCAACCAACTTCTTTGAAACCAACGATCCCACATCCCATCAAATCTTGGGGACTTGACCCGGATATCAACCCTACTCTGACTCGGCGATGTGAATGAGAAGCTAATCATTTTCAAAATTTTATCAAATGGGTATGGATTGTATCTATTGGAGATAAGCAAATTAGTAACCCGGTTATTCAGGAAACATGTCATGAAGTTAAGGGGCATGAACCTAATTCCTTCCATGTCGGTGATACGGTGGAGAAAATTACAGCCTCTCCTGAAGAAGAGTCGTATCTTGTCATTGAAAACTTGATCGGTGGTTACTACAAGCTTGTCAATACTGATAAGCCAGAAGGAGTGGTCATACATAGAAAGTGGCTTAAAGCTCACAACGCTTAAAGCATTCTACCACCACCTCACAAAATTTCCTTGTTTTACATAATATTTGTAATTCCTCCAAAATGTTTACAATATCTTGCATTCATACTTAGGATTTGCAAAGTATTGTTTCTTTCAAAAAACTAAAAATATCCTTTTAAATCATTCAAAAATCTCTACCTACTCAAAATTTAAAATTAAAAAAAAAACACAAAAAGTCATGTGTCTCAGAAACCTAAAATCTAGTAAAATTCCTTGAAAACCGATTCACGCTTTGGGATTACGCCTTCTCCATCCGCCCAAGAATCTCGGTTGCAAGCTTCAACTCCCGAGAAAGCCTCTCAACTTCACGTTCAGCCTTGGTGATTGTCTCCAAGTTAGGAGTCGCGCCTCCCTCCTGCAAATGTTTCTTAATAGCTTCCAAATGACGATAAAGCCATGTGACATTAAACTTAACTCTTTCAGCCTCCTCCAAGGCATCTTCCTGTCCTGAAGCACTACCTCAGAAATTTCTCTATGGGGAAGAAAAACTATCTCATGCACAGTTGGCAGCACGGATACATTCTTTTCCAAAGTACGATAGTTTTTGGGGTTACCTACAAAAAAATGGCCAAACTTCTTCCATACTTTGGTATACAGCTCAGCATAGGATGACGGGACAATAAAACCTCTGATGCACATGTTTTCAGGCCGAATTCTATCAAACTTGAAGTCAAATCTAACTCCATCGTTCAGGTACTCAATCGAAGCAGTCTTCACCATATCAACATTTTGTACAATAAAACCACTCGGAGTGCTTTCTTCAACAATCGCTTCAGGAAGAACTTGCTCATGATTTTGAGTTGGAAAAGACACATCACCAGCATCACGTCTCATGGTAATCTCCAATCCTTCACTTGCAAGCTCATCTCTATGTTTTGGTTCGTTCTCCCCCTGGAAACGGAGACATTATGGAAATAATAAGTTAAAATGTCTCGACCACAAGGAATTGAAGAAAAAATTATGAAATTAAAAAAATATGTCATTAGCAACCTAAACATTCATTAAAAAGTATTTTGGGTCATGGCGTATGGTTTAGAAAGACTATCGAATGATTTGCAAAAAATGTTATCAAAAACGTTTTTACACTACCCTATAGAAGAACTGAAACTGACTCTAATTGGTAAAGAATTAGGGAGTGATTTATATACCAAATATTCATATGGATTTCTATTACAACATATTAAAAGAACGCGTCAATCGGATTAACAAGCTAATAAGGGCGGCTGAAATGGTCGACTACATGACAGCTGAAAACCTATATAATTCTGCTTGGAAAGTTCTAAACTCTCAGTGTAAGGTCTTTCTCACCTAGTAAATGGACTCCAAATCCATAAATTATTTTTGCAAACTTTATCTCTTTCTTTTATCTAAAGAACGAGAGATCAACCACCTTATTCTGACTTCGGACGAAGATTCTACGACCGTTACGGTAAGAAGACCTGAATCTAAATTTTTCTAACAACGAAAATTGCAAAAGTCTTTCATGAAATCATGTATGATTTACACATTTGATGGTCTAAGATCTATAATCATGCCATTATGATTCTAAAACAATAGAGTAAACTTACTTGGAGCTTTGACAAGCCATCAGAAGTAGAAGGCACCTCATAATACGACTCACCACCAAATTCTTCGTTTTCAACTACGGATTCTTCAATTTCTTCAGTCTGTAACAATTTTTCAAGTCCACTGTCATCTTGGATTTCTTTCTCAGTACTTCCAACCACAACGGTACTTTCTGATACTAGGGTATCCGTGTTGCTAGTTGATATAGTTTTTAATAGTGGTAAAATAAGTTCGATTCTCGGACTTATGAAGATTTAATTTCTAGAACTAATTTTTAATAACAAAAAATAAAGAGAATTAAAACAATTTGATTCTAAAATGAATGAAGAAAAACTTTGTAGAAATTTCATTCACCCTTAATCCAAACCTTTTTGTACTCTCAGTCAACTCCCTGAGGGATTCTTTTAGAAAATCAAATGGATCATAAGGGGTACTGGTTTGCAACTGCTCATGTGATTCTTCTAGAGGCATAATAGGTTCATGAGGAGTACTAGATTGCATCTGCTTTAGGGAATCCTTCCAAGACAAAGAACTCAAATCATCATGGGGAGTACTAGATTGCATTTGTTTTAGGGCATCCCTCCAAGACAAAGAACTAGAATTTTGCTCACTTTCATGTTCATAAGACGGGTGTATGTACGAATAGTAATTGGGATCACCCTGGTATGAGTAATAGCCTCCAAAAGGTTGGTGGTGATCCCGACTACTATCCACACAATGTTGATAGTATGGATAATGTCTATTTTGAAATTCAGTCGGATATTCATTGTATTGGTCCTCATAATACCAGTTCAACATTTTCTAAAAAATTCCTAATATATTAAAAAAAAATCTAAGAAAATAAATCCTAACATGAAGGGGATTCTAAACATTCACAAACAAGGCCGACTCAACCAAATCAAACCTATTGAATCTAGCAAACAAAAAGCGTGATGGCTCCACTTAGATTGTTTCTAGACCAACTTCTATTCTTTCGAAAGGCAACTAGTTACAGTTTTAGCAAACCTCTTAGAACGATCCGATTTAGATTAAGTCGAAGAGAAACAGGATAAGCTCTAAGGAGCTTTGATAACCCTGTCTCTTTGGCACTTTTCCCTGGGTTACAAGGCGACTCTAATCAACTTAAAATAATCTTCTTGAACTTCGAGTTCGGCTAACAAAGTAACCAATACAGTCCTTTTGAACGAGTTTCCTATAAGCTCGTTACCCTATCGGTCTCTTTCTAGTCAAAATTTTATGGTTTAGGTTCGCGTTTGGTAACGTGTTCCTAAAGCGGGTAAGAAGGAAACAGTGATGAAATACGAGTCCTTATCTTATATGGCCAGTTCTTGCCCTTTACTAGAAAATTAAATCCGTTTTCAGTTCCTCAACATATATGCATACGAAGGAATACAGTAAACCTACTTGCAGAGGATTCGTGGGTTGATCGAGTCTTACCTACCGTACCAGACGGGGGATGAATCGGTTGTAGTCGACTAGGGCCACCGACTCCTGTGTCAGTGTGCGAACCCGAGGGGCCGAGACAATATCGTAATTGTCGTCCTTCCCTGTAACAGTTTATATTTAATAATACCCTTCCGTAGAGTTTAAAAATAAATAAAGTGTCCAAATGTTCAAAAGAAAGTCCAAAAAGAATTTTCCAAAATAAAAAAAAATTACAGAAACAATTAAAATCCTAATACACTTTTTTAAAAAACAAAAACAATAAAATCTAAAATAAAATAAAATCTAATTAAGAAAAATCTTCGTCTTCTTTTTCGTTCTTTAAGCTTTAACTTTTAACTCCAAGTCCTTAACTTTAATTTCAAGTCTTTAATCACCAAAGTCTTCGGTTTTATTTCCTTTCAATCCAATATCCAAACCTGTAGCAAAGAGAGAAATACCCAAAGAAATGTAAAATAGAAAAAAATAAAAAATAATACTAAAAATAAAAATAAAAACCTAAAAATAAATCTAAAACTCTAAACGTAAAAACAAGTCCCCGGCAGCGGCGCCAAAAATTGATGTAGTTTTTAATAGTGGTAAAATAGGTTCGATTCTCGGACTTGTGAAGATTTAATTTCTAGACCTAATTTTTAATAACAGAAAATAAAGAGAATTAAAACAATTTGATTTTAAAATGGATGAAGAAAAACTAGGGCTTAAGATTCCACCATTAACCAATACTTCAGTGATAACATCTAACAGTTCTTATATTCAATTTAATCTAAATATGCCAAAGATAGGTTTTTGAAAGAATAATTGTTAATCAAGAGCATGAGACATCAAGAGTTTAAAAACCAAGTATGACCTATCAGAAGAAAACACAATTATTTAAGAAAAACCATTTTTTCAATTTTAATTCAAGCAAATAATAATAAAAAAATTGTAGAATAAATATAATTAAAATAGAAGTTACCACAATTATTGGATGAACGGCTTGCTCCGTTTCCCCAGTGATGGTGTTGTAATGGAAACACACTCAAAATAGACTTTCATTTCTCAAAAGGTGCTTACAATGGTGAAAAACTAGTAACACGGGAGAACGGAGACGCTTATAAGCGTTACAGAGAAGTGTTCTCTGTGTTACAGAAGAAAGAAAAGGGAACATGAGAAAAAGAACGGATTGTTTATGCAGCAGGAATACGACTGCTTCAGCAGCTGAAGATACGACTGAAACAGAGACAGAAAGAATTACAGTTCTGCGACAGTCTTATGTTCTTCCTCTTCTTCTTCTTCGCAGCAGAATTTTTTCTTCGTGGTTTTTTTTTCCGGTGGCTCTGCCTCTTTTGTTTCTCGTTTCTCTTGGCTATATATAGTATTAGTGAACCATATAAACCCTAGAGAACCGATAAGGACTCCAAAAAACTCCCAATCAAACTCAAATTACGTGTAAATCCTAAACATGGTCAAAGTCCTTTTTCCGGATTGATTCACTTCTGCAGCCATTTTTTCCGGGTGAAACACGTTTTGTGACGTGTGTATAAGCTATTATAGATTGTTTCTTGATTCTGGTAATTTTAAACCACCTAAAAATCCCTTAAAACTCGGTTGCAAATCAACGCAGAAGTTTCTCACGTGAAGAAGGTTTCTTCCCGCCATTTTCGGTTTCAAAATTCAAAAGGGAGGTGCCCATAATCCAAGAGCTGGGTGCCTTTATCACTTTTCGAGCCGATTTTTCTCAAATTATTTATTTCTCAAAAATACCTACAAAGACATAAAACACCATAATAAGTACAAAATCGAACACTATCAAAATAGATAATCGAGCGCAATTTAGACACAAAAATGTGTCTATCACTAGTCATTTAAGAATTGTGATTATTCATAAGTGTCAAAATTTATTAAGTTCAACGAGAGGAAAAATTATGCAACTCGGGGATATCAAAAAGAAAATTTACTTACAACATAAGGAGCACAAACGCCAAGAACAACTGGGATACTAAACTTGAAAGGTTGAATATTTAAGTCACCCTGATGAGTTATGCCCCCAGACTATGCAAAGATACTCGTCAGGACAAGGTATAAAAGTACTTCATGCAGAAAAAAAAAGTAAGAGAAAATACAAGATACTTATCTTCTTCCAAGGACGGCTCCACTTCCGGATATAATTATTCGTGGTCTTTTATCCCCAGACTGGGGAGTGATGTTCGTTATAATATCAAACGCAAAGTGTTTTGGGAGCCACGATTGCAAGAAACGAATTAAACACTTAATTACTGAGTAAAGGATGGTGATTAAACGAAGGATGATTTGAGATACCTGTGTCAAGTTTACAATCGAGTCACGCCTCGCTTCATAAGTAATTTTCATGTTCGGCCGAACTTCTAAATCCTTCTCAGAAGGCTCACCGCGTACATCAGAAGGCTCACTAGACATGAAGTTCTTAAGGAGGGTAAATTGTGCGTTCCAGAAATCAACATATTCATCAGTAATACATCATTTTCTATCAGCCTGGAGAAAATGAATGCTTCGATCGGGAATGGTATGGGCACCCTTAGATCGCTGAAGCACGTCTATAGAAGGCGCCTTAGTGTAGTAACGAGGAATATACTAATCAAAGCCCATTTTCCGAGCCGCCCTATCGATGTTATAACTCTGCATGATATAACTATCGAAGCGAACATCAGGAATATACCCTGGAGTACAACTATCCATAAAAGTGGCCTCACCGAATGTAGCAATATTACCCTCATCACTTGGGCCAGAGAGTAGGACAATATCAAAGTTCTCAGCAAAGGTTTCCGGTGGAATCACATGTGGAAGCCTCGAATCCAAGGTCTGAAATTCACCTTTTTTTCATTGTCCATTAAACTAATAAGACTAACGAAAAAAGATTTCTTCTTACTCCAATGGAGTATTCTAGCATCTAGCCACGCACTTGGATAAAAAGGCTTGGCCTTTGGCGCATATTCAGGAAAATGTTCCCATAGCCAAGATTGCATAAACATAACATGGATAAAAGACTCTACCTTGGCATGACCATTGGAAATCCTCATATCACGAATGAAAGAGTCCAAATGAGAGTATAAACCAGCAAGCGCAACCTCAATCGAAAAAAGTGAAGGCTTCAATTGACCTCCGGGAGAATCTTCGAACACGTTTCTGGAAAGCCAGAGTACAAGGAATGCAGCAATGCATAAAGGATCATCAAACGCAAGGCCGTCAACACTTGTACTTCCGTTTCACCAGTAGACATCCCAAGTCGAATAATTTTTGTTATTGCAATGACCATACTTCTACAACTCTTCTATTTTATGAATAAGGATGGCGTCATATTTCTTCTCCTGTACATACCATTCAAGCGGAATGCTACCAACAACGGGCAGTTGCAACAAGATCGCCACGTCCTCCAAGGTGATTGTTAACTCACCCCAAGAGCATGCTGCTGAATGGACTGGACCGCACCAACAAGAAGCAAATGCAAGCAGACCCTTCGTGTCCTTATTAATTCTCAAAGTCTCAGACACTTAAACAACATGGAATATCTTAGCAGATTCTAAAACCAGCTTCACCTGAGGATTCTTCAACATAACTTTAGCCCATCCTTTTCATTCAGATTGAGGAGTTTGGAACGTCTTAAAATCAACAAATGAAGTCATATATTCTCCATCTCCACATCTCTTCACTACCTCAATTACTTACAAGGAAATATTTGTGTTCCCAAACTATTATAAATAGGCTACTTAGCTATTCAGAAAAATAGAACAAGCTTACCATTCTCTCACAAGCTCTGTTATTTTCTATAGTTCAACACCTCTACACACAATTCTTCACACTCATTTCCTTCAACTTTCTCTGCTTGCCTCCCCTAAGATCAACCCATTCTTTCTCCTTGTGACTGAAGCAGGACGGAACGACTACTTTCGTGGTTTAGGCTTGTCATGTACAATTTTGATTTCTGAATCTAAATAAAGTACTTCAACAATACATTGTTTTTTCTTACGAGCAATTTTTACGTACTAACACCAGGAATCCCAATAGGGTCCATGATTTTTCGTAATACCGATCGAGATCTTCTGAGCATACATCCCATACCGCATACCCATGGATCCCAAAGGGTTTACAACACTACCAGGAAAATCGATTTGGATTCCTAAACATGTGTCCCATACACATGCTCAAAAATGCAAAAAGATTTCTCAACACGAGATCCTAAGTGCACGTCCCATACCGTAACACTTAAGAGTTCCCAAAGTTCATGATAATTGAAAGGGTCATCGAATATGACAAGCAATATTTAACTTAGTACTGTGAGGACCAAACTAAATTGCCATAACAGTCGGATGCAAGCCTACCGTCCCAGACGGTCTTCCGGGTTGTCACTCATAAGTGGGAGCTAGCTGGCCTGACAACACACACCGTCCCTGACGGGTGGGGATGATCAGTCCCGTCGTATAACACCTTTCCAAACGGTCTTCCGGGTTATCAATAGTATGGTAAAAGCGCCTAATAAGGCTTGGCAAACTCACAGTACACTCGAGCGCGTCCAAATCTTAACGGAGTAACTATCATAATAGTTATAATTTCTTTTACACAAGCACTTGACATGATTGTAAAACATAAAATTTACAAGGTAGCTGGCATAACAGCTACGAACTCTTTTTTCACGCAACAGTTGGCCTACTATTCCAACTTTTCCTGTTTCATTTGAAGGAAAATTTTGTAGTCACATTACAAAATACTCACTGACGAGTCCAAAACGCACAATCCCTAGTGTTTTCTCGGAACTTGCTCTGATACCATTTGTGACAGACCAAAAAATTATGCCTTAGCACTATGCGCTGGAGAGGCTAGAACTCATTGATGCGCTACTATGATTGTAGAAACCAAGCCTTAAAGCTTCACTTCTTGCTAAACAAATGTAGGTCGATTTTCCTTTCCAAGCATTATACTCGATACGTAGTTTCCATACTTTTTTAACTCACCGTTGTTCTGCAAAGGGTGCAAGGCCATAAAAGCCAATGATGATGCCTTTGGCATGCATCACCTACTTACCATCATTGTCCAGACCTAAGTCATGCCTTGGACTAGCACATAGGTCATTGCAGACCTACTTTTATATTTTCCTTACCTTTGTTTCGACTATACGTTGGGTGCATGCACTGATCTTGCACTGATCAAGGCATATGACATTCTCATCGTATAGCTTTATAGGAAGTACGAACATCCAATAAATGAAATGCAGCTACCTTATCAAGTGTGGCAACAATCATCTCTTGCCTCGAACAACCGAGCCAGATGATATGAGTTACAAAAGTGTCCTAATCACCTCAAAGTTAGATGATATGAGCAACAAGATGCTGCACCTCAATGAATTGTATTGCGGCTTCCTACGTACCCAACCCGTAACTTGAAGGGATCAAGCATGACTATAGTTCATCTAAAGGGTCATTTCGAATGAGATAAGCAACTTAAGTTTATTAAGGCAAAACCAACATCGGTGCCAAGGGCCAACCATTTCGAAACGATATGCTTAGGCATATAAAATCCGCGTCCAACAATTTCCAACCTATGTAGCAAGGTCAAAGACCAAGCAAAGCCTAGTCCTTATAGGCCAAGGGACTTTCGCAAGGTATGCACCAGCTTGTGCATAACTAATGTCTTTGTATGCAAATATGCATTCTCGAGTACGCAACACAAATGAATGATGCTTCCACATCATTCAAGATTAGCTTCCTCATGTAAGCTTCATAAAAACATGGATGCTTCCTTGTGTAAGCATCCCCGGGTAAGCTTTATAACGTTACCCGGGTAAGCTTTATAACGTTATTGATGCTTCCTTGATTAAGCATCAATTTCCAACCAACACCTCCTCCCTATATATGTTTTACCAGCATTTTTACAAGTAGACAGAAAAGAAGGGGAAAAGACATTCATCAACTGCATACCAGTGATGCATCCTTGAGTATGCATCAATACATGATAATGCTTTAACACTATAATGCTTTCTCGGGTAAGCTGCACGGGACAATGATGCTTCATTGGGTAAGCATCAACTTCTAACCAACACCTCCTCCCTATATATGTCTTACTAGCATTTCTACAAGTAAAGAAAATGAGGGAAGAGACATTCATCGACTGCAACTACTAGTGATGCATCCTCGAATATGCATCACGACATAATAGTGCCTTAGCACTATGATGCTTTCTTAGGTAAGCGACATAGGGTCAGTGATGCTTTCTCAAGTAAGCATCACGGTATGATAGTGCCTTAGCACTCTGATGCATTCTCGGGTAAGCAATATGGTAAAATATTGCATCTCTGAGCAAGGGACAAGCCTAGCATCATAATGCCAAACTGATTTTGCAACCAAGCCAAGTGATGCATCCCTGAGTAAGCTTTACAAGCTTGAGATGAAACTTTATCTCATACAATGACGAATCCTAGGGTAAAACGTCATACGAAAAATGCAGGTGTTACAACTTGTTCTTGAACTTCTCCTTGATTTGCTTGATTAACAACCTCTGGAATCTCCGAATTCGGTACCTTATTCCTACGAGATTGTTTCGTACAACCCATTTATAGATGAGATTAATTAAAGATAAAATGACTTATGAATCAGTGACTAATTGAGAATGAGGACTATCATAAAAATGGAAGAGGGAAGAAAAAGTGAAGAGAAAAGCTTAAAATAAAAGGAGAAGACATGGAAAGATTTAAAGTTGTTTTTGTTTTTGAGAAATAATTAAAATATAATTTAATTAATTATATTTAGGGATAATTTGGTTATAATTTAATTTTAAACTAAGTTAGTTTAATTTAAGTAAAAAGAGAATTTAGCCGTTTAGTATAATTAGGACAACCTTTATCTTTATACGGTGATGATCTAGCCACATCGATCCCAAATTACGTCTCGCAGAAAACCCGGATAAGTGGAAATTGGGATTACCTCCTTCAACAAGAATTAAATATCAATAAAAAGGGATCCGCTTTGTTCTTTTGTCGCTCTTAGCTCTCTCTGAAAAACTACCACTTTTAGAAAAATCGAAAAACCCTAATTAAACCTAAATTATTTGTTCTCATCGTCATCACAGTTCAAGAAACCAGGGGTTTTCAAATTTAAGTCGAATCGTCATGGCTACGATGGTGAGTTCTGCAAGTGGTTTGCTTGCTATGCTCAATGAATCACATCCAGCTTTGAAGCTACATGCTCTCATCAATTTGAACACATGTGTGGATTATTTCTGGCATGAAATCTCAACTAGCGTTCCTATCATGTATGTTTTTATCAAACTTTGTTTCTTGATGTTTGCTTCTTATTAGGGTTAGGGTTAGGGTTTGATTCCTTTTTTCTTTTTTGTAGATCTGTAGTAAAAATCTCTTTTTACTTTGTTTACTTTATTTGACTCTGTTATTAGTGATGATTGCTGGAGATTGTTAGGGTTTGTTGGTGATGAGAAGTGTTTCACTAAGTTTGCTCTATTTTTTTAGTGTTCTAGGCGAATTATTGGGAGAATCTTGAACCAGTAGAATTATATGTTTGGAACTTTGGATGTTGGATTTGAGATAGAGTTAAGGTAAATAAGTAAAGGAGAATGCTTTATAGTTATAATTAGGTTCTTGCCTCTTGGTAGTAGATGAGGTCTTGATGTAAGGTAGAATATCGTTGTAGCACTTAATAAGAAACAATGTGGTATGGTTTAGTTTATTCAAGGGTTTAATTTCTAATGCTATTAAAATCTCGGCCACAGGAAAGTGCCTCCTAACTTTTTTTCCTAAGTTAGCTCAGTTTATCTATTTTCATAGTAAATACCATGAATTTTTCTGGTACTTCAGGCGGTTTGCCTTGCACCTTCTTGCCTTTGCCCCCCTTGTGATCATGGTGATATTTTTTTTCTCTCTTTAATCTTTAATTCGCTTAGCTTACTATGTTGAAGAAGGGTTTCGTTGTGTAGCGCTTAATCTATTACAGAGATTCTAGCGCTTCGCATTTCACCTTTCCATGTCTGGAAGCTTGCATGTTTCTGGAGCTTGAAACAAGGGTCAAACACTAGTATGGTTACTAATTTTTTCATATGGAAAAGTTAGGTTAATGCGCATCAGGGTAGTACATGTAAAAGATTTTGGGAATGCTTGCTTGTTCATATATATTGCTTATTTCCATTTTGTATACATAATGTTTATACGTGCTGAACTCATTTGGTTGTGCAGTGAAAGCTTGTCTGAAGACGAAGAATTTGATCAAAGACAACTTGCTGCATTGGTTGCATCAAAGGTTATAACAAGCCTTTTTTTGTTTTTATATACACTTAGCATTGTTTATCTCAGCCTTGCCATATTGTTTTCTTGCTTACACTCTCTATCACGATGAGATGTAAATTAAAAATTGATTGGATTCTGGGAATTAAAGTGTGTTACTGGTTTTGAGTTCTGCTTTTACATTCTTCTTTTCTATTATGTGGTTGCGCAGGTTTTCTATCATCTGGGTGAACTAAATGATGCGTTATCATATGCTCTATCAGCAGGCCCACTTTTTGATGTCTCAGAGGACTCTGATTATGTCCATGCTATTCTTGGTACAGATTGTATTTATGTATCGTGTATAATAGATTTGTTATGAGCCACTTGTTGTGGTGGGATACTAACTAGGGTGTTGGTCATTGTATCTCAGCTAAAGCCATAGATGAATATGCTATCTTTAAGACCAAAGTTGCAGAGTTGAACCAAGAAGCAGAGAAGGTGGATCCTAGATTGGAGGCTATTGTGGAGAGGATGCTATGGAAGTATGTGGGATGTTTATTTCATTTATTACCATATGTCTTTAATTTTACCGAGGAATAGACATTATGACCATTTTGGTTTCATTCAGGTGCATCTTGGACCAAAAATTCCAACAAGCTATCGGAATTGCGATCGAGTGCAGAAGGTTGGACAAACTTGAGGAAGCTATTACAAGGAGTGATAATGTTCCTGTAACACTTGATTATTGCATCAATCTTGCTCATTCCTTTGTTACCCTGAAAGAATACCGCAGTGAGGTACAAATATTATCTATTTTTATTTATTTCAGAAAAATGGTCCTAGAATCTTTTTTAATCCATGCGGAGTTAACGGCTTGGTTGGGACTAAAGGCTTGGTTGTTGTTGTTGTTGCGGAGTTGTTGGTTAACTGAAAAAAAATGGTTCCTTTTCAGATCATTTTGTGTCTGATGGGGCATGCGACTGAGATTTGTATCGTTTAGATGCTTAGAATCTTGGAATTTAGGTTTCGTAAGTGCATCAATCAAAGGTGCTACCCACTTTCTAGTTCAAAAGGATTCAGTCTTGATAGAGATTACTCTGTGTATTGATATGTTTTCAGATGTCTTCCCTGTGATCTTCTTAATAATGAAGTCCATATCATATTTCAGATGTGCCTGTTCTACGTTTATCTGTATCAGTTGTAATTGTTGCGCTAACATCCCAAACATCAAATAACCTATATCTGGAGCCTAACTCCGAGTAATCTTAAGTAGGGCTTCATAAATGTGAAACATGTTTCTCTCTGATGGCTTTTTGGAGGCCAAGTCCAAAAACTGCTATAGCTGATCTACCTTGATTAATCTTGTTATTGATTTCTACTTTTGTTCCAGGTGCTTCGCGTTATAGTGAAAGTGTTTCAAAGCTTGCCTGATCCCGATTACTTGAGGATTTGCCAACGTCTCATGTCTCTGGATGAATCTGCAGGCGTTGCGATGATACTGGAAAAGCTTTTGCGGTCCGAACAGGTTGGTTAATTTGATTATTATTGGTGTTTGGTATTTGCGAGTGAAAATTGTGTTCTCTTAATTGCATGATGATGTGGCTTGTAGGATGATGCTCTTATGGCGTTCCAAATTGCTTTTGATCTTGTTGACAATGAGGGTCAAGCTTTTCTATTGAACGTTAAAGGTTGTTTTCCTGATCCAGTATTGAAGCCTACAGAGAACAATCAACTTGTTTCTAATGATGAACCGGGTTCAGTTCAAAGTGAAAGCTCTTTGGCAGCTAATGATCAAGTAGCAGCCTCGGAAGATATTCAAATGGCAGATGGAGCTAATGCACCTCGTGGGATTGTAGTCGAGGCTGATGAAGAGAGATATAATGAGAGGGTAGCAAAACTTAAGGGAATTTTGTCTGGGGAGACGGTCATAAAACTGACTCTACAATTCCTGTATAGTAATAACAGGTGTGAGAAATATCTAGTGCTTCTTACAGTCATACCTTTGGACATAACGTTTTTGAGGAATCTCTTGTACTTACGACTAACTTCTTAGGCTTTCTTGTAATTTGAATGCAGATCTGATCTTCTGATTCTGAAGACAATAAAGCAGTCGGTTGAGATGAGAAACAGTGTTTGCCACAGTGCAACAATATATGCAAATGCAATCATGCATGCTGGAACGACAGTTGATACTTTCTTGAGGGAGAACTTGGTAATTGATATATTTTATTCCATATACGAGCTATTCTTCCTTTCCATTATTAAATCTGGTGATGTGTTATCAGAATAAATGCTAACTTATGTGGCTTAACAGGACTGGTTGAGTCGAGCTACGAATTGGGCAAAGTTTAGTGCAACAGCTGGACTTGGTGTTATTCACAAGGGTCACCTGCAACAAGGGAGGTCATTGATGGCACCTTATCTTCCACAAAGTGGAACTGCTGGTGGTGGTAGTCCGTATTCAGAGGGTGGTGCCCTTTATGCCCTGGGACTCATACACGCTAACCATGGCGAGGGTATTAAACAATTCCTCCGCGACAGCTTACGGAGTACAAATGTGGAGGTATGGTTTATCTAGGAATCTATTGCAATTTGTACGCTAATCCTCTTTTCCATATTGCTGATACGTTTTCTTGGTGCACAGGTGATTCAACATGGGGCTTGCTTAGGTCTTGGATTGGCTGCTCTTGGAACAGCTGACGAAGAGATATATGACGATATTAAGAATGTTCTTTATACTGATAGTGCTGTGGCTGGTGAGGCTGCAGGAATTGGTATGGGTTTACTAATGGTTGGGACAGCTAGCGAAAAAGCTAGTGAGATGCTTGCATATGCTCATGAGACTCAACATGAGAAAATTATTAGGTTCGTGGAGCACCGGACCTGTATTGTTGGAGTCCAATTAATAGCTACTTTGCGACTGATGTATTCTGTTTTTCTATTCTGTTTTAGGGGGCTGGCACTGGGCATTGCCCTTACAGTGTATGGGAGGGAGGAAGAAGCTGACACACTGATTGAGCAGATGACTAGGGATCAAGATCCTATCCTGCGTTATGGTGGTATGTATGCGTTAGCAATGGCCTATAGGGGAACGGCAAACAACAAGGCCATTCGCCAGTTGTTGCACTTTGCAGTTTCTGATGTTAGTGACGACGTAAGGAGGACAGCTGTTCTAGCCCTTGGATTTGTTTTGTCCTCTGAACCTGAGCAGGTTGGTACTTCTGTCTATCTTATGCTATTCGTTATTCTGTAACTTAAAAGATTTTCTTCTCTGTTTGTTTCAAGGTTCTTGAGTTTCCGTTTCCTGGAAAGGCTGTAGCTTTTATCTGTTGTTTTCGATCCTAGCTAACACGGAATTTATCACGTTGTTGTATTTCCAGACTCCACGAATTGTATCTCTGCTCTCTGAATCTTACAACCCACATGTTAGATATGGTGCTGCCATGGCAGTGGGCATTTCATGTGCAGGTACAGGTTTGAGTGATGCCATCTCGTTGCTGGAGCCACTCACATCAGATGTCGTTGATTTTGTTCGTCAAGGGGCACTTATTGCAATGGCCATGGTGATGATTCAAACCAGTGAAACTTGTGATTCTCGTGTTGGGTCTTTCAGGTATTTTTTATTACTTCGCCCTAGTAGACTGCTTTTCTTTGTAATATTTAATGCAACCCTATTTCATTTATTGTTTTGTTTTCTTTGGAATTTATTTGCACCTTGTTTTACCATAGGCGCCAGCTCGAAAAAATTATTCTTGACAAGCATGAGGATACCATGAGCAAAATGGGAGCAATTTTAGCTTCTGGGATTCTTGATGCTGGTGGTAGAAATGTGACCATCAGGCTGCTTTCTAAAAACAGGCATGATAAAGTCACCGCAGTAGTTGGATTGGCAGTCTTTAGCCAGTTTTGGTATTGGTATCCGCTAATATATTTTATCAGTCTTGCCTTTTCCCCCACCGCATTCATTGGCCTAAATTATGACATTAATGTTCCGAAGTTTGAACTCCTATCAAACGCCAAACCATCCCTATTTGAGTACCCTAAACCCACTACTCCCCCTGCTGCAACATCGGCTGTAAAACTCCCTACTGCTATTCTCTCTACATCTGCTAAAGCAAAAGCTCGTGCTAAGAAAGACGCAGATCAGAAAGCTAATGCTGAGAAGTCAGCTGAGGATTCTTCTTCAGCCAGTCAAAAAGGAAAATCTCCCGCCGAGAAGGATGGGGACTCGATGCAGGTATTGCTCACTTCATTGTTTGCTTGTTTATTGTTTTATTTATATTTAAAAAAAACCCTGAGTAAAACAGAAGCTTGCAGTATTATCGTACATATATGCCAAAGAAATTTCATGTTTCATTGTTATTTTTTAAGAACTTGCAGATACATTCAGAAATATTACTTGAAGTACAGAATAAACACCTATGAGTGTATATTTTTGGAGCATTTTTACTCTATTTGTCTTCGTGGCACTAGCCTATTGACAATACAGACTTGATATGTATGTTGCTGTTTGTTGGGTTTTCAGGTGGATGGCTCTTCTTCTTCAGTGGAGAAGAAGGTAGCTCCAGAGCCAGAACCCACTTTCGAAATATTAACTAACCCTGCTAGGGTTGTGCCAGCACAGGAGAAGTATATTAAGTTCCTTGAGGGTAGCAGATACTCGCCAGTAAGTTTAGCTCCATCAGGATTTGTTTTGTTGAAGGATCTTCAACCAGAAGACGCAGAAGTGCTCTCTCTCCATCTCACTGACACTCCCTACTCTATCACGGCACCTGCAACAGCAGCCACAACAACAGCTGCTCAGCAAGGACCACCTCCTGCAGCAGCAATGGCTGTTGATGAGGAACCTCAACCCCCTCAACCTTTCGAGTATACCCCATGATCTGTTTGTTTTTTTTGCTTTATCACAAATCCTCAATTGCAACCAAGAATCCAATATAATGTGCTATTCTACCCAGTTAGCACAACTTCGCGAAGTAAGAAAGACGAGAATCAAAAAAAGTTGGCCGCAGCTTATTGGGTGTGTGTTTTATTAGTGCATTGAGTTGGGTAACACTGTTATTCAATGTCTTTTTCTTCACGAATCTCTTCCAAGTGATAAAGAAAACAAAGACACCGGTGAAGCTATTGATGATTATGCCTTTTATGTATCTCACCTGACTTTTTGCTGGAACCGTTTATGATTTTAACAATGTCCTTTAATTTCGAAGACTTTCTTGCTTTTTTATAATTGTGCTTTATATGTTGATGAGGACCTCTCGCAGTTTATATAAATTAAGTTGTAAGACTAAAAAAAAAATAATGTTTTTCTCATACCACCTAAGTAGGAATCATATGCAGAAATCAACGTGGAATAGTGCTAAAAGCAATGGCAGTACCTTTGGGAATCATACCACCACTAGTTGCAGAGGCCTGGGGATTACTATGGGCTACCAGAATTGCAGTACAACACAATTGGCCATAAGTAATTTCTGATGCAGATTCTTTATCCATGATAACCTTCATCAACAAATAAACAGCGCACCCTTGGTACTTGAGGCACATGATAGGTGAAATAAGTCGCTGTTCTTTTTTTTGTTTGATTCAATAAAATTTTATTATTAATAAAGTTAACTTATCACACCATCGTTATCTCTCCAAACCCAATTAGTAATATCAGGTGAGAAATCGTCATAAAATTCAAAAAAATTCAAAAGATGCAGAGTGTTCCCTAGCTTTTTAGCTAGAAATGTGCAGCACCAGCACGTCAATTAATTTTCCTACAAAATCGAGAGACTCCTAGACAATTTATTTTTAATATTTAGAACGATTATCCCAATGAAGAGAAGATTCAGATTCATTAATCAACATTTCACTATCAGACTAAAAAAAAACATATTAAAAATTCAGCATTCCTGCCCAGCTAACTGCATTCACCATGGCCAAACACTCCATACGGTCCACAATATAATCTGGCTCTAGTTCATCCTCAACATGCTTTCCTTTTGCGTCATAACAACATCTTGCACAATCACGAATAATCAATCTTATATTTGTCTTGTCTGTTTCAGTTATATAGGAAGTATCTATACTTATGTTAACAAAACCAAAACCAGAGGGAATCCAGTTTTTCTCAAGCTGCCACATTATTATTAGTTCATGTTTCAGAATTTCCATCATCAATACATTGATTTACAAGAAATTAAATCCTATTAGTAGAATTTTGCTATCTAGGAACTTGATTTTGAAAAACCTTTGTACACCTACCTTTCCATATATATCAAGCTGCTACCATAAGCCTGCAAAGATAAAACTCAGAAAACATGTTAGTTACATCTTGATAGTTATTATTCCCAGCAAACCAACTAATCACCCACATTCCGAATCCAATACCTTTGATTCAAAATTTGACTAGTATCAATACTCACACTACTCCAAACATCTCTAGCATGTGGACAATCCAAGAAAATATAATCTACAGATTCCCTACTTGAGCCACATAAGCTACAATGTATTTTTCATATCATTCTTGTACCTATAATATTTTCTCTAGAAGGCGGTATATCATGTAAACATTTCCAAACAAAGAGCTTAACCCTATGAGGAACACAAGTTTTCCAAAGATTATTCCAGATTTCCTTAGAAACAAAATTCATAGGAATATTACTAACAGACCTATAATTGTTTATAGTGTTATAAGAATTTTTCACAAAGAACTTTTCACTCTTATCTGGTGTCCAGATCAGGGTATCTGCATCAATAATAGGAACAAATAAGGCACATGTCTTTTTAGTAGTGTCTTGTGAGAAGGTTAATACTATAAACTAGATTTCCCAAATTCTAGTATTAGGCGAAAAGAAATCACAAACATAAGTGTAATTTTCTAAATTTACCACAATATTAGAAACAGGTTTAGGTGGTCTATCAAGCCCAATCACCTAGCGGCCTAGCCAAATTTTAACCTTAGTACCACATCTTACAACCTACAAAATATGTTGTTTTATCACTTCCAGTCCAAAATAAATACTGGCCCAAATCTAAGAACTATTGTTTTTAGTTGATCAATCTGAAGAAAGTTACAATTCCTAGCATATTTATCCTAAGAACCTTAACCCGTAACTCATCAAACTATGTACATACTTTCCAAGATAACTTACACAGTAAAGCTCTATTAAGTCACTTAATACACCAATTTCCAAAATTCAGAATCAAACCAACTAGTCACCCACATTCTGAATCCAATACCTTGATTCAAAACTTGACTAGTATTAACACTCACACTACTCCAAACATCTCTAGCATGTGGAAAATCCAAGAAAATATGATCTACAAATTCCCTACTTGAGCCACATAAGCTACAATGTATTTTTTATATCATTCTTGTACCTAGAAATCTTCTCTCCAGAAGGCATTATATCATTAAACATTTTCAAACAAAGAGCTTAACCCTATGAGGAACACAAGTTTTCCAAAGATCATTCCAGATTTCCTTAGAAGCGAAATTCATAGGGACATTACTAACATATATATAGTTGCTTATAGTGTTATAAGAACTCTTGACAAAGAACTTCTCATTCATATCCGGTGTCCAAATCAGAGTATCTGCATCAGTAATAGGAACAAACATGACACATATATTTCTAGCAGTGTCTTATGAGAAAAAGTTATAAACTAGATTTTCATCCCAAATTCTAGTATTAGGCAAAAAGAGAATACAAACATAAGTGTAGTTTTCTAATTTACCACATTATTAGAAGCAGGTTCATGTAGCCTATCAAGCCCAATCACCCAGCAATCTAGCCAAATTTTATCCTTAGTACCACATGTTACATCCCATAAACTATGATGCTTTATCACTTCCAGTCCAGAATAAATACTGGTCCAAATCCAAGAACTATTATTTTTTAGTTGATCAATCTGAAGAAAGTTACAATTCCTAGCATATTTAGCCTTAAAAACTTTAACCCATAACTCATCAGAATCTTTACATACTTTCCAATCTAACTTACTCAGTAAAGCTCTATTAAGTCACTTAATTCCAAAATTCAGAATCAACCATGCCTACCGTGAGGCAAATCAGGTTGCAGATAACCTATTAAACAAAGTTGTAACAAAGCAAATTCTTCATTTAACAAACTCAAATGCATTGGTGTGGAGTATTATTGTCCTAATTTCCTCCAAAAGATTGTAATTGACTATTACCATGGGGTATCTTTTCCCCGTGAAAAAAAAAAGTTTAGGAGTTAATTAAGTTGAGAAGTCGGGGAACCAAATTTCAGAATGACTTAAAAGTAACAACATATCTTACATATGAAGGAAAAAAAAAAATTGATTATGACTTCTGAAAACTTGGATTTACTTCTAGTTGCTAGACAAGTTCTACGAACTCGTCCAGTTCCCTCCAAATCCCACCTAAGAATAACTAAATTTGTAAATTATTGTGACAATCTCGAAAAATCATTTGTCTACCATATTGATTTGGTGAAATGATATGATATTTAGCCATCTGGTTGAGACTACTCGCCCAGTTGTAGAAGAATCGCTTTCAACCAAATTATAACAATATGATTTGCTCTATGCAGGAAATAGAATTGTTTCTTAACGAAACTAGTTTTAAGCCCATGCGTTGCACGGGTTAATTGGTGTGTGTCATATTAGTAGGTCTACGAATCGTACACGAAATTGATATTCGACTATCATGAGATAAGTAATGTTAATATCTGAATACATTGATAACTGAAATACAAACAAATAGCTCATATTTCAAAACTAATAATAATCTTATACTAAAATCTGACATGAATTAGCAATGAAGCCAAAACTATGTCAAATTAACAACGATTTTGGTAAACAACTTAAAATCCAAATTGATGAAATATATGTTCAAAACTAAAAATAAATCCCTCGCCAAATCAATCTCCTTTTATGGGGTGTGTTTGTCGCTGGTGGTTCCTCCCTCTTCTGGGATGTGTTCGAAAACTAATAATAATTTCATCGCATTTGGTGTTATCATCCCCGTCATGCATCACCGCCACCAATATCATCAATCATCATGTAGACCACTATCGTTAACACAATGCTGCCAATATGAACCGATTGTGGAGTCAATCCACCTAAACACGAAAAATCTTATTCTACAATAAATGTGGGGTGCATAAAAAAAATAAAATAATAGATTGTTCTGATGCCAAGTTAATTTTCCTTCTTTGGCACATGATACATGTCACAACTTGTTATCTTCACTTATACTTGTCAAAATATGACATTCACATGTCTGAATAATTATACTGATAGAAAGTCAACAACGATCAACACTAAATTTACAATCTGGTGACAAAATGTACAAAATCAAATATTTCGGTCACATACCTACTCTTCATGGACACATTAGAAAGACTCAAAGAAGTAGATAGAGTGTAGTTCGCTCTTTAAGACTAATACAACACAGAAACAAAAATTGCATGCTTATCAAGAACCGAGTAAACAACAAAAGCACCAACTGAGAAGTAATAAAAGTATCATTGGATTCGCTAAAATATGTAAAAGATTGTTTCACTACACACCGCTACCATTATCATCCACACTTAATTAAGGTACATATACAATTGATCAAAGCTATTAATGGAAGGGTTTTTGAAAGACTTTGCTATCGTCTTTTGCACTCACAAATTCTGATATAGTGATATATTCAAATCTAAGTTACTGAAATTTGAAAGGTATTTATACGATAGGTTCCGAAGATTTACCTGACTATTTTTATCTGACCATTTTGAGGATGATTAAAAATTATTTTAGAACGACTAATAAAATAAAATAAGGTTATTGTGAAGTAATATCAATACATCCCTTATCCATGTATTTTTTATAATGATCAATATATCCTTGTTTAATTAGTGTTAATTTTGATTAATTAATTAATTAATTTGGTTATAGTTAGTGTTAGAAAATTATTTGAGTTAGTTTTAGAATAGAAATCGAGAGTGTTTTAGATTGATTTTTTGAGTTATAGTTTTCCATAATCGGTAGGCTCGTGATTTTTATTCCTACCGATTGTACAATCAGTAGTTTAACGGAGTACTTAAACTACCGATTATAGGTGTCGCCCCAAATTGAATTTCTCAAAACCTTCCAAAAATTCTAACTCTTCATCTTTTACAATCAGTAGGAATTGAAAATTTATATCTACCGATTGTAGCCTGAATTGAATTAAACTTAAAATTTTTAACTTTGTAATCGGTAGTTTAAAGATCAATTTTATCTACCGATTATAATGGTTTTCTTGTCCAGGACTTTTCTTGCCATAATCGGTAGTTAGTGAACATAAATAACTACCGATTGTGGATAATCAGTAGCACGGGAAATAAATAACTATCGATTGTACGTAATCGGTAGTTTAGAAACATAGTTATCTACTGAATACGCCGCTTTTACTTAACATCTAACTTCATAAAACTATTTCAACATCCGAAGAAAAACATGTTCAAATAAACTTGTTCAAAAAAGCTAAAAACATCTGAAAAAAACAAAACACATCATAGAAATTCTCATGAAATTCTTCCACTCCTTGTTACTCTCGACTTGTTCCTTATTCTTCTTCTCGTTCCCCTTAGAAACAATAAAAACTTCATCCTGAACTGGACCTATGTACTCTTTAGATTCATTGTAGTATGGATTTATGCTTGAGAAGTCTTTCTCCCTGAAAAAGAGTCGAGGATCAAAATCTGGATCAGCCGCTATCCTTCGATTCATTTCTGCCTCAGATCCTTCATCCGAAGATGAAATATCAACCCAATTGAAGGGATTGTCAGGACCGTTCCACCAACAATTAGGATCCTTCATCATTTTTGGGAAATCTGGATCGTCCAACATCATTTGATATATTTCTACATCATAAACTCCTTTCGGCAAATTAAAAAGAGGACGAGAAAGTAATTCAGCCTTTCGAGCCGGAGAAAGACTTTCATCGGAATCATCTTCATCCATAACCCTAATGAACATAACCAAATATTGATTATTAACTAAATACACAATAGCTATTATAAAAATAAATAAAAGCACACAATCGGTAGTTAAAAGTATGAAATATCAACCGATTACACACAATCAGTAGGGAGTGTTTTCAGTAAATATCCGATTGTATAATAGGTAGATAAAATTATGCAATACCTACCGATTGTGCATGATGTTCTTCATAAATGATGAACTAGAGGCACAATCGGTAGATAAAGTTCGTCAGATTTCTACCGATTATGCGTTAGACAAAAGTCTATAAACAAGAATTATCATGATTTCTTCAAAGTAATAACTAAAAACATAAAAGTTGGATGTAACTTACTTTTCTTTTCCCTTCTTTGATTGGGTCGGAACATTTTTTGGTCGAAGGGGAATTTCATCGGAATCGGTTGACGAATTGATTTCAATGGTTTTGAACTCCTCTATCACCATATTTTCCTTTCCCTTCTTTGATTGTTTAGGTAAAGATTTTGGAGCCATTTTCAATGGAGAATGAGATTAAAGGGAGTAAAAGAATCAGTAGAGGAAAAGAAATGGAAAAGGATGTTGTTTTAGTTGAGAATAGGTTGAGGTAGAGGTAGAGAAGGAAATGAGAAGAAAAAGAGGCGTGAATATGTAGAGAAGAAAAAAAATAAGGTTTTGGTTTCTGTTTATAAACCTTCCGTTTTACACTATTATTATATTAATTATTATTTTACACTGTCTTGGAAAATTCCTTTCTGCTTTAACGGCGTGGGCGAACCTTAAACGGGTTGAATCTGTCCACCACCTTAATGATATTGAAATGAGCTTCGTAACGGTAATTTGATCGTTTCCATCTTCGCCATTCCTCGAGAGATCTCGCTATAACTTTATCATTAGTTTCACCCCTCAAACGATATCGATTGACAAGATAAGTTAAATTCACAAATGGATCAATTTCTATGCCTATAGAATGAAATAAAAAAAAATTGATCATCTTTATTACGGTTATTGGGGTTCCCGGTGTCAACATAAAAATGTTCGTGAACACTATCCAAATAACTCATACTCATTACACCATTTTGCCTACGTTCTTCTCCTCGCTTCGGATAGAATTGCACATAGCACATACATAACGATAAATCTTCCTCTACCGTGAACGGTTGAGCCATTAATCTATACGGTTATTTCTTCGATATTGGAGAGTTGAAATGCACTGGAGGTGCATAAATGAGAATAGGTCACCCTCCTTATATAGATTAGAGTCTTAACAGATCTTTTTTTCAAAAAAAAAAAACCGTTGAGGCCTGGTGTAACAAGAGTGTACATAAAATATGTACACTAAGTTCGAACAAATATGAACAATCGGAAGTTTTGGGATCACCATTATCTACTTATTTTACAATCGGTAGTCTAACAAAAAAATTTACTACCGATTATATTGAGTAGCCCCAAATTGGAAATCGAAAAAATTATGAAAAGTTTAACAATTTGAACAAGCATAATCGGTAGGTTAAGAATTTTTTAACCTACCGATTATGCATATAGCCCCAAATTGGAAATCGAAAAAATTATCAAAATCTCAACAATTTGAACAAGCATAATCGATAGGTTAAGAATTTTTTAAACTACCGATTTTAATGAGTAGCCCCAAATTGGAAATCGATTTTAAAAAAAAAAATTGAACATTTTGTACAAGCATAATCGGTAGCTTAAGAAATTCTTAAACTACCGATTATAATGAGTAGCCCCAAATTGGAAATCGAATTTTTTTTCAAAATTTCAACATTTTGTACAAGCATAATCGGTAGTTTAAGATATCTTAAACTACCGATTATAGTGAGTAGCCCCAAATTGGAAATCGATTTTTTTTTCAAAATTTCTACATTTTGAACAAGCATAATCGGTAGTTTAAGAAATTTCTTAAACTACCGATTATGATAAGTAGCCCCAAATTGGAATTCGATTTTTTTTTCAAAATTTCAACATTTTGTACAACCATAATCGGTAGTTTAAGAAATTCTTAAACTACCGATTATCATGCAAAAAGTGTCCAGGAACAGGCAGTTCCTGGGGTAAATGTAATCGGTAGATATTTATCTAACGATTGTCTTACGCCAACATAATCGGTAGATTGTTATCTACCGATTGTTGATGAAATTCCATAATCAGTAGGTGCTTCAAACCAATTATCTACCAATTATAATATAAAATTTGAACAAAATAACTTGTTAAAAATAGATATCTTGCAATTCAATTGATAACTCAAAAAAAGAACATAAAATCCTTTCAAATGTTAGACATTTAAAACCAGTAATGTTAAATACAAGAGACATTTCCATAAAGTTAACAACCACAATCTAATTTCTAACTCTTTTGGTTTTGGTACGAGGAGCACGAGCACCATGGGCTAACAATCTTTCAGCATTAGCGGCATTGGCTTCACCCTCAGGGACATTTGCTTCAGCAGCAACACTCGTTGAACTGCGAGATCTTTTAGTGTGCTTTGATGTTACCCTCTTCGGCTTATTCACAGATTTCTCCCCAAACTTGCTAGCATAGGCTTCATTATCAATGTTGTCAATGAGGTCTTTATGCTCTCTCATCGTCTCAACTGATGGAGGCACTCCCGCATTTATGCACCCAACTATCTTCTTTGAGAAAAATGCAAACCTTTTTTTTCTGTTTTTAGGAAATAACAATCAAACGATTATTATCTAAAATATTGAGCCGTAATACTAAAATCAAAAGGAAATAACATTACGTACCATCCTTTCATAGCCGAGAGCTTGTCTTTGATGATGCAGCTATATTCGGGCACTCTGGTGCTCTTTCCTTTATCTTCACGGATCACGTGAATATGAGAATGTTGCCGGTACCATACCATGTAGTCAGGATCTGCTTCATCATCTCGGGTGACAGGTCTCCCCTTGTTGATCATAGATTGCATCTTGTTGTCCCAATGTTCAACCGATGAGTTACCAGAGTAGACTACTGTGATAGAGTCCTTGCCACAAGTAGAGTTCTCGACGTCCAACTCGAACCTGCCCCTGAAACGACTCCAAGGTTCTTCTTGTACATAACCTAGTTGATGCATCACCCTTGTGACATTGTACAAACATATCCGGTGGGATGCCACAAGGGTCCATAGTACAACGACAACTCAGACCTTCGCTATATATGACCACTAGCTCGGTCTTCCATGTATGAATCAAAGCATACATCTTTGGACGCCATCGAGTCTAATTTCCTCCTCAAATAAATCAACTCATGCTCCTTAGTCCTTGAATGGTTGCCCTCAAAGATGTATTTCGTGCCTCGGGGTGTTCCTATCTCCCATGCTGGATTCTATTTCGCCAACTCGAGGGACGGGAAGTGGTCATAGATCCATGTCTAGTGTACATATCAAACCAAGTATAAGAAAATTGATTCTTAAAAGAAGAAAAAATAATTAACAATCAAACCATCAATGGAATTACCAAAATACCTGTAGTAAGCTCACGTTCCTGGCAATTTGGCTAGTCTGTTCCCTGGATGCCTTTCTCATCTCTTCCATTAAGAACGCATGATATGCGGTGCCCCACTAATAGTCGTGAAATTTGTGGAGGGGATGCAAAAGTTGTAGGAGGTTGGCATCGACCCGGTTGCCATTAGCATTGGGGAAAATTACACATCCCAAAACACAGAGAAGATATGCAGTGGCTGCAGTTTTGACCTAGTCATCGCTAAACTCTGGGTTCATCTTTTTTATCCAAGGTGCCTTTGAACATTTTCATCAGTTGAACCATGCTGAATTGCCTGGTTTTGTAAGGAACGCACCGTTTGAACTCTTCATCGGATGTCGCTCGGTACCAACCAAGGCACCATCAGTGTAAACATAAAGCTGGTCCCAGCTTAACTGCTTCACATAATCAAACTTCACCGCCGTACCATGGTCAGTGAGATCTAGAATCTGCACCACATCATCGGGGGTGATCGTCATCTCTCCCCACGGCATGTGGAAGGTATCGGTCTCAGGATACATCCTCTCCATGAAGGCCGATATCGACACCCGGTCGTGAGGTAACATTGAATTCTCGCAGCCGTAGATAACCCCGACTGCAGTATAATTTGCTGGAACCGTTCACACTCACCTTGCAACGGCCAATCGTTCATCTTTGTTGGTTGATACGAACATAGTTTATACATATTTACCACTTAATTTATATTTTTTAATGCTTAAATTTGTACTAATAATATATTTTTATTGTTTTATTAGGTGGTATGCGTAAAATCCGAAATTACTAATAAATACAGTTAAATGGGCATAACATGAGCTTTTATAGTTGCGTACATGTCTAATATGGTCTCGGACCTGCGTAGTCAACTGGTGAAGATTAACGTGAGAGATAATATCAATAAAAGAGAAGAAAGGACGTGAGCAGTAAAAGGGTAGAAGTAATGACCGGATGAGAAGAGGATTTTAGTTGGAGACAGAAGTGATGGCAGGCGTAGCAGTATACGGTGATTTGGTCGGTGGTAGGAAGTGATGTAGGTGGGGAGAGAAAGAGGCTAGTAACGTGGACATACAAAAAAGAAGGTGTCAGACTTCTTTAGAGATTGATAACGTCATTAGGTTATAGGAAAGTGGGCACTCACGAGGCTTTCTTTTTGTGAGGTTGATTATCACGTGAAGGAAGCTAGGTTTTGGGTGAGCTGGGCTATGAAGTGAAAAGTATTAAAAGGAAGAGAAGTTGGCACGTGTTGGAGGAAAGAAAAATAATGAGTATAAAAGCGGAAAGAGGAAGAAGGTCGCTTTCAGTTCTGATTTTGGGGTAGACTTTTCCCTGGATAGTTTTGGGAGGCGGAGCTAGGTTTTCTTTTGGGAGTGAGGGGCGGACGGAGACAGTAGCAGACGAAGATAAAGTGGAGACGGAGAAGACATCCGGAATTCGTCGTTCTCGCTACAACATCGGTTTAATTTTCTTTCTCTATTTTAATATTTATTTTTATGGGTTTTGAGAAACCCATCTCCATGTTCTAATAAATTTGTAACTAGGGTTTTATGTTGAAACCACTTACAGTTTTAGATCAATTAAATGAAGTATTTGATTTGAATAAGATTAGTTCCATGATTTTGTTTATTGATTTAATGATAAAATTAGTTGTTGTTTCACCGGTTCTGTACAATACAGTAACCCATGCTCCGAATTAATAGGATAGAAAATATGTTTGTCTACTTATTTGATATTTCATGCTTTGGTTAAATCCTTAGATAGGATATGCTTAGAAGAGCCAGATATTATTTGTGAACCTATAATTAGTTTCACATTATTTTCTCACTAACGCAATTAGATGGTGTATGCATGAGACTTAGGGCTTTTGATACGCCATGCTTAGGGCGTCCCAGTGATATTTGCGACTCTAATACATATAATAGGTGATGTTGGTAGAACGAACAATAGATGAATATTCATGAGTTATGTTTCACATCAGTAATTAAATAGAAATAATGGTGGATACTGAAAACCCTGGTTACTGTTTCTCCCATTTGATTTATTTTTATTAGTTTAGTTTGTTTTATTATTTTATTCATAAATCTAAAATTCCAAAAATATTATTCTTGATTAGTTAATTGAGACATTGATTGCAATATTTTTCTGCTTCATGTGGGTTCAACCCGTACTTGCCGTTGTCTACTAGTTAGACGCCGTGCGATTGCGGTTAGTTATATAGGGTAATCTAAAATCCTATCATTGGTGCAGCCGTAGGTGAGTAGAAGAACCACATTAGAATGGTCATAATATACACGACGAATTAAGAAACAATTAGAATAACAGTTAACATTTCTACGAATAAAAATACAATATGTTAAGAATTGTGTTCTGTAATTATTACCTATGTTGAGTAAATATCTTTCGCCCAAGAGTCTTTGTACCCAAACAATAGATCTTCTCCATCTCTTGGGAGGCCAGGGATTTGGCCTTCTTGAATACCCTTCATCTTCAAAGAGTCGGGGACCTTGTGTCCTCCTTTCTTCTTAGCTGGCTTCTTTGTACCACTTCCTTCTTCTTGTCTACCACTTGGTCCTCCTTCATCAAAGTATCTATCTTGTGGAGCACTTGGTCCTCCTTCTTCTATGTTTGTACTATTGGAACACTTGGTTGAGTTCATTCAATGATAACAATTCCGCTAGCACTCTTTTGTCTTCTTGCACTAGCAGTTACCTTCTTCCCCTCTTCACGACGAGGCACCGTAAGAATTGTATCGTTGGAATACTTAGATCGTTTTTCCCTTCTATGATACAAAATAAAGAACAATTATTTCCAACAAGACACCGTTTAATCAGTACATAATCGGTAGACAAAGTACATTAAACTCACCCAATTGTTCATAATCGGTAGTTAAAAAAACAAAGTAACTATCGATTGTGCATAATCGGTAGCTCGGGCTCTACATTATCTACCGATTGTGCATAAAAAATGGAACAGAAAAATCTATGGAAACACATACAATCGGTAATTACATAAAAAAATTAACTACCGATTATGACTAAATTTGGGTACAGGAATATAATCGGTAGTTTATGACCAAATTATAACTACCAATTATGGTCGATGTTTGAGGAACCACTAAATTTCACAATCGGAAGTTTAACCCTATACTAAACTACCGATTATGTGTAAATTTGGAAACAAGAATATAATCGGTATTTTAGGTGTAAAAATAACTACCGATTGTGATCGATGTTTTTGAGGATCACTAACTTGCATAATGGGAAGTTTAACCCTATATGAAACTACCGATTATCACTAAATTTTTGTCCAGGAATATAATCGGTAGTTTATGACTAAACATAACTACCGATTGTGCATGATGTTCATGAGAAATGAAGAACACTAACATAATCGGTAGTTTAATACAACCACGAAACTACTGATTATGAAATCTAACCTAAAACCCTTGATATTCTAGTGACGAATTCATTCGATTGAATCAAAATAAACACAAATAATGGTAAACACTTACCTTATTGAAGCCATTACAAAGTTCTGGAGAGTCTGATTGTCGGAATCGGTCTCCGTTTCTAGGTCATCATCTTCGCGTTCTCCGTGTTCTTCGTTATGTTCTTCAACAAACTCTCGATTTCTTACTCTTTGGGAAAAATCCGGCCACTCTGTATTAGGAGGTTGACGAGTTGTTTGCTTCTTTCTTGCCATTTTTAGATTGTAATTACGTCGATGAATTGATTTACGATTATACGATGAATTGATTCACGATTAATCGGTTTACGATGAATTGGAAATGCCACAATCGGTAGTTTGAATTGGAGAAAAGAAGAAGAGAAATCAGAAATTGATAATTGGTAGGTAGAGAAGAAGTGTGAAATAGGTTTAGGTTTAGGTTTTATTAGTGAAAGGTTTTATGGTAATTGTTTGATTAGTGAAAGGGTATTTAAGTCTTTTTACATACCACTAGATATCCCTTAGCCACATCCATGGGATTGGGTTAAAAATGTCGCCCTAAAAAACGCCAGGTATTTTTAGAATTTCGTCCATGTCTACTGCAAAACTATCGTATCCTAAGTAACCTTATTACCATTTATATGCAAAAAAAATATTTTAAGAACCATTACCTTACACTCTATCAATAAGCAGCATCAGTTAGGTATAATGAACCTATGTTTACATAAATACATATACGCTACCACCCATAACCTTTAGAAATACCTGCAAGAAAACATGCATGATTATATATGTACTGATAATGATATTAACTGGAATAAATTTCTGAGAGAGTGACACCTAATTACCTAAGAGGAAACCCTATAGATAGTCCATGATGGTCGAGAAACAGATTAGTGAAACCATTATTGTCATGTAGTCTACTACTTCCTTTTCATCGTTGTAAAAAAACCTCACAATAGTCGCCCAAATGCACTGTAGTTGACTAGAAGTAGTCATTTTTCCCGACTAAATAGGTTATAGTCGAGCGGGCTCTTAGTGTACCGCTTGATGCTAAGCGGCGTCGTAGGAATACTTCCAGAGCCAAGCGTTATTCTGGGACAATGCTCAAAAACACGGACGGTAAGCTAGTAGTTCGCCTGATCAAGCGTTACTCTGGGGCTTCGTATGATGAAACGGGGTACTAGGATCACGCCCACACACAAGCGTGCTGCTGGAACACCGCTCAGTTAGAGCGCATTGCTAGCACTTCGCCTGGTATCTAACGTGCTGCTAGCACTCTGCCTATACTTAAGCTAAATTAAGTACACTAATACTAACACTAACACTAAGCAAATTAATTAAGCTTATATCTTACAGTAAGCTAACACTAACACTAACACTAACACTAACACTAACTCCTCCTATACTAACACTAACACTAACACTAGCAAATTAATTAAGTTTATGTCCTAAGCAGTACTGTAAGAGTCTGCATGAAAATAACTAATTAATACACTAAGTAATTAATCTAACTTAACTAAGCTAAGTAATGGGGCGGGCTCCTAGCAGCTCGCTTGGAATCCCAGACGGAGCGCTAGGACACCGCCCGTCCCATTCAAGTCAGACACAAACTTTGCACGAGTGCAACTATTCTAGGCGAGATGCTAGTACTTCGTCCGACCAAACGCCATTCTGGGATACCGCCCGTATCTCTGGCGTGATCTTAGGATACCGTCCAACTACAAACGTTACGCTAGGATTCCGTTCCACATCGAGCGAGACGCTAGGAGACCATTTAGCACAAGCGTTACGCTAAAATTTCGCCCGTCCCCCTAAACGCTACGCTGGAATACCGCTCAACAACAAGCGAATTGTTAAGACACCGCCCGACTATACACGGCTATTCTTAGGCCAGACCAAAGACTAAAAAATTTAGTCTTTGGTCGTTTATTCTGATCGTGCCCATGTGGATACTCTTAGGGACCAAGTATGATTTCGCAAAAATAATCACAATGCTAAAGATTGCTAAACGTGCAAACTTACGATCTCTCCGCACTTAATTCGTTTGAAAATCAAATAATATAATACACACATGTATACAATAATGTGATAAAAAATAAAGCTAATTGGTTAAATAATATTCAATTATCTTGGATCTGAAAAATGCTGAATATATTAAAATATTTAAAATACTACATAATCAATACCTATAAAGCAATGCAGTTTCAAGTTGAATTTTAGCTAGATGGTTGGATGACAAAATCATAAATTCGAATGACCACCACTATAGACTACAACCATATTCAAGTTTAATCAATCAGATGAACCAATATAAAACCAAAAATATCGCATACGTGTGTATATATATAAATATTTAGAAAGAAAGAAATTTACCAAAGCATTATGGCAGAAGGAACTTTAAAGCTTAAGAACTTACAATTCCTTAAAATGCCTCTTTTATAATAACACCACTCGAATTGATATGCATGTGGAATTACTTTGGCTTTACTGCGGGCAACACTAAATACATACTTATCAATATATCTAATATCGTTGATACTCATAAACTGACTAACATATCATAACACATCATAACCAAAATTAACAATCTAGAGTGAAACCTACCGTTAAAAAGAAGAATTAACCATTAAGGGAAGCATCACGGGAAGATGCACCACGTGAACCTTCGTTAAATAAGCATTGTTAGGCAACCATATAATCAGATGCTACGTACACTCATGAAACAACTATAATGAGCTCTCCCAAAGTATAATACTCGAAACAAAAACAACATACTCTCAGTTTACACATGAAGCTGATATCGAAAAAGATAAACTAAAAGAAGCAGAAGAAATCATGGAAAATCACATTTGATCGAGCTATGGGTGTATTTGATGGAGACGCATGTGAGCTTGATCTTGTGTATTTGATTATGCACCCATAGCTCAATCAGATGACAATTTGTTTTTAAAAAGTGACATATTTAGTTGCAATAAATTACAACTCTTCAATAAAAAAACTTAAACGTTAATTTTTGTTAGGTTTTCCACAAACACATAAGACTCTAAATTTAAATGTTCCTCTACTTTTCTGAAACCCGTAACTAACGAAACAAAATTAGTTTATCAAATATTAAGTAACACAACGAATACAGAAGAAAATCTACAGTCCATTTTTTGCCTTGTTTAATTGGCGGTTGGCCAAATTAAAAGAGATAGTGAATAAAACAAAATAAAATCATTCTAAAAAAAAATTAAAAAAATATTTAACTGAATATTTTTATAATGATAAAACTGTCCTTTTTTAATTAGAGTTTATCTTGATTAATTAGTGGATAATTTTCTTCCTTTTTCTTTGTATTTAATTATGTATTTGATTTTTTTACCCAAACTTTTATGAAAAATCGTTAAGGTATTGAACAACGACCGATGACTACTTTTCATTAAGTCAAAATATTTAATATTTTTATAAAAAATCATCATGGTCTATAAATTTGTACCAGGACGATTTAAATGGGTTCTCATGGTTGATAAATTTGAACCATGACAATTAAGATGGTCGATTTCACATTATTATTTTTGTTTCTAAATTTGCAGGACTCGTCATGGTCAATAAATTTATACCATAACTTTTTTAAACCGTGGCGACTTTTCACTGTCAATTTTTGTTTTAAAATTTAGAAGAGTTATCATGGTTAGATCGACGACGACTATAATGGAAAATTATACAAGCCAATTTTTGTTTCGAAATTGACAAGAATCGCTATGGTTGAAATTTAATTCCATGACGATTCTATTTTTTTACTTGTTTTTTACCCAAAATTTAAAGGAGTTGTCATGGTCGTGATTTATCGACCATGACAACCGTGGAATTTTTTTATGAATAAAAAAAAGAAAAAAGAAATATATATATAACAAAAATTTAAAAAATCAAATTTTTTTATTAGGAAAAAAAATCAAAAAATAAAATAAAAGAGTTAAAAAATATATTAAGAATTATTAAATAGATAAATAAAATAATTTAAATGAATAGATAAATAGGACAACATGTGTCACAATCTTAGGGTTAGGGTAATCTAGACTTTTTACAATATTTAGACACCCCTTATCCAGCTCTTGTGGATGTGGATAACATTGATATCCCTCTTTAATCCGCCCATCCCCTAATTAAGCGAGGATTTTTTGTTCAAATATAATTTAAACTGTTTGATGTGATCCATATCATAATTACATATAATTTTTGATAAATAAATAGAAAATACATATACCTCCTCGTGTTGTCTAGCAAAAGATATTGCCTTTTATCTCTCCGTTATTTTTTACCCGTAAGACCAAATTGAAGAAACAAAATTTAATGAGTTATTGAATGAAATTAGATTATGTGATAAGAGAACTACAAAACAAATAAACCGAATGAAAAGGAAACACAAAGCAAAGAAAGATCAAAATAATAAGGCTTAATTGACGTTTGGTACTCAGGTTTTGTCCAATATTAGTCTTTGGTCTAATTTTTGTCCAACTTAGGTTTTGGTACTTAGTATTGATATTGACCCGAGTTGACTTGTTTAAATCTTGACTTCTGTTTAGAAACTATTAAAAAATGTATATAAAATGCAACTATTAAATGAGTTTACCATCATACCCTTTAGTTTATTCATATTCACAAAATTGTCAAAGTAAATAACCAAACTCTAAAACTCATATTTTCTTTTCTTCCTTCTCCACACTTCACCGCCGCCATTACTTTCTCTATCATACAACCACTATTGCTCAACTAAGTTCATTCATTTAGTTTATGTTTATGTTGAAGATTCAGAGAGGAAAGAGATCTGGGAATGGGTTTGATGCTAAGTTTGGGTTCGAAGAATGAATAAAGAAACAACATGAAAAAATTAGAGAGATAGATAGATGAATGATGGGTTTCTGATTTATGATGGATTCATGAAGAAAAAAAATTGAATGTGAACTCGAGAAGGATTGCTTGATAGAAGAATGGGTTCAACTCGGTTTTGGGTTAGGTCTTAGAGTTCAGTGGTATTTTTGAGTTTGATTTCGAGTTCAATAGCTTAGACAGTAAAACAGAAAATGGGTTTGTTGTGATTTGCATTTAGAAGAAGATGGAGATGTTGTTCAATGGGTTTGGTTCAGTGATATGTTTTTGGAGTGCCTATGTATAATAAAAACCGCAATCGTACGGCGTCTACAATGTTAACAACGACAAGTACGGGTCGAACCCACATGGAGGTATGAAAATACTGTAGTCAATATTCCTAATCGACTAATCAAGGATGATATATTTTTAGATTTTTATAATTGTAAAATGAAATAAATAAATTAAACTAAACTAAACTACTAAAGTAAAATCAACGAGAGGATCGATAACCTGGGTCAACGGATTCAACTACTATCTCTAACTGAAAACTGAAAAGAAATTGAATTCCAAATATGTGTCTATATCTTTGTTCTATTGCAAAACCTATTATTGATATAATTTTTGATAATAACCTTGCATCACATAAGTATAACCCATCAAAATCTTATAAGCATGACCTATCAAATTATAACGACAAGGAAATTAAAAATAGAATTTATAGGTTTACAATTATTATTTGTGTCGTATAAGCATAACCCATCAAATGATTTAACCTAAGCATGGATTATCAAATACTATGACAAATAAAATTGTAAAACTATATACATTTATGCATTTAGGCTTTTATATCATACAAAGCCGGTGGAGCAACAACATATATTCATTCTAAAAGAATCAATAAACCGTAATTATGGAGTTTAACAATTCAATTCATAATAGCCTATTACCAAATAGTTTTCAATTTAATTCATGTTGGTCTAATGCTCCAAGTAGTTTTCTCCATAAACCCTGGTTATAAAATCTATCAAAACATGATAATAGATTTCTCAAAACCATTAAAATTAAATTAAGAAAAGAAAAGATTAAACCAAAATTGAACGTGTCTTCTCCCCCCGTCTGGTACTGTTTTCCTCTTCACCGTCGTCCGAACCACAGAAAAATCTCCCCGTCTCCGACACGTCTTCACTTCACAGCCGCCAAACCTCTCTCCTTTTCTGTGCTTCTCCAGAAACTAAAAACAGTCTAGCCTCCACGTTTTTGCGGCGTTCAAACTCTCTCTTTTTAGTAGGAATTACTAGATAATCCTATATTAGAGACTTGTTTAACCTCTAATCCTACCACAAAACCCGGTTTAACCATTAATCCAAAAACAAGTAATTGGACTAGTTTTCTTACTCGCGCGTCCAATTCACGTGAGAAGAATGAAAAACATGTTTTCAATATCCCATAAATACCCCTCTCTTGTACGAACTATAAATTTATCCAAAATCAAAACTTCAAAAAAAAAATCGTCAAATGGCAGCTCACAGAATTTTCTTTTCTTTTTTCTCTTTCTGCTTCAGTGGTGTTTTCAGTTTTAGGATCGTCAATCTCCAGGTAATTTTCTTTGATCTTCTTCTCTGTATTTTTCTCCATGTATCGTCAATCTCTGTTTTTGTTTTTTAAGTGAAATCATGATAATCAACTTGATATCATGTTTTGTTTGTTTTCTCACACTAAAATCCCGATGATTAACGTTTTCTATTATATACATTTTGTTGAATTCCATGATCGATCTCGTTTTTGCTCGTGTTTTAGTTTTCTTTTCATCTTTTGAAACTGATTTTGTAATCGTTCTATTTTGTTCATTAGATCGTCGTATTCAGTGTTTTTACATGTTGTTTGATAATAGGTTTTGTTTGTTTTTTTTTTGTTTTTTTCAGGGAATCATGATTTTTGTTCTTTTCTTTCTGTATGTTTTGAATGTTTCTTCGGTACATATTAATATGTACTGTTTTTCTAAACTTTTCAATATATATTATTTTTATAGTATTCTATTTTTGAATCAGTACATATTTGTTTGCACTGTTTGTCTGTTATGTGTGTTTCTATAATATGTGATACTTCTAAAATAGTACATATTGTGTTGTATTGTAGATTTAGTATTCATATCATCTTAAAATATATGTTTTGATTTTTGATTTTTGTGTTATTTTATTTGCATCACATTTCTTCAGGTTCAACATGTCAGGTGTTGGTACTAATCCAAATAGCTTTTGCTACTCTCATGTATACCACAAGCAACACTACATTGCATATTTGGTTACGTTATCTTCGACTTGGGAAGATTTGAAGTTTACTATTTGTAATGCGTGGAGCTGGTTGACTCCATCAACTATTGTTGTTAATTATGTTGAAAATGGAGTGAAAGTCCCTGTCCTTGATGATGTATCTCTTCAAGGTCTTGCTGCATTGCATTTTACGAAGAATTCAGATTTCTTTGAGTTGCATGTTGATGTTGTGTTATCCTGTGCACCTAATTTTTTGAGAAGTGTTGATCTTGACAACAGTGCTGAGTTGGTTTTGAGTTATAGGAACAGTTATTTGGAAGATTTTAAAGAGGTTGCAAGTGTTCTTTTTTCTGATGGTTGGGAGAATCTTTCTGAAGATAAAAACAATATCTTCTGTGGTGGTGTTGAAGTTGTTCGGTTAGCATGTGAGAATATTGTTTGAGGACTGTATATAAGGTTAAAAAATTGAAGAATAAGCTTGAGAGATTCACATCCAGATGCAGCAATGACTGTTGCTCTTGGATTTTTCACGCGGTTGTCATGAATGGGTCTTTGGATGTGTTTACGATAAAATATAACATGGGTAGGCACACTTGTGGCGCTGGTTATAGGTTGAGGAGTCCAACTGTTTCGAGGAAGCTTGTAAATCATTTAGTTCATGAGCGTGTCAAGCACAACCCTCTCATAAAGCCGCAAGAGATTATGGATTATATTAAAGTTGGTGGAGGGATCAACATCAAGTATCGCCACGCATATCATGCACTAGAGTTATCGCATGAAATAATTTTTGATGACGATGTAAAGTCATACACTGATCTTTCTTGGTGGGTCAGTGCTGTTCGGGAAACCAACCCAGGGTCTTAAATTGATTTTAATTTCAACGACGCAACAAAGAGATTCCACAGACTTTTTATTTGCTTTGGAGCTTGTAGACAGGGTTATAAACTTTGTCGTCCAATGATTTTTTGTGATGCGATATTTCTTACGGGGAGGTTTAAAGGAGGTCTAATGGCTGCTACATGTCTTAACGGCAATCAAGGTAACTTTTCTATATGGTACATATTTTTGATATATATCTGTTTTTATGTACTTTAGGATCATACACATCATATATAAAGTATATATTGATATACATTGTAGGTGTAACATATTTTTGAAGGTGCAGACATGAAGTACATATTTGATATGTACAGCTATATGACAACAATAAAACACATCTGTATTCAAGACATGAAGTACATATTGATATGGTTTTTTATATTTTGTTTTCCAGGTTTTTATCCTTTTGCATATGCATTAGTTCCTGGCGAAGATAATGATAATTGGCATTGGTTTATGGAAAATCTTAAAAAAGTTGTGGACCATCGTCTCATCACCTTTTCGACTGACCGAGGTGAAGGTTTGTTGAATGCAATTCCTGAAGTTTTCCCTGATTCTTATTATAGCTATTGTTTTTTCCACTTGAAAAAGAACTTACCCATCAGTAAGGCTGATGAAAAATATAAAGAAGTGGTGGACTGTTTCCAAAAAGCAACATATGCGCTTTCTCCAGCAAGATATGAAGAAGGTCTTCAAGGAATGGTTATCTAGGCAGGCCTTGGGTTGCTCAATACTTCCGTAACATTCCTAGGGAAAAGTGGTCTAGTGCATATTTCCCAGGCTGTAGGTATGGTCAGACTTCTTCAAGCATTGCTGAGTCTTTTAATAACTGGATTCGCCGTGAGAAGAAGTTGCCTCCTTGTGCTCTCTCTGACACAATCAGGTTTTTATAAGTTTTTTGTAAATCTACAAGTATATATGTACTATATGTATAATATGTTTGTTGTTTTTTAATTTTTTTTTGTCGTGTAGGCTACGGGTAATGGAGTTGATGTCTGAACGTCGTGAAGAAAGTCTTTTGATGGATCCAGAACTCTTAACCCCTGTGTATCAAGCCTTGTTTGAACTACACATTCAAATTGGTCGTCCTTGGAAAGTTAGTCAGTCGTATGCTCACGTCTTTGAAGTTCATTCCACAGGGTTAGTTTTTTTAGGTAACATGCTCTTTTGAACTGAGATATCCACTAAACTAGTTTTTTTGTTTTGTTTGTGTAGTGCAGATATCAGTATATACTGTATAAAATAATATGCTTGGTTTTCTTGTTTGTAGGTCTCATATGGTAGATCTACATCAAAAGAGTTGTATTTGCCAAAGATTGCGCGTGTATGGTTTTCCATGCTCGCATGCTACTGCAGTTATTGTTGCATCTGGGGGAAAGTTCCTTGATTATATCGACGAATACTTCAAAGTTAGCTGTTATCGCCAGTTATATTCAATCGCTATCAGACCTGTTCCTAATCATGACAGGTAAGTTTTTTAAGCAGTACATATTTTTTCTTTTTATGGTAGTATCATACATGAGAATGGTTTTAAGCAGTACATATAAACCATAAACTAGAACCAGCATAGTACATATTGATTTTTAGTGTAACACACATAAACAAAACTGCACAAGTATAGTAGTTTTTTCTTATTTATGTTTTTCAATATACCACAGGCCTGATGAGTATACCGCAGAAGATATTGTTTTGCCACCAATAGTAGTTAGGGCTCCTCCAGGAAGAAGAAAAAAAAACCGTATCAAGAGTGCATGGGAGAGGAGCAAAAATCATGTTACATGTTCAAATTGTAAATTTAAAGCTCATCACAACAAGGCTACATGCAATGTTATCCATCAGTACTAATATACAGATGAGAATTAATTTCATTACAGTTTTTTTAGTACATTTTGGATTTAAATTCTTTTAGAAGATACTTGTGGCATATTTTTAGGTTTCTTTTTTCAGAACTTGTTTGTGTGCCAACTGAGTTATGTTCTTAATGACAAAATGTGATTTTGATGATATAAATCTTATATTTTTGCTCCATCTTAAAATATGTATGAACAATTGGTTTAATGTCATGCACTCTATACGGGGGTCGAGTGAGTGATACATTTTTATTTAATTTTAGAGTTATTAGTGATTTTTATTCCCAATACATTTTTCTTTTATTTTTTTAGTAATCTTGTAGTTGTTATAAAAACACAAAAAAAATGTAGATAAACAAAGTAATTTTTTAAAATCATATCAATATGTACTTCATAGTACATGTCAATATGTACTTGTGTTTTTAGATTATGAATCTATTGGTTCAGAGTTTCAGAACCAAGTACATATAAATATGTACTCCCTAACACATATCAATTTGTTCTACCTTTCTATATTACTCTAAAATTAAACAGAAACCTAACAATGCTAATAAAGATCATCACATATATATATAAACATACTAACTAAAAACCAAGTTGAATATGTAGAAACCAAGTTCAATAAGTAAACACAATAAGAAAGTTAATGAAGTAGTACCCACAAAACCCTGGCCAGACCAAAAACCAAAATGTACCAACTTTTCTCCTCATAGCAGATCTACAAAATGTACCAACTATGCAGTTAAAGATGTTTTTTCATTAGGAGGGTTCCCAACTGATTTCAGGATGAGTTGATGTCAACAACTTGCATGTTAACTTGATTCTTTTCAGCTGAATCTTCTTCATCAGTTGTTCATCATCCCCCAAACTTTTTCCATCACAATCAGTCTTTGCTCTCCTCTCTATAAAGTGCATCACATACAGAAGGCAGTCTGGCCAGATTGCTTGTTGTGGACAGGCACAATCAGTCAACTGTACGGTGCTCAACATGTTTCTTTTGTGCTCGTCTAAGAACTGGTTGATAGGGTTGAACATATATTCAGACATTGTCTTGGCATTTGCATAGCAATGGTCCCTGAACGCCACATATGAGTTGTAATATGTGAATGTTTTTGTTTTAAACTCAAACTCCAACAGGGTCCAATGCTTGTTGCCGTGGCACATTGGTACAAGTATCTTTTCAATGTCTCCGCTCATCTTCAGGATTGGCATTATGATAGCATTCACTTCTGCCCCTTTAAAATAGTCTGGCTTTTCGACATGATACTGGAAATTGGAAACGTTTAACAGGTTATTTCACAAAAAGTATATATCAATATATATTTTTTTCATAACCAATGTTCAAAAGTATAAAAGAAAAAAAAACACATACCCAAGCAGCTGGATCCAGGTGCAACACCTTAAAGTATTTCTTTTCTTCCGCAGCATTTGCTTGGTCTTGTTCAAAAGCCAGTTGAAGCTTATATTGAGCATAGTTTAGGAGATTTTGCTCTAATGATCTGTTGAATATCAGATCTTCCATTATAGACCCGCTTACGCAGATACCACCTTCGTTCTCTGCTCTCCAAGCAACAGAGCTGCACATTTATAACAAAAACACATATTGAAGTACATATCAATATATACTTATCCAATTCAATATCTATAACAAAGTACATATCAATATGTACTTATCCTGCAACCAATATCTAGATGCTATAACATGAAAATAAGCATACACGGATATGTACTGATCAGTATATACTAAAAACCAAGTACATATCAATATTTACCCTATGTTGCATGCTAGATCTATGTGCTAAAACATGAATATATATTGATATGTACCAATGATATATATTGGTACATATCAATATATCTAACTCCTAGAACATGAACAGAGTAAGTTATATATTGATATGCACCAATGATATGTACCTTTTTTGGCAGAAACAACAACACCCTTCTTCTTTTTTCTGTGATGTAGATGGAGAACGAACAAAAAGAGCTTTGTTCTTCTTCTTTGTAGATGGAAAATCTACAACAGCTGTTACATTTTCTTCCGATGTTGTTGGACAATCAACAAATTCATTATGTTTCTTGTTTTTTGATTTTGATGGTGAATCAACAACAGTTTGTTTCATTGTTTTTGATCTTGTTTGAGAACCAATAACTTTTTTGTTCTTTTTCTGTTTTGATTTTGCTGGAGAATCAACAACAGTTTGTTTCATTGTTTTTGATGTTGTTGGAGAATCAACAACTTCATTCTGCTTCTTCTTTCATGATTTTTTGGGTATAGAATCTATGTTAGAAGCTTTCTTGTTCTTCTTCTATGGTGGAGATTTAGGAGTATCGTGTTCTTCAATCACTGTTTCCTTTATACTTCTGTTGATTTTTCGTTTTGTACCCATTTTAGATGGAATTTTTGAAGTAGTATAATGCTGACAGTAGGTTAGGTTTTAGTTGTATAATGCTGAAAGAAATCAAATGCTGCTAATCCTGTTGAGTTTCGGTTTTGATCTCTGTTTTTAAGGTTTTAATTTTTAATTTTTTATTTTGCCCTAGTTTTTAAGTTTTTAGGTTTTGATTTTGAGAGTAATGAAGTCGAGCGGTGTAATTGGTGTTGGTGGTGTAGATGAAAGTTTTTGCCCGTTAAGAAGTAGAGTAGTGTAGGAGGTGGAGGACGTAGGATCTCCGCACGTGACTAGTATATGGGTAGAATGGTAATTGGGTTTTTTGAAAAGGTTTTGGACTAATGGATAAGTGTGTTTCCCGGTGGACTAACCATTAACAAGGTCCGGGTTTTTTGGACGGTCCAACAAATTTCCCCTCTTTTTATTCTCTCTTGGTCCGTCCTCAAACAAAACCCCCACCTCTCTTAATCACGTGCACCACCTCCAAAACAGTTAGTATTGTGTCACACCCACACTTCTATATTCTACCACGTCCCCACTAAAAAGAAGTCAACTTCCTTTCTCATATGTAACTTGTACACAAAGTTGTTGTGGTTTGAATTGGCCACGTCCCACTTTCTCTTAGCAGGTTAACTCTTCCTTTTTTCGATGTCGTGATTAACCGTTAGGTGCTTTTTATCGTAATGTCATTTAACTAATTTACTTGTAACGTTGGATTTAAATATATAACCTATAAAAATAATAATATTAGTATAAATAAAAACACTAATAAAAATTTGACGGTAAAAATATATAAATTAAGTGTCCATCATTCAGCCAAGAAGAATTTTTCGAGAATTTAATACAGATGAATTAAGGAATGATTGAACGAATGATCATGAATTGTGCATGGAAGGAGTGTGCATGGTTGGATTCACAAAATCCATTGTTGTTGTTCTGTAACTTCTAACCTAGAGAGATGAAACGAAACCTAAAGAAATAAGAACAGATGTTATCTTCTTTTATTCTAGTAATGGAGTTCATTACAGGGAAGGAAAAGGAAACGCGGTATTATTTCTCCCAGAAGGTGAAGATTTAGTTGGACATGGAGGCGGAGGAAGAAGGGTAGAAAAATGGTGTTAATTGATCTTACATCAGGACCGTAGACTAAATGTTTTTATTTACCTGTCGAATAAGTGACAAAAAAGATGCACAACATAATGTAGTCAATGAATCTGGCTAAGAATCCCAATTTGTTCAAGGCTTTCCGAACAAATCCCAATCTAAAATGTCACAAGCCTTTTGGATATCCAGTTTAAGAGCTATTTTGGGATCCTTGGTGATACATAGGATTCTAATATGGTGGAACAGTTCTCCGGCTATTGTTATGTTATCATGGATTGATATTTATGGAACAAACACACTTCGGTAGGGGCTTATCAGAAAAGGTAGCAAATGTCGTAAACAATTGACAATGATTTTGGCTATGACTTTGTAGGTGACGCTGCAAAGTCCGATGAACGATATTGAAAATGTTTTGAAGGATGGTCTATTATTGGTATGAAGGTGAGGTTTGTGTAATCCATGAGAGGGTGTATGTTAAGGTTATTGGAGGAAAAAAACTCTAAACTTTATATATTAACTGTAAATAAGTAGTATCCCAGAAAACCTTGAAGAACTTACTAGTATATTCATCCGGTCTTGGTGATCGTTCTGACCCAGTGGAGAAGAAGGCCACTTTGAATTATGTGGTAATAACATTTTTGGTAAGCATGGCATCCTGTCTCGGGTTAGTCTCGGGGTAATTGTTTCAAATATTTCTTCATCTATAATCGTGTTTGCAGTCGTGTATTGTGTTGTGTAGTGGTCTATCATGAGGTGAACGATGTTGTCTTGTCATTGATCCAATTTTTATTTTGATATTGTATATCCTCAGTGAATAGTGGATTTGGTGTGAAAAAAAATAGTATTGTTGTCCCGTGATTGTATCCATTGGATACTTTATCTTTGTTTCCAATAAGTAGCATGACTATGAAGCAGGGCCAAATGAAAAATTCTGGAATCTTTTTCCTTTTGAATCCAATATAATAAATTTGGTCAAGTCTGGTCAGCGCATTGAAGTTATGCTAGTTTTAGCTGGCTCGTTGACTTTTTGATCATAGTAGCAAGGTGGACAATTGAGTAAGTAGTTGGCTTGTTTTTACGAGCTTGAGTTGTAGGTCAACTATATGTTCCATGTCTTTCTGTTGTGTGCATATGTCCATATTGAACTGACTACCATCTGGATTTACAGGTATATGAGACATATATGTTCGAGTTTATAATCTTTTATCCCTTGACATCCGATTAAATTTAATTTTAGAATAATTGGAGCATGATCTGAAGCTATTCGTGGCAGGTGAGTAATTGTTGCATGAGGGTTAGCGGTTTGCCATCATTGTATTGCAATAGCTCGATCTAGTCTTTCCATGATAAAATATTATCTTGTTGATTGGTTGTCCATGTAAATGGGTCGCCCCAGAATCCTAAATCCATGAAGCCCATCTCATCCATTCAGTTGAGGAAAGGTTGAGATTGAGCAAAAGTTACATGTCTGTCTCCTTTTTTCATCAAAAATATTTTATTAAAATATAAAATTGGAGAATGATTTAGAAAATCATGGCTAAAGAAATGAGTTTTAAATATTTTATTAAAAAATAAAATATTGTGTTATTTGGGTTCGAGCTCCTGACCTGTTGGTCACTTTACATGTTTTGGTGTTTTTCTTTGTTTTCTTTTGTGAATGAAACACTTTAGTCCCACATCGGGGAGTTTCCACTTTTTAAGTTGTATTAAGAGATTATATAAAAAAAAAATTCTCAACCTATTTTGACATCCAAGGAAAAAGGGTTTCTCCGTATTTTTGGAGAGACCAATAGAATAATAATTTATTATTATCTTTCTTACGTTTTTTGAGATTTTCCTTGAAGGGTTTTTATGAGTTGTCAAGCTCAAGTTGAGCATCTACTACGAGTGCTAGTAGTAGGTGTAGTAGGGTGTTTTATCCTGGAGGCATCCTTCCTGTGGAGGTTATAGCATCACTCTTGAGTGTAGCCGGGCGCTAATGTCTTAAGGACAGCGTGTTGAACACGTGACTCACTCTGTTTTTCCAAAGTTTTGTTATATACCATCTCGATGTTGTGGAGATACGAGGAGCTCATCCGTTTTGACGAATCACTTCCGTTAAGAGCTAAGTATCAACAACCTTTGTTTATTTGATTTTCTTCATTTTTGATTATTGCACCCAACATGAGGTTGTGGTGATGGTTATTGCACAGATTGGTTGAGTAGGAAAATGTCTATGCAATCATCTTTGACATGTCCTAGCCTTAAGCAGCATGAGAAAAATATTCTAGGTAGCTCATGAAATCCGAAATAAATCCAGTTAATATTATTATCCTCATTTGCAACATGTATAACAAATTTGTGAGGTTGAGTAACATCAGTTGTGACCCTTACCCTTATTGATCTAAGTCCACTGGCTCTTGAATATGAGTACTATAAGCAATAATCTCACCTAACCTTGATAACATAGTTAGAGACATTCACCATATCAAACTTCTCAGGATACAAGTTATGAAGAGTAATTTCGAACTCTTCCCTAGATTGAGAAAGATTGTTAGTATCTATTAAATTATCACATATAGGTCCCCGGAGATAACTCTGGCTCCCTGTCGAATGACTCTCACCATTTCATGAAGTCACATGATCAGACCTTTTTTTATTGTGTGTCAAAACCCATAATTGTATGAAACTGAAAAGTTGATTCCATTAAGCTCACAATAATAATAATAATAACAAAAAAATCTGAACATAGTATTGTCTTTAAAGTTGTTCACAAATGGGTTCAAACCATGTTTTTTAAAAAACATTTTTGAACCTATATCGAGACAAAGATAAAAATTAAACTTGTGGATTCAGATATAAACAATTTAACTTATCTGAATCATGAGGTATTCTTCGTGTTCTAGTGAATTTTTTTATTTAATTTAATTTTTTTATTTTTCATGTTCTTGAGTTATTCTTTGTATTTTAGGAAGAAAAAAAACTATATGGATTACAGTTTCTAAGTTGGATTTTGACAGTTTCAGCTATGATTTAACTTTTAAACATGATGAAACATTATAAATCCATTATTGAAATCTTCACTTGAAAAGAAAGTTAAGAATACAAATTGGACAATTAATTAAGTTTAAAGTTTGAATTTATTTGCAGAGATTCAAAGATTTTACAGAGGAGTTAAAATCGAAATAACGACTTTCCAAACTGCGAGTAAAAATATTTATTTTTTAGTTTATTAGAGTTTTATTAGTGTTGATTTATTAAAAGATTAATGGAAATGATCATGATTAATAATTAGGGATTTTATTTGGATTCAATTTGTGTTTTCTTATTAGAAAGAATATATTAGATTTTAATATTGGTTCAGTTGAAGATTTATTAAGAGTTTTATTGAGTGATTAAAGAGATATATATTAAATATCAGGGTTTTCATATAGCGATGATACATGGTTTCAAATGGTATTTCAATTTGGTCTTGATCTTGATTTTGTAATGGATTCAATAAGGGTTTTAAAATCACGATTTAGGTAGGAAGATAAACGAATATTCTCTAACATCAACAAAAATTTGATGACTTAAACGTTGACCATCAAAATAAACTATCAGATGCTCGAAATGGGTATCCTAACCTTGGATTTAAGGGTTTAAATGGGTATGCTCGCAATGTCTCTGTATTAGGTAAAGTTATTGAAAACCATGTAAAAAATCTATTTTATCCCCTGGGTGAGGCGGTTTATAGATACATATGCATAACCAAGGACAGCTTGGTGATGGGAGTATAATCAGGATATGAATATAACTTTGAAAGTGGAGCAGGATTTGTACATTAAGATTGTCTTTCCACATTAGAAAAAGTCCTCATTTACGCCTAAATTTGGGTACAATGAAGTAACGTTGAAATTGTAATGATCGTTGAATTAAGTTCATATGGCTTGGGTTGGCTAACGTCTCTGACAGAATTATAATCGAAGGTTTATGTGTTGATATTAACTTAGATGTTGGATTGTGGTGGGTTGATTGATGCCCTGGAAATTCCAGGACAAAATACTCATCTCTTTTAGTGTCTAGAAGTTTGCTTATGTTGTTGATAGTTGCCACTTGAACTGCACTAATATTCTGAAGGGATTCAAATTGAAGTATTATTAGGTAATCACAACTATAAACTTGGTATATGATGTGGAGATTTTGGACTCACAGACGAATATTATTAAGTCAAGAGTATCAATAATAAAAACTCCATTTTAGAATAGATGAATTATAACTCGATGTGCCTTTGAAGAAAACCGATTGGTGTGAGTAATACCTTCGATTGGGCCTAACCAATTTCACACTAGTTTAAATTATCCTTAACAGTTATGGGGAATCTGGGGATATACCATCTTTTGAAATATTTTTAAATATATTAGTGTAAGTGAGACAAACAATGAACAAAAACAGTTATTGGGCACTATCCAAAATGTAAAGCAGTTAGTTTGAAAAATAATTAGGTATGCGAGAAATCACTGATATTCCATATATTTTGTTTTTGATTTTTTATTTTTTATTTTTAAAATGCAGTAGGCTCTTATGAAAAATTAACATATTTCGTTATACGTTGTTTTACTGGTTTGAATTTTAAAAGTTCGATATTACTTAATGAAAAATAAAAATAAATGAAATTGAATGAAAACAAGTATATAAGTGCTTTAGAAAAATCAAATGGAATTTAGACTTTTACGTTGAACAATCAAAAAATTAAATGAGAAAACCTAATATGAGATTAAAGGATCCAAATCAGAGAAAAAATCAATGAAAAGAAGACGAGTAAGATCGTATTTTGATTATTAAATTAATTAGATCAGTAATAAGAATGGTTAATTTTGGCATGTTAGAAAGGAAAATATGCAAAATAAAACAGAATCACCTAGTATCCTATTTTAGTGTAACATCTAAATCTTATTTTGGCCTCACTAACAAGAAGCAAATCAGACAACTGATGAACTTGTAGATCAAGCGATAAAACACGAACAATAAAATCCGACGAATGCATCAACACATGTCTAGGAGCTTATGTGTCCACACTTTCTACTCAACATGCTAACAAATAATAAGAATGTTATCATATTCCCAAGGACTCTATAGAGTAACAACATAATATTCCTCTTAGAAAAACAAGAAAAAAAAAGTACAATACTATGGGTTGCACGGACACACCAATTTTGGTGTCATGCTATAGTCAGAAGGGTGTTATACGCGGGATATAAACAAAACTCCATGCACTATACCTTAAACAACCGCACCAAACTCTGGATTTTGATTTACGTTGTGTATACTCTATATCTATTTCATTTATCATAAAATCTTATATACAAAATATCACATCAGCTAATTACAGGTCTAATAAACTCAAGTTTAGATACAAAAATAAGAATATTGTTCGATCCTAGAGCCTTAAGTTCAAGGTGTTAGACGCTCACCTATTGTTCCACGAAGTTGTTTTTTTTAATAATAATGAACTCCATCATACACATATATATATATACATTTTGTACGTGAAAATTGATATGCATCTATCCATATAATAATGAAGAATGTTGTTTGTTTAGGGGACAAAGGACGGCTGAGATTATCTATTGATTGGATGGTAGAGATCATGGCTTGGCACAATCAACCATGTATCTAACCCCTAAATGAGTTTTGCTAATCGTAAAGTTTCTTAACACCAACCAATCATTAGTATTTTCTCATTGGAGTCTAGTGGGAGATGCTTTCCTAATGGAATTTGATTGAATTTGGAACCGTGAGATTCTTTTTAAATTGGAATTTTATCGAATTTGGCAGTACCAAGACCGTAGGCGCCGACTAACCTTAAAGGTGGGAGAAGCTAAACTTCAAAATCATATAAAAATCAAACACAAATTAAATTAACAAGCCTTATATTGAATAAAAAGAGATTATATCATTGGCCGACCAAATCTAACTTTAACCTAGTCACTTAACTTTAACCTTAGAAGTAAAACAAATTAAACTTCTTAGCTTAACCTCACTTTAAAAGCCCTCTAAAAATGGGAAAACAACTAAACTTTTTAGCTTAACCTAACACACTAATTTTAACCTAACCACTTAATATAACCATGCCGGGACATAGGTCCGACTAACCCTAAACTACAAAAAGTTGAACCTGGTCGAAAAGTATCTAGTTCATATAAATAATTTATTGTACAAATATCTATAGATATATGTCTGCATTCTAATTTTTTATGAATTTTCCGCGTCTCTTATCCGTGTCGGATCGTGTCTACGCCTGTGTAACCCTACATGGTATTAATGTTGTGTAAAATTGGCGACTAAGAAGAAGTAGGTCACCAACTAACATTACCGCTACAAAACCCTAATCCTATCAATATAAAACCAGAACGATTGATTCCGGTTTTATTCGCATTTTAATCCTAACCCTTAAATGCCCTTGTATCGTCTCTATATAAATAAATTGTTATGGCGTTTTCTAAACCCTAGACAGTAACGCAGAACTGCTTAGAGCTGAAAGAAAGAAACACAGCAGCAGAAGAAGAAACAATGGTTTCAGGGAGTGGCATCTGCGCTAAACGAGTCGTCGTTGATGCTCGTCACCATATGCTTGGAAGATTATCTTCCATTATCGCCAAAGAACTTCTCAATGGGCAGAAAGTTGTAGTTGTTCGATGTGAAGAGATCTGTCTTTCTGGTGGTCTGGTTCGTCAGAAAATGAAGTATCTTCGTTTCCTGAGGAAGAGGATGAACACAAAGCCTTCTCATGGTCCTATTCATTTCAGGGCTCCTGCTAAGATCCTTTGGAGGACCATCCGTGGGTAAGTGTCTCACAAAAACCCTAACCCTAGTTTTATTTTCATTATTGGATTTGATCTAATGTTTTTTTTTTTAATTTGTCTGTTTCTAGTATGATTCCACACAAGACAAAGCGTGGTGCTGCTGCTCTTGCTCGATTTAAGGCTTATGAGGGTATCCCACCACCTTATGACAAGATCAAGAGGATGGTCATCCCCGATGCTCTCAAGTAAGATCTGTTTCCTGATTTTAGCATGATTTTTAAGGTTTTATATGAAGTGTTTTTTGGATGTGTGTCTGAATTGTTTTTGTGTTTTTAATTTAGGGTTTTAAGACTTCAACCTGGACACAAGTACTGCCTGTTGGGAAGACTTTCATCCGAGGTTGGATGGAGTCACGCTGATACCATCAAGGTGAGATTTTCTGTACTGTGTTACCTTTGATTGTTTTCATGTTTTAGAAGATCTTTAGTGTTCTTGAATATTGCGATGAATGGCCTGGTGTTGTTTGAATTATAGTAATGTATGCTGAAAAGCTAAATGTTTGTTACCTATATACATATGTTTAAGTAATGATTTTGATTGACTTTCATACTATAATTAGGTTTTGTTCTAGCAATTTTAGATGTTGTTTGATTAGAGCTTGAATAATGTCAATTACATGAGTAGTCCTAAGTGTTAGTGTTAGTATGACTTGTAATAGGGTGATATATAAGTCACTTTCCTCTTCTAATTTGGTTGCTAGCAGCAGCTATCACTGCTTGTAGCAATTCTATTTTATTTACTTACATTACTTAAAATCAATTTCATGTAGAAGTCCTGTCATGAATGAATTTGTGTGAGTTCATAGTTGTTTGAGTTGCCTCCACTCCTGGTTAAATGTTGTTTTTTAGTGATGCATCGGTTCCAGTAAAAGTTTTTTCGTCTGTATTTTCTTATGAGTTGTAGTAGTTGTTTGAATTCTCTCTCTACCCTGGTTTATGTTTTGGTTTGTTGGTGATCCATATTGATCTGAATTTTTTTGTTGATTTGGTCCTGCTGTGGATTTACTAGTCCCAGTTGTGGTGTTTCAAAGTTTCTTATTGACATTAGACCAAGCAATTTTTATATTTTCACAAACTCATGGATTTTACAATCTTGTTAAAATACTTGCTGATAGAATATTTTGCAAAATTTGTGCATTTTTAGCTTACTGCGGTGTCTATTGTTTGTATGCTTTTCTCATGCTGTGAAGTTGTTATTTTGTGGAAGCTGTGTAGCTGTTTATTGCAGTTGAACATATATCTGTATGTTGAAGTTTGTTCTTATGTTATCTTTGTTTTCAAATTTTGCAGGAACTTGAAGAGAAGAGAAAGGCAAGATCCGCTGTAGCATATGAACGCAAAAAGCAATTGAACAAGTTGAGGCTCATGGCTGAGAAGACTGCTGAAGAACAGCTTGGTGCACAGCTAGAAATTCTTGCGCCAGTCAAGTACTAGAGTGTTTAATAGTTTCTTTTTTAAGCGACAATTTTGAGGATTTTGCCACCTGCTGTTTACTTTCATTCTGATTTTGAGACTTCTTGTTTGGTTGTCAACATACTTTTAGGAGCTGGTGGTAATGCTATCATGCTATAGGGCATTTAGAGTTATTAATATGTGGTTGGTATTTGAATTCAGAATTTCGCCTCTTGATACAGTTTTAGTTACTATTAATTGTCTCCAAATCTCTAGTGGTTCTTCTACCAAAGCTGTTAGAATATGTTTTTGTGTTTCATTGTGCAACATATATAATGTATGCACCTTAAATTCGGTCCTTGCCCAACACGTTAGAGTTGGTTCATCAAAGGAGATCACATGTTATTGATTGCGATATTGCATTTTGAGGATATTTAAGAGTTGTTCATTTCAGGACATTACATGTTATTGGTTGGTATATTGCATTTTAAGGATGTTTTTAGTGCCTTGGATTACATGTTTCACGTTCAGTGGAACTATGGCATTTTACTGCTCTACTCTTTTTATATATCTTTTGACTATCCTTATTTTTGTAAAGAGTAGGATAATGCAAAAGGAAATAAAAGTGTAGGTAGAAATAATGGGTTATTATGCCAGCAATTATTTTAAATATACCAAGCAAATAAGCATTTTTGCCACTTAGAGCCAAACTATAATGAAATGCTGAAGCCAAGTACATTCAGACGATGCGGATATGTTGGGTGCAACTAAAATGTATTCGAGAGTTTATCAGTTTATCAGTTTCAGTACAATTGCCTAACAACGAAGAAGAATATACATCACCACTAGTTCCGCAGTTGGTACCATTGATTGATTGATCTATTGATCGGACAAGTCGCAACACAAATTTAAACTAATTTGGCCATGAAGCTTTTTATCAAATAGTTGTCATCATCCACCCAACATCTTGCCTCAAGTCATTTTCCCAACTAGGGGATTCCCCAGTTGTAAAGATTGGTCTTGGTCTTTTCTTAGTCGCCGCTGGAGATACAGGGCTCCCCGTTGAAGTGAGGCAGCTTTCAACAGAGTCTCCAACAGGACCAGGCCCACTAGAGCCCAGTTTTTCTTCCCCTGCAATTTCAGAGAACGTCTGAATTTTTTGGCAGTTGTTTTCAAGGCAACCGCTAGAGGCCTTGATCACCAATTCGGAGAGCTCTTGGTTAGCAGCTTCAAGGCCAAGTGATTCATTCAGAGCTTTGCAGGCTTTCTCAAGTATGGATTGCAGGTACTTGCTTTGTGCCTCGGCTCGAAGATGAAGATGACGCTGGACCTAAAATATGTTCAAACAAAACACCATATGCTTATCGTACTATATATTTATTGTCAGTATCCTTCATAAGAGTTGATTACAATTAGAAGCAGTCATAAAATTTGTAGGTTGGCCAATAGTTTCAGTAAGTACTAACGTAAAATATTGTATTTTGGCTAAATGTTTCAGTAAGTACTAACTACCAAATCCAAAATAGAACACTGGAAACACAATCCTTTCAGTATCTCGCACATAATAAATGACGAAAATCATCAACTTCTATTTACTATGAAGAAACTAACCTCAAGCTGCTCATGCAATCTCCTCTGAACCTCCATATTGACGCGCAAAGCCTCAGTAACCTGGTTACTTCTGTTCCACACAAAAATTGAAGAACGAATTAGGGAAGGGACAGAGAGAGAAATGACTCGTGCTGTCAATGAGATTCTAAACAACAACATACTCGTTCAAATCTTGAGGTGTTGTCCGTGTCAATGGTGATGAACCTGTGTCTTGATTTTCCATAATACCTGAAACTGCAATTCCAGGAATTCACATGAAATGGTTAAATTAATATTATGCTCACAGAGGAACTAGCATACCATAACCAGATGGAAGAAAAAAAAGAACCAACACGCACTGTAGACGGATGATTAAATTGGCTTCAATGAAAGAAAACTGGGGATAACTAACACAATTCTTGATGGGTTTGTTTGTCAATTATAGCGTATAATGACTTATAAAAAGCACCAGAACAAGATCATTTAACGTGTATATATGTTATACTCCCCTTTCAAAGGAGTGCTTGTTTCAGGTAGGGTTTGACAACCAGTGAAGGGGCATGGGAGAGCGGAGCTTTAAGACAGGTCTAACATGGTGGACCATGAGCCAAGTTCACATGTCCAGATTCTTTAGCCTATTAGCAGAGGGGCAAAAACATATGCTAATGTACAATGTTTTGTTCATGATTAAGGGATCAAGATGGATACCAGCTTTTGAATTGTCACTGAACTCCTTGCCTGCTTGCTTTCCCAGCCTATATTTCTGTAAGAGTAAACTGCAGTCAATTTCTGTATATGCACATATCACCATCAAAGGGTACAATCAACAGTAGATGAACATAGTGATGAAAGTGAAAACACAACCATAGTCATGGTTTCTCGTAAGCTTTATGATGCTTACATAAAGAATACAATCTGAAGATCTATATGCAAGATAACTAGTCAAATAAGAAATTGTCAAGAATCAGACCTGAAGATGAGACTTCAAATGATACAGAGTAAGGCCTTTAACACCCATTGTTCTCATTAATGTTTTTGGTGTTGCTTCTGCAACAAATTTTGGAAAAAGAAATCCGGTTAAAATAAAATAGTTTATCTACAGCAGTGGTGCAAGTGAACAAATTAAGGCTTTCTCAATCTAATAATTTTTTTTGAAGCATAAACACATGTTTTAGACAAGCTTGAATGACCCTTGCTCAGTAAGAATTTTGGTCTATGGAACAATCTTTCAATAAATCATATTATCTTTTAGACATATAATAATTTTGGCCTTTCTCAATATAATAAGCAGTTGAACACTTGAATGACCCTTGATAAGTGAGAATTTTGGTCTAAGGAGCATTCTTTCAATAAATCATATTATCTTTTATACATATATTATGAAAGGAGCAAAGGAAGAAGAGTGAACATAGGTCAAGCTTAAACATATGTTTTGCCGTTGAACATGAAAACAACTGTAGCAGCCAATTGAAGAGACTGCATTGATGAAATACACAACTGAACACCTACAAAGTTACTGGTTACAATTTTCAAAGTAAACATGCAAAAAAAATAAAATGAAGCTGAAGACCCACTCACACCACCAACAGCATAAACTATACCCATACATGTATATGGGAAAAAAGAAAAAGAATACCTAAGTCATAGCTGCCAAAAATAAAAACCAAATTGCACCACCTGTGAAACCCGTATATGGAATTTTGCATGATGAACAAAGTTTATTAGTTAATCCTTTCAATGAGACAGGGTGAACATTATTAACCTTAAACCAACAGTATCTTGCAATGGGATACAAGAGTCGCTGACACTAATTTAATATTTAATTACTTACTTGAAAATGTAGAATTTCTACTTTGCATGAGTCAAATAAAGAATAATTGTTCTCTACATAGTCAAAATTTATATAAAGTTATAAACAAATAATGTGATTATCTGAAAACCAATTATTTCTCATTTGATTTGGCTTTTTTCCCCTTAAACACCATCATCGTAAGTACGTGTCGGATCTCATAATTAGACTGGAAAACCGTATGTATAGGTTTGGTCAACTGATAACGAGAATTTTTTGTTTTTCAATAAGGAAGACAGTTTAACTTACCTAAGATTTCCAGAGAGGGAATTGCATGATGATTACTAATAATCCAATTATATTTAAAAACTAATGCCTACACAGCTCATACAAAAAACCAAAAAGAAATTATTTGAAGTACACCTCTGAAACAATTAGTAGATAAAAACATGGGAAAGAAAAAATGAATAAATTTTAGTAGTTCCAAATTGACATGAAGTCATTTTGAACCCTAGAATCTCAATCGTCCCGTGACGAAGAAGAAGAAACCCATGAAAATAATGACTCACAAAAGCCTAAAAGATGTAAATTAATTGTAGAAGGAAGAAGACCCATTTATCCAAAACCATTAAAAGGGGAAATGAGCATGAATTAAAGCCCCCTCAAATAAAGCTACTTTATTACTAATTTAGAAATGAAAAATAAAGCAAACAGATTAGAAGACAATGATAAAACCTGAGAATAGTGCAGTAGTATAAGGGTAGAAAATGAAGATATAATACTTACTATCAGGACCACCAAGCTGTGTAACAGCATCAACAAATCTTTCATGAAGTTCAGCAGTCCAACGAAGACGAGGTTTTGGATCAGTAGTAAGAACTAAACAAGCATCAGTAGCAAGAATACTATTATGTCCTTCATAAGATCCTTGTAGATCTTCATGTAAAACCATACCAGCTGCTTCAAATGGATTAATCCCAGAATACATTTTTCCTGTACAAAATTTCACAAAATAAATTAAGAAAAAAACATATTCAAATGAAAAACAAAATAACCCAGAACCAAAAAAGTACCCACCTTTTGTTTGTGGGGCACTGTGCCCCAAAAATCTTCAAAACCCTGAAAAGGAAAACAAAAATCAGATCTATAGAAATGAAAGCTTAATGAAAATGGGGAAGGAGAATGAGAGAGAGGAAGTAGTGATAAAATGTCTCTACTCTTCTTCTTCTTCTTCTTCTTCTTCTTCTGTCTCTTCTATTCTACGGGTCTTTGAGTGTAAGAGAGACTAGGCTAGAGAGAGATGAAATGTTTGTAAGTTTTCTGGTTGGCAATTTTTTGATTTTTCCGGGCACTTGTCCTTTTGGAGGGCTTAAAGGCTGAGCAGCTGCTTCAGCTCTACTACATTTCTTCTTTTCTTTTCGGATACTTTTTATTATTTATTTTTATTTTATTTTTTATTTTATTTTTTTTGCTTCAATCAGTTCAACTTTATATGTAGACCAGAAATGAATTAACGTTGACTAACTGGGAAAAAAGAATCACCTTTGAAAAGGTTTTGCAGCATCATCACTCAAAAAGGTTTTTATAGAGAAACCTATGAGAAAAAATCGCATTCCAGATTTCAACGGTCAAAATAATTTTGTTTTATATAAGATGTTATCATTTAAAAATTTAATATCCCGTTTTGTAAATCATGTTTAAATTGAAAAATGTACCATGAATAAGATGATTGGTGGTATTTGTTTGAAACCTGATATAGGGACTCCAACATCAATAGAGGGGTTCCAATAATAAGATGAAATAGGGACATTATGAGTAAAACTTAAAAAACCCTTCTCCATAACATTTTTACAATGCCTAAACCATCCCTGATTAGTTAATCTTAATTACACTAACTAATTAAAAATTAAGCTAATCATGATTAATTAAACATAATCTTTTACTTAATCAAATGATTTGAATTTTTTTCCTTTTGAATTTGTGTTTGGGAAGAAAAACTAGATGAAATTTAAGTTTTTTTTTTTAAACCCTAGATTTTGATTCAATAAACCATAGTAGTATTGAGTATACCTCTAACTTATACTCTTGATCTTTTTATGGCTCAAATTTGATGAAATCACGATTTGAAAGATTGATTTTTTGTTGTTCATAGAAACTTACGGTTGGGTTTCACATGAAACCCAACCGTAACACCAAGAACACCGAAGAACACCATTTTTGCCCAGATTTACGGTTGGGTTTTCAACCAAACCCAACCGTAACTAATTTTTTCTTCATATTACGGTTGGGTTATTAAACAAACCCAACCGTAACCTCAAATGTAGGAGATGAAGATTCAATTAAGATTTACGGTTAGGTTTTCAACCAAACCCAACCGTAACTAATATTTAAACCCCAATCGTAAAATTAGATAAATATATTTTAAGATTTTTTAATTTCTATCATGTAGAGAATTGAAAAACGAAGCTAACCCAAAAAAAATGAGGTCAATCGGACATCGTATGAAGGAGTTATGATCAAAACGGTGAAATCTATTTGTATCCAGGAACAGTTACGATTGGGTTCGCCAATAAACCCAACTGTAAATTTGGGCTCAATGAAGCCCAAAAATCTCAAATTTACGGTTGGATTTATTGACGAACCCAACCGTAAATATTCCTGGATACATTTCATCGTTTTGATCATAACTCCTTCATACGATGTCCGATTGACCTCATTTTTTTTGGGTTAGCTTCGTCTTTCAATTCTATACAAGATAGAAATGAAAAATCTTAAAATCTATTTATCTAATTTTACGATTGAGGTTTAAAGATTAGTTACGGTTGGGTTTGGTTGAAAACCTAACCGTAAATCTTAATTGAATCTTCATCTCCTACATTTGAAGTTACGGTTGGGTTTGTTTAATAACCCAACCGTAATATGAAGAAAAAATTATTTACGGTTGGGTTTGGTTGAAAATCCCAACTGTAAATCTGGGCAAAAATGGTGTTCTTCGGTGTTCTTCGGTGTTCTTGGTGTTACGGTTGGGTTCGACATGAAACCCAACCGTAAGTTTCTATGAACAACGCAAAATCAATCTTTCAAATCGTGATTTCATCAAATTAGTTAGTGTAATTTAGTTTTATCCGGATTGTCATCACTACTACTTTCTACACATTTATTAGTATTCTTCATCACGAAATTGGGAGTTTAATCGGCGATAAAATTTTGATTCGATGGAGAAATTTGATTAAAATGGAGAAGGAGAAGATATGGAGGAGATGGAAAGATTTTAATTAAAGGACAAATTTATCTTTTTTTTATTGGGTAAAGGGTAAAATGGACATTTAATTTTACCCCTAGGACATCCCTTAACGGAAAATTGGGTCACCTCGCCTCATAGAGGAGCCCCTCTATTGATATTGGAGCCCCTATATCAGGCTTCATTTGTTTGGTGTGGTGTTGTTATTGATTGATTAATTGATGACAGTATGTTTGTATGTAGTTGTTAGAGTGTTTACCGGGATCATAGAATTGATTTAAACGAGAGATTTTTAAGTGCTCAACTGCTTTGTCACAAATATTTTTTCAGTCTGTCAATCAATTGTCCAACTTTTAGAGATAATTTATCTATAATTTTTATTTTTTTAGAACTAAATCATTTTGACACAAGTATCATTAAGATTTAGTAGAAAATGGGTTGAATGTCCTAAAAAACTCTAAAACAGGTCGCGATGGATGAGTAAAACTTAGGTTGGGCTAAATGGACAGGGGTTAAGTAATTTTAAAACAAACAATTATACCCCCGTATCTACTTCTCTAACAAAACACTCTTTAAAAAAAAAACCATTCTCCATCATCGACAACATTTTCTCCACCATCGGCAACATTATCTCCAACACCACAAACATCATCCTTTCCACTATCTTTCTCCTCCACCACAAACACCAAAAATAACATCATCGATATCATAACCACCGTAAACCGTGAATTTATTCTTCTAATGCCTAATTTAATTAAGATTTCTCAAATTTCATGAAAACTAAGAGAATTAGGTTTCTGACTTCCATCAATTTCACAAGATGGTCAATGAAGTACATGGATTGACTATTGATAATCTTAAAACTCGTAAGTTTTGTAACCCTAACTTTTATTTTTAAGCATTTGTGTACGTCATACTTCACAAAATTAATCAAATTAAAACTATAAGTACATAAAACCCAGTTTTATTTTATTTTGTTTTGCTGAAATTTTCATTTTAATTTGATTAATTTTATTTCAATTAAAATTAGGGTTTTGCAACATTGATTTCTTATTTTGATTAAACTCTAGTTACATCCTATGTTACCATTCGATGAATCTGGTTTCATCACATGTTGTCACTGGATGAACCTGGGTACATCATGTGTTGTCATTGAAAATAATAATAACAATGACAACACCGGATGTATCCAGGTGCATCACGTGTTACTACATGATGTAACCAGGTACATCCTATGTTGAATACTGAAACTGAAATAATAATATCAATAGCAACACCGTATGTGTCCAGGTGCATTAGGTGTATCATGTGTTATTGCTTAATGTAACTGAGTGCATCCTGTTTTATTGCTTGATGTAACTGAGTGCAACCTGTTTTATTGCATGATGTAACTGAGTGCATCTTGTGTTGATTACTCAAACTGAGATAAGAATATCAAAAGCAGGGCTTGATGTATCAAGTACATCATGTGTTATTGCTTTATGTACCCAGGTACATCCTGTGTCAACTACTAGAATTGAAATATGAATAATATTCGCAACACTAAATGTATCCAGGTACATCATGTATTATTGCTTGATGTAATCGAGTGCACTTGTGTTGATTACTCGATTTGGGATAAAAATAACAATATCAAGACCTGTTGTATCCAGGTACATCCCGAGTTATTGCTTGATGTACCGAAATACACCATGTGTTCATTACCAAAACTGAAATACGAATAACAATAACAACACAGGAATTCAGGTACATCTTATGTTACTGCTTGACATATCTAGTTACATCATGTGTTGATCACATAATAATAACTCATCTTGCGCTCGTAAGTGAATATGTTTGTTTTGGATGATTTAGCTCCACTAACAACTTCATATTCATGGGGTTCTCATATTTAACAATTTTCTTTTCATATGTCTAAAATGCAGGGTACGTACCAATTTATCCACCACTAGCATCATACTCTTCAATACCTCCACCACCTGTATATCAAGTATACTTCAATAATTGTGGTCCACCACCTCAATAGCCCTACCAGCAGGTTATGGAAGATGATGACTCAGGATGCTACACGTATCTATATATTTTTGCTTCTGTAATTCCTTTGTTTATATTTTGGCGTCTCAATTTGTTTCGATTTAAAACTCTTATAAGTTCGGTGCTTCTCTATATGTATATGTTTTAATTTTATAGTGTCATACGAATAACACTATGTCCACACCATATTCCAGTTGCTTTTCACCTTCTATATTTATCTAGAAATGTTAAAAAGAATGATTTGTCATGATAGAAACACTAAGTTTTCATGTGGTTACAAATATAAAAAAGGCATTTTGGGTAGTTATATTTAAAATTAGTTATATAAAAATAAAAGATTGGGTAAAATGTCCAATTTTAAATATTTAAACAGTATTTTAGAGATGCTTGGGTATTTAAAAAGTATCATATTTTACTTGTCTTCTAGACTCTGGAATTTAAATCCAAGGGATATTCAACTAAAAATTTGTTAGATTAGGACTGAATTAAGTCCCTGATCAAAATACTACCAAACGAGTGGGATATGTTGTTAATTCTACAATAATTTGGATATATTTTTGAGAACCGTTTAGAATTTCCTTGGGATGTATTGGTGACACAGTTGTTTTAAAACTTAAAATTTGTAACTCTTATAAATGCTTATGTTTTAACTTTTTCCGTTTGTTAAAGATATGCTTGTTTGGTGCACAAGAATTAAGAAAGCTAATTTTTTCATGTTTTTTACTAATTTATTATTTAGAAAGAAAAGAGAAAATAGAGATATGGTCCCCATATGAGAAAAATAATAATCTTAAAACATTTGACTTTACTTTTATGAAAACCAACTTATCTTTTGATTACCAATCTTTTTGAAACAAATGGGGTAATATTTGATTGACATACATATAAGGCTAACTTTTATGGTGTAAAGTAGTGAGATGATGGTGACATAAAACCGTGGTTTAACTGTGGCGTAAAATTTGATTCCCGTTCTCTCTCCTCGAAAGCGGGGAAGGGTAGGGAAAGCAAAATTTGGACGAGAAATGAAACATTGTCCGAAAAAAACTAAAAAGCGAGAATTCATATCTCCTTTATTCATGTGTTATATAAAAAAAATCTTTTTTTTTTTTTAATTTTGATCCTGTTTTTTAATATTTATATAAATAAAATATTTTTGGATGAGGATTAATATTTTTCTAATATTTTCTCCCTTCTGCACTATAAGACTTGGGTAGTTCCCCTATTCTACGTGACATCACTATATAAGTGGTTATGGAAATGATACATAAGACTTGGTCTTAACCCATGACGCATTTGGGAAAAGTAATTGTGACAACTAAGCAAGTTGATCTCGCATTTTCATATGCATCTTATTGTCCTAATAATGCTTGGTAGAAATTGCTTGTTGTTTTTGGCAAGAAAGTGATTTGATCTTGGTTGATATTGATTTTTTTTTAGAGTTAGATAAGGAGAGGACAGAGTCTGTCCAGAAAAACAAAAGCAAAATAAGAAGAAGATAGGATAGGATGGTAGGAGAGGAGATCATGAGGTTTTTAACAGAAGAGAGGTTTTGTGAGGGTGTGTGGGGGGGTGGGGGGGTGGGCAGGCACTAATGTACCTATCTATCAAAGTACACTGTTTTGATGTTTCATTCCAATTGAAGAAGCGGGCATGAATCAGGTGATGGTTCTGCAACAATGAAAAGCACTAAACATGAGAAAATTGTTAACGTTAGAGAAATCTCTGAAGTTGATGCACACACAAGGACAGAGCCACCTGCTCAGCAAATTGTCCTTAACACAATAGTCCTCTGGTACTCCTCAAGAATGATAGATACTATACCCCAACAGAGGAGGTGTGTCCAGGATAGAACTTCCCGTTATGACTAGTATGAACACAATACTAATCACCCTCAAACGAACTCAACAACAATTGATAGGGAAGGGAAATAAACAAGCAATATGCGCAAAACAAAGCAAGAATAGGGGGAAAGAGCTAGGGATAGTAGCCTGCTCTGGAGTACTTTGAAATGAAGAATTTTGTTTTCTTTTATAGGTAAAGATGGAGTAAAATCAGTGAAGTAATAAATGAAAATAAATTTTATATTTAATAAAAAAATTATGTGCGAAATTTAATTTTGAAACAATAATAAAACAGTCAAAATTTATTTTTCATTATGACAAGATTTATACTCGCCGGGTTAGACGCCCCCACATTTAAAATAGAATTTAATGAAATATATTTTGTTCCAATCAGCTATGACCGCACCCGCAAGCATACTCATTCCCGCAGCAGTAGCCACAGTCACACCCGCACCCGCACCCGCAACCACAACCACAGCCGTAAGTTCGCAGCACACAAGCTCGCAAGCACGCAAGCCGCAAGCGTGCTTGCTTCGGTGCGAAGCATCGCACATGTGTAAAAAGTATGTTTGCTCTAACTAGCCCATTGCCTTAGTCCTCCCCCAACCACAAAAGCTTCTAAACCCTAAGGGCCCTCCCTTAAATGTAATTTTTATGGTAATAAAGAGAGGATTCATCTTTAGTCTATCCAATGTGGGACTAAAGGTTCATTCACAAAAGTGAAAATGAGCTAGTGTTCCTTAGTGACCCATTGGTCCTAAGATCCATTCCTACCAAGACCAATAAATCATTTTAAGTTCATTTTCTCCAACAATCCCCCACATGAATGAAAACCCGATGAAAATCAGAAAGCGAGAAATACCACTTAGGCAATAGGTGTCCATAAGGTCTTAAACCTTTGCTTAGTAAGAAATTACCGGAACTACTTGATGGACAGTGAACGCGATGTCTTAAATTGCTATCGTTTGGTGTAGTTCATCAATAACTTCCACGCGTGATATCTTTCTAGGTGTTATCAAGTTCGTGCCGTTGTGTCTATTTTAGCCCTGGACGTATCCCGTTTCTCAGAATGCTCTACAGAATCATCTCATTTCTCATAGGAAGCGGCCCACTTCCTTATTCAGATAGGTGAGTGCTATCAAGAGTGTTTACTGCTACACCCCACTTCAATCTTAAATTGAAACTATAGAACTCATTAAGACTTAATAAAAAGTCATTCTCAAATGCAGTCACACTATCACGTCTACACCATAGGGAAGGGACAGAGAATGAAATTCTCTGATAGTGTTTCCTTTAACCCACCACAAATTAGTTGTCTCATTCGAAACCTTGATCTTGGGATCTCCAGTCAACAAGGTTGAGTATCCTTCATGGCAAGTTTATTTGATGAGCTTAAGATCCATCTCCCTCGATGCATTACTAACTATCTCCTTGGACAAACCTTTCGTCAAAGGGTCCGCAATATTCTCCTTAAACCTCACAAAGTCAACAGAAATAACGCCAATTGAGATTAATTGTTTTAGGGAATTGTGTCTTCTACGAATGTGTATAGACTTCCCATTATAATTGATGTTTTAGCATTAACTATTGCAGCTTGACTATCACAATGTATAGATATAGCTAGCACAGGCCTATGCCAAAGAGGAATGTCTTCTAAAAAGCATCTTAGCCAAGCGGTTTCCTCTCCTGTTTTATCTAACGCAATAAACTCTGATTCCATAGTGGATCGAGCTATACATGTTTGTTTGGAACTCTTCCAAGATACAGACCCGCATGCTAGAGTGAAAACATATCCACTTGTAGACTTAGACTCCTCAGAGTCTGATATCCAGTTTGCATCACAAAATCCTTCAAGGACCGCAGGGTATCTCTCATAACTTAAACAAGTTTAAAGTGTACTCTAAGCACCTTAACACTCTAAAAAGTGCATCCCAATGCTCCTGCCCTGGATTACATGTATACCTACTCAACCTACTCACAGCATAATCAATGTCTGGTCTCGTGCAATTCATCAAATACATCAGACTTCCTATGACACGTGAATATTCAAGTTGTGAAACTCCGTTACCCTTATACTTTTTGAGTCTACAACAAGGATCATAAGGAGTACAAGAAGGTTTACTATCAAACTAGTTATATTTCTTAAGCACAAATTCAACATAATGAGATTGACTAAGACTATATCCATTAGAATTTATTCTAATCTTCATCCCTAAGATCACATCAGCGGGGCCTAAGTCTTTCATGTCAAAGTTCTCATTTAACATGCTCTTAGTGGAATTAATTACATCCATGTTTGTACCAAGTATAAGCATATCATCAACATACAAGCATACAATCACACATGCATCATTCACAAGTTTAGTATAAACACACTTGTCAGATTCATTGATTTTAAAACCACTAGAAATCATTACATGATCAAATTTTTCATGCCACTGTTTAGGTGCTTGTTTCAAACCATACAAAGATTTTCTTAGTTTACAAACTTTGTTTTCAAAACCTTTTACTACAAAGCCCTCAGGTTGGTCCATAAAAATTTCTTCATCTAATTCACCATTTAGAAAAGTTGTTTTTACATTCATTTGATGTATCTCTAAGTTATGAATGACAGGAATAACAATTAACAGCCTAATGGAAGTAATTTTCGTAACAGGTGAATAAGTATCAAAGAAATCTACACCTTCTATCTGTTTATAGCCTTTAGCTACTAATCTAGCTTTGTATTTTTCCACAGTTCCATCTATTTTACGTTTCCTTTCGAAGATCCATTTACAACCTATGGGTTTACACCCTAGAGGTAAATCTACAATCTCCCAAGTATCATTCTGTATAATGGAATCCAGTTCACTAATGGTAGCTTCTTTCCACCATGGAGCTTCATAAGAAGTCATGGCTTCTCTATAAGTCTGTGGATCAGTCTCGCTAAGCATGTTATGAAGTCTGGCCTAAAAGATTTTTCATTTCTAAGTCTTTTACCTCTTCTAGGCTCAAATTCATCTACATTTTCCTCTAAAGGTAATGTCTGACTAGTGGAAGGGACATCTAGGGGATCAACACAAATCATGCGAGATTCAGATTTCAATAGAAACACATTTTTAAAGAACACAACATCCCTAGATTCCATAATAGTATTCACACCAATTTCAGATATTTCAGAACTCACAACCATAAATCTATATGCAATAGTATGTTCAGGATACCATATGAAGACACAGTCAACATTTTTGGTCCTATCTTGGTTCTCTTAGGTGGAGGTTGTCTACCTTAGCCAAACACCCCCACACTTTAAAATATCCATAAAAAGGTTGTCTACCTTTCCATAACTCATATGGAGTTTTGTCTGATCCTTTAAAGGGTACTTTGTTCAAGACATAACAAGCTGAGAGGACGGCCTCCCCCCACAAGTTTGCAGGTAGTCCTGAACTAATTAACATGGCATTCATCATCTCCTTAAGGGTTCGGTTTTTCCGTTCATCCACACCATTAGATTGTGGTGAATAAGGAGGGGTTACTTCATGTATAATACCGTGTTCTATGCAAAAATCTCCTATAGGAATTACATACTCACCAGCACGGTCAGACCTAACAGTTTTAATGGTAGCACTCATTTGGTTTTCAACTTCTAGTTTATATATCTTAAAGGCTTCTAAGGCATTATCCTTACCTTTAAATAAATATATGTGACAGTACCTCGTACAATCATCTATAAAAGTGACAAACCATTTCTTACCACCTCTAGTTTGAAATGATTTCATGTCAACTAGGTCTGAATGAATTAATTCTAAGGGTTTAGAATTTCTATGAATATTTTTCCTATAGGATTTTTTTAGCATATTTTGATTCTACGCATATTTCACATTTGTGTTCATTTTCCAAACTAATTTTGTGTATGCAGCCTATGCTAGCCAGTTTATTCATTGATTTATAGGTTACATGACCAAGTCTACCATGCTAAACATTCAATGACACACAAACATAAGAAGAAAATTTTATTCATTTCAACAGAGGTTATATTCAGTTTGTAAAGACCCTCAGTCTTATAACCTTTTCCTACATATTCCTTACCCTCAGTGACAATAACTTTCCCAGATTCAAAAACAAGTTTAAAACCCTTATCATCTAAAACACCACAAGATACAAGATTTTTGCAGATGTCTGGAACATGAAGAAATTTATTCAAGGTGAGAGTTTTGCCAGAAGTGAGCTTTAGCCCAACTTTGCCTTTTCCCGCAATCTGTGCTGCGGACGAGTTACCCATGTAGAGTTTCTCCCCTTCACTACCTTCTGATAGGAGGTGAACATATCTATGTTTCAACAGACATGTTTGGTAGCACCAGAGTGTACCCACCAGTCTCTCACATTGGTTACCAAATTGACTTCAGACACCGTGCTAGAAAACTCGTTCTTGTTGCTTTCAACCAAATTAGCATTATTTTTCTTGTTATTAAAGTCCTTAGGTTTTCTACAATGCATTGCCATATGGCCAGGAATTCCGCAAACATAACACACACCTTTAATTTTACCAATGCCAGATTTGGGTTTTAGAAATGTACCTTTCTTGTGCGGACCAGGCTTGCGGTTGCTGAGGTCACCCTTTTCAGTCTTGTGTTCAATCACATGAGCCTTGTTGGACATGTACCTTGCGGAAGATACGTTCTTGTCTTTGGAGCACAACAATTCTTCCACTTGTATCTTCTTACCCAATTCAACCATACTGACTTCACTAGTTTCATGTCTCAATCTTCGTTTGTATTCAGACCAGGAAGAAGGTAATTTCTCAATCACTGCAGACACTTGAAACGTTTCATCTATCACCATACCTTCAGTAATAATTTCATTGATAATGCGTTGAAGTTTAAGGAATTGGTCAACCACAGATTTGTCATTTGTCATTTTGTATTCCAGGAACCTGGCTACCAAAAACTTATTATTACCAGCAGTTTCCGCTTCATACTTTGCTTTTAAGGCAGCCCATAAGTCAAACGCATAAAAGTTTTCTTTTGCGTTATAAAAATCATAAAGTGCATCTTCTAAACAGTTCAGAATATGGTTTTTGGCCATATAATTATGTCTACTCCAACTTTCTAACTCTCTTTCATTTCCCGCATCATTTAAACTCTCATCAAAGGATTTCAGAACTAATTCATCAAGCATGTGAAAACTCATAAAGAACAACATCTTGGATTGCCATATTTTGAAATCTTTGCCATTGAATTTGTGTGGTCTTTCTACATCACTTTTAGCCATTGAAACAGAAGAAATAGCTATTGTGTTAAGATTGTTGGTTCTGCAACAATGAAAATCACTAAATAGGAGAAAATTGTTAACGTTAGAGAAATCTCTGAAGTTGATGCACACACAAGGACAGAGCCACCTGCTCAGCAAATTGTCCTTAACACAATAGTCCCCAGGTACTCCTCAAGAATAAGAGATGATATACCCCAACAAAGGAGATGTGTCCAGGATAGAACTGCCCGTTATGACTAGTATAAGCACAATACTAATCACCCTCAAACGAACTCAACAACAATTAATAGGGAAGGGAAATAAACAAGCAATGTGCGCAAAACAAAGCAAGAAGAGGGGAAAAGAGCTAGGGATAGTAGCCTGCTCTGGAGTACTTTGAAATGAAGAATTCTGTTTTCTTTTATAGGTAAAGATGAAGTAAAATCAGTGAAGTAATAAATGAAAATAAGTTTTATATTTAATAAAAAATTTATGTGCGAAATTTAATTTTGAAACGGTTATAAAACGTTCAAAATTTATTTTTTATTATGACAAGATTTATACTCACCGGGTCAGACGCCCCCACATTTAAAACATAATTTAATGAAATATTTTTTTTTCATTTCAAGCCGCAAGCACGCAACCGCAAGCGTGCGTGCTTCGGTGCGAAGCACCGCACATGTGTGAAAAGTATGTTTGCTCTAACTAGCCCATTGCCTTAGTCCTCCCCCAACCACAAAAGCTTCTAAACCCTAAGGGCCCTCCCTTAGGACATCCACAATCATGCGATCAGACTATAAGACTAAAGTATAAAAGTTTTAGTCTTTAGTCAGACAGCAAGAACACCCGTGTATAGTCAGGCGGTGTTCTAGCTATGCGCCTGGGGTGGGGCGGTGTCCTAGCGATGCGCTTGGAAAGACGCGCGGAGTCATAAGATTAAGCTTGCTCGAGACGGTCTCCTAGCGTAACGTCTGATGTGGAGCGGAATCCTAACGTAACGCATATAGTTGGACAGTATCCTAGGATAACGCCAGAGAGACGGGCGGTATCCCAAAATCACGTCTGGTCGTGCGTACTGCTAGCATAGCGCCTAGAAGAGTTGCACTTGTGCGAACTGAGTGTGTTAGTCGAATGGGACGGGCAGTACCCGAGCATCCCGCCTATAAAACCCAAGCGGAGCACTAGAGTACCGCTCCATTACTTAGCTTAATTAGTTAACTCAGCTTTTAGTTACTTAGCTTAGTAATTTGCTTAGTTTAGTTAATTTACTTAGTTTAGTTATTTTAATTAGCTTAGTTAATTTGCTTAAGTAATGCACTAGAGTAATGGATACTATGCGGACTCTTACAATACCACTTAATTAGCTTAGCTTAGTTTAGTTAATTTGCTTAGTATACTTAATTTACTATGTATTGCTTTGGGCGGAGCCTTAGCATTCCGCTTGGACCAGGCGGCATGCTAGCATGCGCTCCAACTGAGCGGTATTCTAGCAGCACGCTTGTGTGTGGGCGTGATCATAGTACCTCGTTTCATCAGAAGAAGCCCCAGAGTAACGCTTGATCAGGCGAACTACTAGCTTACCGCCCGTGTTTCTGAGCGTTGTCCCAGAATAACGCTTGGCTCTGGGAGAAATACTACGACGCCGCTTAGCATCAAGCGGTACACTACGAGCCCGCTTGACTATAACCTGTTTAGTCGGGAAAAATGACTATTTCTAGTCAGCTACAGTCGATTTCTTCGACTATCCACTATATCTCGTCGTCCCACTACACTACGTTTTTTCGGACTAAAAATCACTTTTGATCTTTAGTCAGCCATTTGATCGTCCCATTGTGGATGCTCTTAGATGCAATTTTTGTTGTAATAAAGAGAGGATTCATCTTTAGTCTCTCCAATGTGGGACTAAATGTTCATTCACAAAAGTGAAAATGAGTTAGTGTTCCTTAGTGACCCATTGGTCCTAAGATCCATTCCTACCAAGACCAACAAATCATTAAGTTCATTTTCTCCAACATCAGGAAGGCGAGATAAAGATAGAATTAGAAACCATAGATGATGATATTTGTTTGGTAACAGAAAGGACAACAATAAAATGACACGTGATAACGTAAGCTTTTAGACAAAACGAACCTTTAAAATTTTCTGGCTAGTTTTGGACCTAACTTGATTATTTTGGCCCTATCCAATTTTGTTCCCATCTAAATAAGGAGATAAGGGATGTCTAAAAAAGGTAAAAGTACTAAAATACCCTCCCAAGTTAGAATTATATTTATATCCTTATCCCTAATACCAAATGTTTTTATTTAATTAATTAATTATTTTATATTTTTATATTTTTATTTTTACTTTTTTATTTTTCAATTTTTATTTTCAATTTTTTTTTGTTTTCTTTGATTTTGTTCCAATACCTCTCAAAACCAATTAAAAAATGAAAAAAATATCAAACCATTTTTTTTTTGAAAAATATTTGAATTTTGAGTTTTTTTTAAGAACATCAAACTAGAATCGGTGGATACGATGACACAGTATGCCGATTCTGGTTTGATCTTCTTAATTGACGAAGAACATGAGGAATTGGCGTATACATGTACTCATATCAATCGACTTTATAAAATCATACTCTAGAATCAGTCGATATTGACATTTATATCGACCGATTGTTTAAAAATTTCAAAAACAATAGTTTTTTTTCATGTTTTTTTTGCCCATAATCGGTGTATAAGGTTCCCCACTGTATCGATTCTAAAAAAACTCAAATTCGAAAGTGTATCTACAAGTTTTTTTGCCCAGAATCGGTGGATAAAGTTTCCCACGTGTGCCGACTCTAAAAAACTCAAATTCAAAAGTTTTTTCACAATTTTTTTTGCTCAGAATCGGGACCCACGTCTGCTGACTTTAAAAAACTAAAATTTTAAAAAAATTCTATAAATATTTTTTCTTAGAATCAGTGGATATAAATGCATGTAAAAAAATAATAAAAAAATAATAAAAAAAGTTTATTTTTTTATTTTTTTTTAAAAGTATTAAAAATAAATAAATAAATTAATTAAATTAATATAATAATTAGTTCATTGAATAACACCAATTAAGCATATTAGTCACTAACATAAATAGTTGTATAAGCGGGTTTTGATTTTATTTCATAGTGACCCTATTTTTAATTTTAGTGGTAGGGCCAAAATAATTCAGTTAGGCCCAAATCTAGGAACCTTTAATTGGGAATACCCTTATAAATTGGGGGATACTTAGGATTATACCAACCTAAGTATATTGATAAGGGATGTCATAAAACTATAAATGACTAAGTTATCCATTCCATATCTTATTTATTTAATTACTATTTATTTTTATTTTTTCTAATTATTTATCTTTTATTTATTTTTAATTTTTAAAATTTTTATTTTTTTTAACTTAATTTTTTCTTCAGGAAAAAAATGTTTAAGAAAATCAAAATAGAAAATAAAGAAAAATGTTAATATTTTTATTTTTAAAAATAAAATAAATAAATAATAAATTAAAGATAATAAATTAAAAGTACAAGGTAGTGTGGCCATTACAAAAGATATATGGATAAGGGTTTATTAATTTTACTTCAATATGTTTCTATTTTGTTTTATTATGTATCCCCTAATTTATGGAAGTATCCTCCAATTAAATGTTCAAACTTAACTAAACAAATTTTAATGGGGTTTTCTCTTATTTCTCGGCCTTTGAAAAACAAAAAAAATATCCGGTTCAACGATATATTTGTCTGGATACAAATACATATAAAAATTACAAAATAAACACTTAAAAAGAAAGATCTACTACCTCCGTTCCGGTAAAAGAGTTATCATCATTTTTGTTGAGACGAAGGAAGAATATTATAACGAATTGGAAAAACTACCATCATAGAAAAATTAATGTATTGTATGTATTGATGTTTTCTTAGTATCTTAATGTAAATTGTATTTTAACGTATATCATGTTTATTTGGATTTGACTTGTGATATGAATTTGATTTGGCATCTGACTTGTACCGAGTCAGATGTCAAATCGTTTGTATTTTTATTTTTTTAATGTCTGACTCAAGATTTGACTCGACTCATACATCTGGCTCAGAGCTATTTGAGTCAAATATCATTTTGTACCTAACTCGTTGGTACATATCAGACTAGAATAATTATTTTTTATAACTCTACTATTTTATTATTTTTGAATCAGTTATAATGAGTCAGATTCAATGTAATGAGTCTGATCCAGATAAGTCAGTTCCATACGAGTTGGTTGAATAAAAAAAAACCCGCTGGTTTAATATGGGGTGCCAGAGTCCATTGGTGAGGGTACCCATCAACAGTAAATTTCGAGATTAATCAACAACCTAAATACTCAATGCCATCCCTCACTCCAGAATAAAAATAGCACTGGTGAAACTTATCCTCTTCCGTATTGTCTAGTTAGCGTAACCGTACGTTCTCATTGGTTTAGAGCGAAGGTATTCGTATCTTTGGATATAATTTGGTGCTAGTGTGTTGATAGGGATGTGTGGTGCGGATTGGATGGGTAGTTAAAAGACTGCCGAGCGACCCTCATTATTTGTTATGTCTTACCGCTGGATGGTCAAGATCTGTATTTGGACGGACAAGAATTGATTTTTAATTTTTACATCATGTTTAGATAATTTTTTTAAAATCCTGTACCGTTGAATATTTGGGACGTTGATTGAACGGCTAATAAGTCTTGCCCTAACACATTTTCCGATCTTTCTTTTTCTTTTTCCGCTGCAGCCTCTCTTCCGATCCCTATTCTCCATTAGTTTTCCAAGAGGATCTATGTTTTCTGCAAATTAAGAAAGAGGAGAGAAATCAGAGGTGGTTGCTTTCTTTAGGGTATGATTTCATTAGAGGTTTCAATTTTAAGTAAACCACTCACTTCTTATTTTTTTCTTTTTTTTGGATGTTAGGGTTTTTATGATTCTCAGTATAATCATCATCTTTATTTTTTCAAACTGTTATTCCAATCTAAGGTCAAACTGCTAACCTTGAATTTTATTCCTTTGAATTCATTAAAAAACAAAAACTTCAATCTTTACACTGATATCTCAGGAGTAGACTCAGGTCGTCGATTAGTTTTTGGCTAGATTCATTTGATTTTTTATTTGGGTGGTTTTTATTTGGAGGGTTGTTTTTATTGAGAGAACTCGATTTTTTTTTTTTTTGTTGTTGTTGATTATCATCGTATTGTGATACAGAAATGGAAATATTGAAGATAGCTTATACAATATTTTTGATTCAATTAAGTCTTTTTGTTAATTATGGTACTGTGATAGAGAAATGGAAATACTGAAGATAGCTTAAGCATTATTTTTGATGAAAATCTCAATATTTATTTTGTTTCTAGGAAGCAAATAATTGGAGAAACCAACAAAAGCTATGTCCGATCACCAAAAAGTACCAAAACTCTTTGAAAGATCTAAGACTCCATCTTTAGAATTTCAGTATACTTTGTTGCAGGGATATGCCCTTGAAAGATCAAGGATATGGCTTTTATGAGACTCATGCTCCTTATCATGGATCGGATTTATACCATTCCAAACAAAGGCACAATTCTTGAAGAAGGTGAATCAGGATGGTAAGTTCAACTGTTACTATAAAATAATCACTCTCAGACATAATTGTAGCTTTAGAATTGGCTTTAGTTTTCCGAGTTATTTTGTATGTACTACAAATGTATAATTAGTTGACACTAATGGCTGCGGCCTACGGCAATAGGGGCTCATGGGTATTGATATCTGCTATTCTAGAGCTTTGATGCCATCATAATAAGCTCATGCAGGAAATCATACTTTTGGTGTTTTTTGTATTAATTTTTATTTTGTTTTGTTGTTGGTACCTCCTTGCAGTGAAGAATGAGGTTATTTTGTTTTGCTGTTATTGGTGGTTGGTACCTCCTCACAGTGAAGAATGAGGTGATGAAATAGAATCTATTGGTCCACTTTTTTTGTTGTACATGGATGAGGTGATAAATTTTAGTTTTTGTTTTTCCTTTCTTCCTGGTTTCCCCCCCCTCATATTAACCCTCTTGCTTCACTTTTGTTGTTGGTTTGCGAAATGCAGAATCAGACGACATAGGAGCACAGTTCATGGATGGGGTAGGGATCAGAAAATATAGGATCGCGATATTTTTAATTTAAATGTGAGTTCCTACTGGTGTTAATTTATATACCTTCTGCTACTTGCTCATACTGTTTTCCCTACATTATGTACTTCAATGAAAGAGGAAAGACAATACTAGCTTTTACCTGGTTTATATTTGTTGCAGGTTTTGCTACCTTGCTTTGTTCTTTGTACAATAAGCTACGCTACAATGGCTGTTTTGGTTTATCTTTCTCTCTTTTTTCCTATTGTTTTGTGGATGAAACCTACAATTCTATTCAGATAGAAGTTCCCTAAAGTGGATGGTTTGGCTCTCAATCTGGTTGAACGACTGCTTGATGTGCCGTGTTAGTGTTTCAAATACTTTTCTGGCAATTCCACAACTTATGCATGCTCTTGGTCAGTGGCTTGCATCTTGCTCCTGTTTAGTAATGAGAGATACAACAGGAGAGCAGCATACTTCATATTCTTTTGTTTGTTATGTGTTGTCTAAACTAAACATACTAATGGTTGTATCGTTAACAGGTTACTTCGTGACGCGGTTTCAAGCATGTCTTGATAATATAATGCCCAGTGTGCCTGAGTTAGCCGTATGTTACCATCAAAATGATTCGGGTAACATCCTTCAATTAGTCTTCAATTGGAATGTCAAGTATATCAGGCTAAATTTTTCGTGAATTTGTCCTAGACCTAACTGAATAGTAGGATAATTGTAACTTCATTTTGGTCCATTAAGCCATGAATTTGTCTTTGAAATTTCCTTGCATAATATCTTCTGCTCCAGAGTTGATTTCGTTGTAGGGGTAACTCTTTTTATTGTCTCATATTTCATAATATGTTGCTGGCTTACCGGTGTTGTCATATGTAGGGGATCCTTAGGGCCGTCTTTATATAACAAGAAGGTTTCGTATTTAATCTGTTGTGTAGCTTGAATTTAGTTTAGTTATCATTTCTTAATAATTTTCAATGCTAACATCTGAGAACCTGAGAGGGAATCATCTTAATTCTTAATTTTCTTATTATCATGATGACATTATTTCAATCCTAAAATTCTTTGGCGACCCATTTTGTCTTATTTTGCATATTTATATAAGTAAGCAGAGCCACTGGCTTCAGCGGCGATTGTCTCTATTCTGAGCGACAGAATCTCATAGTACAGTATGTCTTTTTCTTTTTTTTGTTGAGACAAAATTCAGTGTCAAGTGACTCGAGTGAGTGAGCCCGAGTGTACTCAACAACTGAGAAATCTACCTGAACTCAAATGGGTACAACAGTTTACGGCCAAGGGAGTGCATGTCAGTAGAATATTTCATCTCATTAGTAGTGTAGATGAAGCTTGGTGTCAACTGTCAAGATAGAGAATTATACAGTAAATGCAACCAATCTAGCCTTGGTTGTATCGCATAGTGTTGTTGGCTAGGTCCTATCCATATATCCGTATGTCCTGGTTGTTTAGTACAGTATCATATTGATTACTAAGGCTTGCATAGTGATTTTCTTACTACTGTATCATATTGTTTAGCTCAAGTTTTCATCAGCCCTCTGGCCCCTTTGCCGTTCACTAAGATTGAAATACAGAAATTCCGTAGGTTTACTGGTGTGCGATATGGCTTGATTATTGGACTTATTTAACAAGCTTATTTATACTTTGGGGGTGTAACCAAAATCTGTTTTTTTTTTCCCCGTTTCAGTACCCCGAAGTCCTTATGTACAGAATTTGTGCACTTCCATTACCGTTTATCGTGGAATAACGGGTGGTGTTGGTCGGCAACCTTTATGTTAGTGCATGAGGGTTCGTCTTAAGAGTTCAATATTTTAAAATTTTATATATGTTTTAGAATGTGAATTTTGGTTAGCTTTGTTAGCAAATGTACCTGATTTAGGTGGAGCCTGTTTGAAAGGAAGAGTGTAGCTGTCCAATGCGCTATGTAGTTTCATGTAAGGTACTGCCTTTCTCTAATCTGTTCATAAAGACAAGGTATATGTATTATGGTATAGAATGTGCTACTGTTTCTTATTAGGTAGTTGATATTGCGGTCTAGAGCTATTTTAGCAACTTGCATTAACGTATTTGTGTACTTTATGGGTGCAGATTTGTCAGCGTTTGGGGTACTGGTGGTGGTGGTGGCTCCAACTGGGATAGTCTTGGCTAGGTGGATAATTCTTCCCATCTTTTAAAATCCCAATTTGAGGTTTTAGACGGTTCTGTATTTGACTTGGTTCCTAACTCAACTCCAGACTACAATACTTTTTATAAAGAATAATGGAAGTGAAACTCATAGTAAAGCGGTTTAGGGCGATGGAGATGGTTGGCATCGACTTAATTGATACTCGAATTAAGCATTAAAGGGCTAAGTAAGTTACCTATACTTGGTACATCACCCATATTTCTTCACACTGCACCTCAGATTATATCTCAAAAATTTTCCATTGTACTGAAAAAATGTTCGTAGGACCACCATTTTAATTAGATTCAATAGTTGTCAAGTTTAACCATGTCCATAGGTGCTTGCATCACATGCCAAAATAGTCATTGCCTAGACACATCTCTTTTAAGCACCGCATTGATGGCGCAACTGTAGTGTGTCTAACTCAAGTGGGAAGTTTGATTCATGATAGGTTCACACTCCTGTAATTCTTTGAATTTATGACCAAATCTGCATCTTTGATTTTTTATTGATAGCATGCGTATCTAATTTCCACTCGCTAGGCGCCAATAGGTTTGTTTCTTAGTTAACTACAGATTGGCTTGGTTAATGT
>JAJJMC010029152.1:694366-790452 GCA_023531435.1 Papaver californicum
TATAAGACATAGTATCACGCAGTGGACATAAACATGTGTCTACTTTATAATTAAATGACCTCCTTAGGGACCAACATAACATTTCTATTATTAATGGTAGATACAAAGAGTCCCCTCTTGCGCAAGTTAACCAATCCACCTTTCAAAAATTCTACCAGAATAAGACGAAAACGAAAAAATATAGGAAAGGCATCATTTAGTGAAAATGAACCTATTATTTTTTGTTGCTAAATGTTTGTGATTTAGGATTCTTTTGATGCAGGTACAAAGCCTGGGGCTCTCTTTTGGGGCTCCAATTAGCGGAAAGAGACTTCATTGTAGCATGCGTAGATTACAAGTGATCTCACATAACTTCACCTTTTAGTTTATCTATTGTCATTCTCCTTTAAGTAAACAAAATTTTGTGCAGTCAGTTAGAAGTAAAATAAAGAACCATTATTTTATCGATGGTTTGTTTTGATTCTAGAAACTCATATTGTTATTATTCTTCCTGCAATAGGTTCATGATGCAAATGTGAGCTTTTTGGGAAGCATAAAACATGGGACTGAAGAAGAACAATGCCAATGGAACGAGTTAACTGCAAGTCTCAAGGTAAAATTATTGCTTTTGTTCTTTAAGACTAATTCAGCTGGTTGGGTATTGCGTTGTGGAACCTTCCAACAATATAAAGATCTATCCAACTTTATTTTGTTGAAGTTATTTAGTTGATGGGAATCGGTATGACATATTGACATTTATGAGATCAATGATGAGAGTGAAATTAGCAGGCCTCAAGTCCTCAATGATAACTGTTTTTAAAAAAACTCAAATCTGTTAATTGTATTGCCAGTAGTTTCAATAGGGTCTCTAATAGTAATTTTGTTTTTGCAGTCGGATTACCCATATTACACTTCACTACTTTCTAAAATCATGGAGTGTTAGCTTTTTGAAAGTGTTAAGGAAGATAAGATCATCTACAACGAAGAGTCAATTTTTTGAATGAACAGACTTAGAAAAGTTCTCAAACACAATACTTAAAATGTGTCCACTTTGTCATTACTACTTAACATAACCAATTTGGATACTCCATAAAAGTTTCTGCTGGTGGCTTAACCCGTGACTATTCATCTGGATTCTTATATCTTTTATATCTTTGAGCACTTAGCTTACAGTCCGCAGGTAGTGGTAAGGTTTATCACAGCTCTAAGCAATTAGCTTATATCTCATTGAAGTAGCCCACCAGGCCTTTGACCCTTATCATCCAATTCCAGTGTTCCATGATACCTCAAACAACTGCAAATAAGATTTCTCAATTTCTAAAGCATTGAAAATTTTGACTTGGTCTTTTTTTTGTAATTAGTTCTCAGCAAATGCCGACAAACTGATTTTCTAAAAAACCACAGGTTGTTCTTATGGATGGAGTACCAATGGGCGGTGCAAGTGTGGAACTTTACTTCCGGTAAATGGAATGACAAGTATTGTTGCATTTCGATCTGGAGTGCTGTTTACAGTCTTTTGGGCACAGGTCTCTGACCAAGTGCTTATCAAGGTCTCATCAAATGGAGGTGTCTACAAGAAATATAGAAGGCTAACAACAAGGTAGACAGGATTTTTTGATTATAAATTATCTGGAGTTCCAGTATTGTTTCAACATGGTTGCTTGCATTGTTCACATCCCTTCACTTCAATTTTCTCAGGGATGCGAAATCGGTAGATAGCCACTTTTGTTTGACCTCTGCTATTGAGAAACTATGAGATTGTTCTCTTAGTAGTCAATCAGAAGTTGCCCATACTTAGATGGTCCTGTTAGTGCTGGAAAGACGGCACTGATCAATGAGCTCCAAGTCAGTGGAAATCAAGGTATGCCTTTCAGAAAAATTTCTTTTATGTCTTGCCTGCTAGGCTGCTACAGCTTAATCAGCACATAATCATCTTAGTTCCTAAGCTTATAGCAACTATATAGTGAAGTTGTGATTTTCTAAATTGTTAAACAACGCCGCCCTTTCTTTTTTTCTCAGTTCTCGGAGATTTTCTAAACCATCGGGTAGTTGAAAACATACGGTCCTCATCTTCGATTTCAATTACACATATTCTTCCCACATTTTTTCTTTATATAGCTCTCTGTCTCTCTGTCTACAGTGGCAATTTCTGCAACTCAAAAAAACTATTCTGATCATTGTGGCTATCATATGGAAGAATTTGAGGTAATTCATGACTAAAATGATTTTGCAGCTGACTGTTCTTAGGATCATCTATACTATTATTTATCATGCAGCTTAATATGGCTCACTACTTGCTATCATGTATGCATGTAGGCTAGATAAGTTAGGCAAAAAAAAAAAAAGATAAGAGCCTTGCAAGAAATCATCTAGAATCAACAACCTAAATACTCAATACCATCCCTCACTTCAAAATAAAGTAGCACTGGTGAAGCTTACCCTCCTCCCCATTGGCTGGTTAGCGTAAGCACGCGCTCTCATTGGTTTAAAGCGAAGATATTCGAATCTGTTGGATGGAATTTGGTGCTATATCCTGCTTTGATAGGGGATGTGTGGTGCGGATTGGGTGGGTAGTTGAAACACTGTCGAGCGACCCTCATTGTTTGTTATTTCTTGCCGCCGGATGGTCGAGATCTGTATTTGGACGGATTAGAATTGATTTTTAATTCTTACTTGTTTACATGATTTTTTTTAAAATCATTTACCATTGAATATTTGGGACGTTGATTGGACGGCTAATAAGTCATATATAAGTTTGTGGAGAAAACCTTGCCCTAACACATTTTCCGATCTTTCTTTTTCTTTTTCTTTTTCTTTTTCCACTGCAGCCTCTCTTCCGATCCCTATTCTCCATTAGTTTTCCAAGAGGATCTATGTTTTCTGCAAATTAAGAAAGAGGAGAGAAATCAGAGGTGGTTGCTTTCTTTAGGGTATGATTTCATTAGAGGTTTCAATTTTAAGTAAACCACTCACTTCTTATTTTTTTCTTTTTTTTGGATGTTAGGGTTTTTATGATTCTCAATTAATCATCATCTTTATTTTTCAAATTGTTATTCCAATCTAAGGTCAAACTGCTAACGTTGAATTTTCTTTCTTTGAATTCATTAAGAAACAAAAACTTCAATCTTTACATTGATAATCTCAGGAATAGACTCAGTTCGTCGATTATTTTTTGGCCAGATTAGTTTAGACAACACATAACAAACAAAAAAATATGAAGTATGCTGCTCACCTGTTGTATCTCTCATTACTAAACATGAGCAAAATGCAAGCCACTGACCAAGAGCATGCATAAGTTTTGGAATTGCCAGAAAAGTATTTGAAGCACTAACGCGGCACATCAAGCAGTCGTTTAAAGCCAAACCATCCACTTTAGGGAACTTCTATCTGAATGGAATTGTAGGTTTCATCCACAAAACAATAGGAAAAAAGAGAGAAAGATAAACCAAAACAGCCTTGCAAGGCGTTAAAGTTCTAGACGATCACCTAATTAACATCACACTTGCAAGAATTCTTGGAGAGAGTTTTTGAGGCCTGCGAGGCTGCTTTAGCAGCACTTTTGACACTGATAGACGGAGAAAGACTTCAAAGTGGTAGCAAAGTTCTCACTGAAAGAAATGCCATTATGCCTATCATATGGTTGTTAAGTTCCCATCTGTGAACGTGCAAGAAAAAGCTTTGCTTGCATTAGAAAGATTATTCCAATAACATGAGTTCAAGCAAAAGTATGGAGCTTCAGCTCAAAATGCCTTGGGTTGGTTGATATGCACCTGAAGTTGATAATGATAAGTGTTCTTCTGGTGAAAGTTGCAAATTCTTGCATCAGTGGTTTGTCAGTGATAGTTTCACAATGTTGACACAACTTTCTGGACACAAAAAGAAGGTAAAAAAAGAAGGTAGCTTCATTTTGTTTTGTTTAGATTTTTTTGAACTTATGTGTATACTGTTTTTAGTTGTTCAGCTGTTTGATCGGAGGATTTTTTGTAACATGTCATTAGCAGGATTGCTTCCCTAATGGGGTCTGAAAAATTATATTCTGATAACAAAGATGAAGCTGTTCGCGTCTGAAACTGTCAAACTGGCCAGGTTAATAGAATTTTTTACTTATGATGTTCAGTGTGCTGCTGTAATTAACCTTGGATCTGAAGTTGGCTGTGTCATCAGTCAAGGCCCCTGGGTCTTTGTTGGACACGATCTTTAATTATTATTTTTTTGGGTTTTGTGAAAATCTATCCATTCTCAAAGGTTTTGAAGATTTGTATTGAAAGGGTCAATATTTTCAATTTGATAATACATTTAACTTCCTTAAAAGCTAGGAAAATTATCAGGGCAATGCAGGAAACACACTCTACAAGTTATGTGAACATATGAAACAATAGAAAATTATGCATTGGCTTTTGGTTAAAAAAATGCAACTAGCATATCCATATATAGAAAACAGTATGTAATAAAGTATTCATTTGAACCTGTTTTCATGGAAAAAGGTCATTTGGATACAAATAAGTTTACCTTATGAATTTGAGGGCGACCCAAAACTAATTAGGGACGACTAATAAAACAAAATAAGGTCTTTTTGAAGTAATCACAAGACATCCCTTATCCGTCTATTTTCTATAATGGCTAATCTATCCTTATTTAATTAGTGTTAATTTTGCTTAATTAGTTAATTAAGTTGGTTTAAGTTAGTGTTAGATTATGAATTTGAGTTTTAGTTTTAGAATAGAAATAGAGAGTGTGTTAGAGAAGAAGATGAAGAAGAGTTTTTGGGAAATCAGATTTTAACTAAATTCAATCACAAACATGGATGGGTATGAGGAAGAAGGTGAGATTGAACATGAAGAACATAGTATTGAAGGTTCAAATACGTTTAGAGACGACGATTTGGGTTATTTGTTGGATGATCCAAATTTTGGTGTGGAAGAAAACCTAGACGATGAATCACATCAAAATGAAGATAATAATGTATCAAACAATCAGGTATTGTGTTAAGAAGCTTAAAACCCATTTTGTATGTGTTTATGTGTGATCGGCAACAAAAAACATTCATTCTTGCATGCATTTAATGCCATGGACGTACCATAATCGGTAGTTTATGGTACTTCATAAACTACCGATTGTACAACTGTTCTAAAATATTTGAGCAATCGGTAGTCTCGTGAAGATTACTACTACCTACCGATTATACAAAATCCCCAAATTGATTTTTTTTGAATTTCTGTTTGCATAATCGGTAGTTTAGGAGAACTTATTATCTACCGATTGTGTTAGTCACCCCAAATTGATTTTTTTTTTGAATTTCTGTTTGCATAATCGGTAGTTAAGGAGAACTTATTATCTACCGATTGTGTTAGTCGCCCCAAAACTGGATTTCTCTAAACCTACAAAGATATTATTTTGCAGACTTTACAATCGGTAGTTAATGTTATATAGTTACCTACCGATTGTATTACAATCGGTAGTGGTATAACACACTGAACCTCCGATTATACTTGTTTTTGTGTACATGACTTGACTTAATTTCTTCCTACAATCGGTAGTTACGGGAATATTATTAACTACCTATTGTTGGTAATCGGTAGCAAGTGAACGTAATTAACTACCGATTATCATTGTCTAATTCATTGCTATTTTACGTAGATTATTGAATGGGTTAATCCTGTTTCATACGAGGGTCCTGATACTTCCTTACACTATGCAAATAATTTGGTACGCTACCTACCAACTCTTAACTTGTTCTAAGAATGTATGTTACATGGTTAGGCTTATGATATTTGTTTTGTTATATGCGCATTAAGACATTTGGAAGTAAGGCGGAGGCAAAGGAATGGCTTCTCAACAAGACAAAAGAGAAGATGTGCGTTGTAGTTCAGAATAATTGCGTGAAAGTTAATCGATTTGAAATGATTTGTGAGAGAGGTGGCGAGCAAAAGAGTCATATGGGAAATAATTATAAATACGTAAAGAAGACGGAGAGGATATACCGAGGTAATTCTAAGAAGATTGGATTCCCATTTAAGATTATCTTCCATCAGACCGAAGGTAAGAAAGGTAAATTATGGAAAATGTTTAGAGTTGCTAATGGTCGTCACAACCATGAAGATCCGGAAAATCTTGTTGGGCACGTAATGGTTGCCAAGTTAAAACCAAAGGAAATGGAGACAGTGAAGTCTATGAGGACCGTAATGAAAGCAAGTTCAATCCTATCTAAGATAAAGACGGACGACCCCAACAACTTGTCTTCGTTTATTCGGCGCTAGCACATATCAAAAGGACGGAATGAGATGGTCGAATGGTTATGCAACAATCAGAGTGGTTAGCCGAGAAACACAATTACACGTTGAGAAAAGAGGAAAGGGATGGTAAGGTGATTCGTATTTTCTTGGCACATCCGAAGATGATCCAATTGGCTCAATGCTTTCGTCAAATTTTGTTGATAGATGCTACTTACAAGACTAACAGGTACAACATGCCTTTGTTGAACATCGCTTGCCACACTTCGGACAAATGCACATTTACGGTGGCTTGGGGTTTAATGGATGCTGAGAACGATGTGAGTTTCATTTGGATGTTGCAAACATTAAGGTCGATTTATAATGGCGAGCATTTTCCAAGGGTTATTGTAACGGATAACGATACAACCTTGATGAATGCAATAAAGGTAGTGTTTCCGGAAGCCCAGAATTTACTTTGTACGTGGCACATTCAAGGCAACATCAAATCCAATTGCAGACATCATATCCAAGCTAAAAAACGAAACAAAGGTACCAAGAGGTCGAAGGAAGATGATGAACGTATTAGTAAACTAACCCTGGAAGAACAAAAAGAAGAGAAAATGTTGGCCGATGAAAAGTGGGTCGAGGATGGAATGAAGTGGTCTTTATTTCTAAAAGCATGGGATAAGATAGTTTGGTCAATGACGGAGGAAGTTTATGAATACAACTTGAAGAACTTTGAGGATGAATGGGCCAAGAACTATCCCAAACCAGTTAAGTATTGCAAATCACAATGGTGGGTACCGCATAAGGATACGTTTGTGTATGCATGGACATATGAATATCGGAACTTCAAGAACGAGGCAACAAGCATTGCAGAGGGTTCCCATGGCCGATTAAAGAAAATACTAGTCAGTAGCCAAAATGGGGTCGTGTCGGTCCAAGAAGCAATCCATGAGTTCACCGAACGTGACATCATTAAGATTTATGGTTCAATGGAAAAAAGTCGACATAGATTCCCTTTGGCACATTTAAAACATAAAGATCTTCTAAGGGGTATAGTTTACCATGTTTCTTGGTGGGCAATCAATTTCATGATGAAACAATTGGAGTTGTAAAGAGATCACGATGATGAAACTACGGTTTGCAACTGCAAGACGATGATAGGTATTGGACTCCCGTGTCCTCACATGCTTGGAAGGTATATTGAAGTGATTGACATTAGTGATATTCATCCCTTTTGGAAGCAATTAAATTTAACTCCAAGCACCCCGTCGGTTGATGGTGCGTCGTTCGTGGAGACGGAAATATTTGCACGAATACACGAGCGTTACTCTACGTCAAATGGGGCACAAAAGCAAATATTGATGCACTATTTAGAGGAAGCCCTTCACCCCTGTCAAAAGGTTGTTCATGAACCAATAAAAGGAAAGGCGATGGGTATGCCGAATACCGAAAAGCCGAGGTCAATTCAAAGAAAAGGTGAAGGAATTTTTATCTAGTCGTCATGACCTTTCTAGGCATGAACATACTGAAGCTGAGTATGAAGATTTGCCGGCTCCAGCGAAAAGGGGTCGTCCAAGGAAGGATCAAGGTGGACGACGCTCACGACAAGTCAAAGCTAAGGTCTCTACGATTCCTTCCCAACTAAGTCAAACCAAACCTATACACGATGAGTATTTGGAACAACTCCCTCTGCTCATTATACCATATGTTTTTTCCACCCACGATGTCGATGGGGATGACAATTATGATTTCCACGTTGCTTTGAAACAAATAGAAAATTTTAGTGAGGCGGTTACCGAGAATATCACCCAATGACAATATTTAAGAAACAAGATGGCCGCACATTTATTGGAGGATAAAGAATTTTATATTGAAATGATGAAAAAAAGAGATCAATTTGGCGGAGAAAAAGAGTTCAAAGAGTTATATACTCTTGTAAAATGCCGAAACGGATTGGAGGTGGTCGGATCCAGGTATTGGATGGTAATGCCGATATGTGGGTATCTTTTAGCGGATGTATTGAACTGCGTGGTACATTTTTTCTGTCCTCCTTCATCAGGAGTTAGTGTCACATTTACAACCACAAGGACAGTGTGTGATGAGTCGGTCAAGGATAGACAAAACATTATGGCTTTTGTTAATGTCAATCATTTTATCGGTTTAAGTTTAAAAGATGATTGTCCATTACCTCAATTGATTAGGTGGTCGAATTACTTCCCAACTAACCATTGTAAAAAGTGGTTGAAGCACTACGAGTCCAACATGAAGCGTTTGGATCGTTTTTTTGGAAGCTCAGTAAAGAACGTAATTGATTTGAACTAGGATGGTGAATAGTTGATTTTGAATATATATTCTGAACATAAATGTATACAAAAAAAATATTAATACAATGTTTTGTAGTCGTTCACAACGACTAATTCATTTTTTGCATGCATTTAATTCCATGGACGTACGGTAATCGGTAGATAATGAAGTAATATATTTACCGATTCCACCACAATCGGTAGGTTAAATTTTGTAAATACTGCCGATTATGTAAGTTGCATCAAATTAGAAATCGCAATTTTTTCAAAATTCCTGAACACTAACAATCGGTAGTTTAAATTTTGTACAAACTACCGATTATGTAAGTTGCCCCAAATTGGAAATCGTAATTTTTTCAAAACTTCTGAGCACTCATAATCGGTAGTTTAAGTAATTCTTAAACTACCGATTATGATAAGCAGCCCCAAATTGGAAATCGATTTTTTTTATTTTAAAATTTCAACATTTTGTATAAGCTCAATCGGTAGTTTAAGTAATTCTTGAACTACCGATTATCATAAGTATCCCCAAATTGGAAATCGAAAGTTTTTTAAAAATTTCAACATTTTGTACAAGCACAGTCGGTAGTTTAAGTAATTATTAAACTACCGATTATCATAAGTAGCCCCAAATTGGACATCGAAAGTTTTTTTAAAATTTCAACATTTTGTACAAACACAATCGGTAGTTTAAGTAATTCTTAAACTACCGATTATCATAAGTAGTCCCAAATGGGAAATCGATTTTTTTTAAAAATTTCAACATTTTGTACTAGCACAATCGGTAGTTTAATTTTTCTTAAACTACCGATTATCAGAAGTAGCCCCAAATTGGAAATCGATTTTTTTTTAAAATTTAACATTTTATACAAGAACAATCGGTAGTTTAACAAATTCTTAAACTAGCGATTATAATAAGTAGCCCCAAATTGGAAATCGATTTTTTTAAATTTTTTTCAACATATTGTACAAGAACAATCGATAGTTTAACAAATTCTTAAACTACCGATTCTAATAAGTAGCCCCAAATTGAAAATCGATTTTTTTTTAAAAATTTCAACATTTTGTACAAGCACAACCGGTAGTTTAGGAATACATATTACCTCCGATTATATGTGTACAGGACTTGACTTGATTTCTTGCTACAATCAGTAGTTTATGAATACATATTACCTATCGATTTTAGATAATCGGTAGCACGGAAGTATTATTAACTGCCGATTGTGCATAATCGGTAGGAAGTGAACGTAATTAACTACCGATTATAATTGTCTAACTCATTGCTATTTTACGTAGATTATTGAATGAGTTAATCCTGTTTCATACGAGGGTCCTGATACTTCCCTACACTTTGCAAATAATTTGGTACGCTACATACCCACTCTTAACTTGTTCTCAGAATGTATGTTACATGGTTAGGCTTATGATATTTGTTTTGTTATATGCGCATTAAGACATTTGGAAGTAGTGCGGAGGCAAAGGAATGACTTCTAACAAGGCAAAAGAGAAGATGTGCTTTGTAGTTCAGAACAATTGCTTTAACCGAAAATTATTTAACATCACTTACTAAATGGACGCTCTAATTACTTAACATCACTTACTAAATATTGCCAATATTCTTTAGATTAATTGTTCAAAATAACTAAAAACATCCGAAAAGAACGACAGAAAACACAACATAGAACTTCATTAAATTCTTTCTCTCCTAGTTACTCTCTTCTTCTTCTTCTTCTCCTTGGTCCTAGTATCACAACCTTTTACTTCCTTTTTATTCTTCTCGTTCTTCTTAAGATGATCAACAACTTCATCTTCCTCAGTTGTAACTTCAACTTCGTTGAGGGGATTTTCAGGATTGTTCAATTCACAATCAGGATCATTCATCATTTGTGAGTAATCCCGGTTATCCAGCATCAATTGACATACTTCTTCACGAGTAATCTGTAGGTCGCGTTCAACATAATTGAGGGGAGAAAAAACTTCATCTTCATCCATAAACCTTAAAGAAAATTTGAAGAACATATTTTAATGAACAAACCAAAACATAGATTTTTAACTAACTACACATTAACATAATCGGTAGACAAAATTAAGCACAATCAACCGATTACACATAATCGGTAGGTCGTGTTCTCAATATACTTCCGATTATATGCAATCGGTAGTATGGGTACACAAAATATCTACCGATTATGATGTTTAACTAAAACATAGTAAATAATCGGTAATTAAGTCTATTTTATATCTACCGATTATTGTAAATAAAAATCCAGAAACTAATTGCAAGTCTTAATCGGTAGATAAAACTAAAGTCGATCCGCCGATTATTCATGATGTTCTAGAGGAATGATGAACTCGAGCCATAATCGGTAGATAAAGTCTATTATATTTCTACCGATTATGCACCGTTTATCTAAAAACTTAAAAGTTCGATGTAACTTACCTTTTTCTGGGAATCAATTGACGAATCAGTTACCGATTTTTTACACTGATGGAGGGTCTTATCGTCGGAATCAGTTGACGAATCGAGATGAATTATTTTGGACTCTTCGATCACCATCTTTTCCTTTTCCTTCTTTGATTGTGATGCAAAAGTTTTTGGATCCATTTTTGATGGAGAATGAGAAGAAATTGAGAAGGAAAGAGAGTATAAGAATTAGTAGAAGAGAAGAAATGAAATTGGTAGATAATATTTTCAACTTTTACACTAAGTTCCGTGCACACTATTTTCAAAAAGTTGATATAAATTTTCATCTTTTTCCGTATACATTTTGTACAAGCACAATCGGTAGTTTAAGAAATTCTTAAACTATCGATTCTAATAAGTAGCCCCAAATTGGAAATCGTTTTTTTTTTTTTAAATTTCAACATTTTATACAAACACAATCGGTAGTTTAAGTAATTCTTAAACTACCGATTATCATAAGTAGCCCCAAATTGGAAATCGAAAGTTTTTTAAAATTTCAACATTTTGTACAAGCACAATCGGTAGTTTAAGTAATTCTTAAACTACCGATTATCATAAGTAGCACCAAATTGGAAATCGAATTTTTTTAAAAAAATTCAACATTTTGTACTAGCACAAATCGGTAGTTTAATTTTTTTCTTAAACTACCGATTATCAGAAGTAGCACCAAATTGGAAATCAATTTTTTTTTAAAAATTTCAACATTTTGTACTAGCACAATAGGTAGTTTAAGAGTTTCTTAAACTACCGATTGTGCTTGTACTACCCAACCCAACGTTTTTTTTTTTAAACTAGTCGTTGGTAATTAAACACTATAAAAGCAAACTATCCCTTTCAAGGTGATTCTCATTCTCACCTATCCCTTTCATTCTTAATCTCCCCTATCCCTTTCAATCTCATTCTCATTCTCATTTTCATTTTCCAACTCATTCTCACCCGACCCTTTGAGGCACTAAATATGGTAACTCCATACACTACTGAAGAAGATGTTGCCATTGTTAGATCGTGGGTTACGATCACAACACACGAGTACGAAAGAGCGTACATTACCTATAATAACGAACCCGTTAATGAAGATTAGATGGTGGATCAGACATCCGATTCTTGGTGGAAGCGTTTGTTTAAGATTTTTGTGGGATTCGACGGAAATCAAAATCGTAGGACGTTCAAAGTCATTAAGAAAATGTTTGAGAAGTTGTTTCAACGATTGGAAGCTTTGAAACAGGAATTGAAAGTGAGAAAAGAAGCTCATCCCACCGAATCTAGTGTGACAAGAGTAAGTGTGTCAATTAATAAGTCGTTCATTAAAAAGAGTTTTCAAACATTCAAACTTATAATTGATTTATTTTTTTCAGTGGGTGATGGCTCTCGACAAATATGCAACTATCCATGGGAAGACGTTTATGCATGAGGATTGCTATCGCATCTTGGAAGAAAGTACCCTGCACCATTTCAACCTATATGCTTAAGTGTTAAAGTGTAATCTAATGATTTATTGTATTTTATTTCCTTTCATGTTACGCGATGTATTCCTTTTCGATTCAATATGCATAATCCATTCAAATGTTAGAACATTAAACACAAGTAATGTTAAACATCATAAACATATCCATAAAGTAAACAACTTTGTTACAAATCAACTTTCAAAATGATGTTCTTTGTCAAAACAACCAAAATCTAATTTCGAGGACGATGAGCATCAGCACTAGATGAACCGCGAGATCTTTTACCGTGCTTTCCAGGAAGACACCGTTTAATCACTACATAATCGGTAATAAATTAAACAAAGTAACTACCGATTGTGCATAATCGGTAGCTCGGGCTCTACATAACTACAGATTGTGCATATGGCCACACTATTTTCGGTAGTTATATAAAAAGATTAACTTCCGATTATGTGTAAATTTGGAGACAGGAATACAATCGGCAGTTTAGGTGTAAACATAACTAACGATTGTGATCGATGTTTTTGAGGAATCACTAACATACACAATCAGAAGTTTAGCCCAATATGAAACTACCGATTATGCCTAAATTTTGCTCCAGGAATATAATCAGTAGTTTATGACTAAACATAACTACCAATTGTGCATGATGTTCATGAACAATGAAGAACAGTAACATAATCGGTAGTTAAATACAAACACGAAACTACCGATTATGACATCTAAGCTTTTAGGTTTAGGGTTTTAAACTTTTATTAGTGAAAGGTTTTGTGGTAATTATTTGATAAGTAAAAAGGTATTTTAATATTTTTACATACCCTAGGTAACCCCTTAGCCACACCCATAGGATTGGGTTAAAAAAGTCGCCCCTAATTAATTTTGGGTCGCCCTCAAATTCGCCAGGTAAGTTTACTTCTACAACATCCTGATGTGCATTAGTGTAAACATGATAACTTGATTAGACACGTACTTTTGATTAGTTATGAGTTGTTGCACTGAAGCTCAAATGCCTTCAGCAACAACGCTAAAGTTCTCTGGATCTCTTTTCTGAAAGCGACAAAAGATGCAAGTTTTAGTCAATTTACTGCAATCGATGGCGAACGATATACTACAGAAATACCACAGAAACAGTTTCTTCACTTAGTATTCTAAATGCAGTAAAGGATGATCCAGTAGAACGCAAAAGCTGAAATTTTTGAACAAGGGATTATGTTTCCTTGATGATTCTTCAGTCTTACACATTTCTCTTTCTGGTAGTTTCTGCGTTCAGTGTGAATCTATAAAATATGACTGGTAGTTTCTGCGTCATTGTCCTAAAGTTGACGCAAAACATGAGGCTGGGAAATGAGGACCCGAGAATGTTGGATTCGCTGAATTCTTGCTTCATGTATCTTTAGGGGCATACAAGTAAGGTCACTTGAGAGTTCACTTCAGACCCAAATGACTTTGCACCATCGAATGCTGTAGTTGTGTAAAAGATTGTAACTATTGTGAAGCTCAGGACCGATACCTGATTGGTGGAAAATCATTAGAAAGTTTAGCTAAACTATGCACAAGTATTACAGACTAGACTAATCGGTATCATCATAGAAGTTGACTGCCTAAAAGAAATTCTTATAATCATGACGAAAGGGGGGTGGCATATGCAAGGGTTGATCAACATTCATGAGTACTCTGAGTGATAGGTCCGCTTAATGAACAAAAAGTGCAGATATTGAAGAATAATACCTTGGTGAATTTGGAAGGGTCCTTCATGTATATGTAAATATCAGGGAAAACAACATGAAAAACTGAAATCGTGTAAACCAGATATGGCAGGAATGCCATGCGGTTGAAGCACAGGTATGGAACGGTTAGGCCTAACATCTCCAAATGCTGCAATGTGTACAACACTGTAAAAAATGATGAGTGACAAAATAATACCCATGATAGGAAGGAAAGAGATCTTAAAGAGATCTTTCAACTAAACAGTACGCAATGCAACAATGACTGCTGTGACTGTCAAGAATTGAGATGTGGATAAATGAGTCCAACAAAGGGGTTTTGGGCATTTTTAATGATGCTAGTGTGTTAGTAGGACGGAGAGCCTCGAAGATTGATAATGAGAGCAACGTTGCTTTTGAAGGTTTGACTAATTAGACTGTCCGTTTCAGCAGCAAAAAGAACATTGCAATGGTTGTTTAGGGCATCCACAATCGCTGGATCAAAACCAAAGAGTAAAGAGCAAAATTTTTACTCTTTGGTCCAGCCCAAAAACAACGGTCCAGAGACTAAAAATGATCGGGCTGTGCTACAGGATAACGCGTGTTATTGGCGTAACGTTTATTGATACGGGCAGTTGTCTAGCTAACGTTTCCGTGAGACGGACGTCTAGCAAAACGCTTGATGTGGGGCGGGAACAAAATATTACGCCTGATTCTAGACGGAATCCTAGAAGCACGCCCAAGAGACGGGTGCACCACTAGACAAACGCCTGATGGAGCGGTGCGCCAGCACTACGCCTGATCGAGTCATCCTTGTGTGAGAGAAGCGTGTGAGCTGAAAAAGACGGACGGTGTCCTAGCATCCTGCCAACAATTCCAAGCGAGTTCTTAACGGCCCGCCCCATCTTCTCTGCCTTATTCTTCTGCCGCAACTTCTCTTTTTTCTCCTGAACCCTAATCTCCTCGTGTGCAACCCTCTTCCGTCTCCTCCTCTTGTGAACCCTATTCTTCACTAACGATCCCCAAAGACCCGCCTACGTTTTTGAGGCTCCGCTCAATCTTTTTTCAAACATCCAAGCGCAATCAAGGTAATTTCTTTTATTTTTTGTAAATTATATTTGTTTTGTAAATTAAATTTAGATTATGTTTTATTATTATGTTTTGTTAATTAAATTGGTTTATATATGTTGAATGATTAAACATGTGATTATGAAAAAGAGATATTTATGTTTTAAAAATTGTAATTATGGAATTAGGATAATTTTTAGGGTTTATGGATGTTGTAAAATGGGTATAAAAATTGATGATAATTTGTTGAATTGAAGATAGAATTGATTAAGTTGTTGTTTAATTTGAGTTGGTTGTGGTTAATTTTATGATGAATTGACTAGATTGTCTTGAAAAATAGGGAATTTTGATGATTTTTGGTACAATTAAGGCTTTGATATTGGAGTATTTTGTGAACCCTACATTTTGTTCAAAAATGTTTGATTTTTGTATGTTGGTACATATGATTATCTAATTAGATAATTACTTTTGTAATCATGAAATTATTATGTTTTTCCTTGATTTATTGATTAATGTAGATTTTATATTTGTGCATTATGAGGATTACTCATGATTTTCAATCTTGTATGAACCGTTTGGCCAGATGTCGAGCAGTGTGACGTCCAGATTCGTTGGTCAAAGGAAGAGGGACAAGAAGGATAAAATTGTCCAGGATTCAGATGAAGACCGTATTACTAAAGAAAGGGTAGAGGTTCCCGGGTTGGATAACTATACTGTTGTGGAAGATACTGAGGGTCACGCCTCCACCAATATTACGTATTCAAACGACGCCAAATTCAAGTTTTCACATCGTGGTTCCCTCAAATCGGTCCTTCAGACCTATGCAGGTATTGTTAAACACAGCCTTAGGGTCAAATATATTATTGAAAAGGGAGGATGAGACCGATTACTTACCATGGATGTAGTAGGTTCATCGCATGCACTTATTGACTACATTGTTGAGCGTTTTTTGGATACCACGAACACTTTTCACTTCTCGTTTGGTGAGATTGGGTTCACACCCCTTGATTGGGTGATGTTGACAAAACTTAGTATCGGTATTGGTAGTCCTATTCCGTATGACTCGGGGAAGTACCAATGAATATGTCCGAGCGCATATTTTTCCTAAAATTAAAGATAGTGAGTTTTGTAGAAGAGAACATATTCCCAACCAGTTGGTTTCAGATGCAATTACGGTTGCATTTTTGAGCATATATTTTGATCCACAAACGTTGGTTGCGGCTAACGATGATATCATACTTGATGATAGAGTGGCCAGAGCCTTCTATATGTATGTTTTGGGTCAATTCTTCTTTTCAAATGCAAAAACCTATATTGATGCTGGATGGTTAGCTGCTTTTGAGGATCTAAATGCAGTTAGCGATTATGACTGGGGTAGTGCTGCATTTTCGAAATTGTATTCCGGTCTCGCCGCATCTGGCAGGGACAAAAGTCATTTGCCGGACCCTTCCAAATATTGGAGGTAAATTTCTTAGTCTTATTTATAATTTTTTAAATTTTTTATTTCTTGCTCACTTATTTATTTCATTGGTTGTTTTGATATTTTAGTTTTGGGGGTACGAATATCTGGGCATTTGTCGGCCAAAGAACCCAACGGCTGAAAGTGAATCAATGTGTCCTAGATGTTCTCGGTGGACGGGAACACGGAGGAATAATATTGATATTTTTCGTTCAAGGACTTCTCTTAATCAGTTGTTTGTAGACGATGTGACCCGGCAACCGTGGGAATCTGCGATCATGGTCCTGGATACTGAAATTGGACGAAAAGTAATAGGGCTCTCAGAGAAAAGGGTTATATTCTCTCGGCTAGGCACTGTGAGTTTATAATTTATTTCCATATGAGTGTTATTTATTTTCTTTGAATTTCGGTTAAATGATTGGTTTATTTGTTTATTCTAATTTTCTTTTCAAAGAATAACATGTATCTCGGAGATCGGTGTTGGAGGCAATACCATCAAACATGGGGCGTTCCTAGCAACCCGCCTAGTCATATTTCCAACTTGAACAACGGCGATGCTGAGGAGATGAGCGAAAACTGTCTGGTCCCTGCAAGTGAATTAGTACGTGTCGTTACGTATGATCTATATATGGAGTATTGGCGACATGTAAATAACCTGCAGAAGTATGCCACCAAAGTCGATTGGGAGGTTGAAACGTACGATTATGCTGGTGACCGTATTAAACACAACATCCAACGTCCTCGTCAACATGTACCCATTCCGCCTCAACAACAATTGTCATAGGTAAGTATACAACAAACCACTGTAAATTTGATTTTAGTATATAGTAATGGTTGAGAATTTGATTTTAATTTTTTCATAACATGTCGAGGCTTATGGTTTAGTTTAAGATTATGTTGATTGTACGCAAGAGTTTCGTAACTTTACGTTAAATGAAACTAAGGAGATGATGGACTTTTTCATGGCCAAAGATGAAGAAAGACGGGGTCTACAAAATGAAAACAACATGTTGAACTCACAGCTTGCCCATTTTCGTCATCAACAACCACCCATTGGGTTTGGCACGTATGCTCAAACTATGCCACCACCGATGTGGAATACCATGGGTCAGGGATCATCATCAACAATGCAATCAAGTAACTATAATTCCAGATCATCTTTGCCTCTGTTTATGCCCCCGCGCTCGGCGTCCGAGAATCAAGATACGGAAGAGTAGTAATTCATTAGCATTAAATTGTTAGTTGAACATAAAATTTTTTCTTTTGTCAGATTTGAATTGTCTTTTCAAATTACTTTTCTTACATTATCGTTGTCTTTTACCTGCTTTATGTTGTCATCTCCTAAGATATTTATAATCTTTTCTTTTGTCCTTTATATCTGTTTTGTATTGTCAATTCAAAACTCTGTTTTTTTTTCCTTTGTCGTTTTGGTCATTTGGTATTGTCTTGTCAACCGACATTTCATATCTATGATACGTATGTTCACCCCACTTGCCTGAACTCTGATTTTACATTAAAATACCAACCGTGTTTGGTCATATCAAAACTCAAAATCTTATCTTAATTTGCCTATAAATTGAACACTCGATTCTCCAATTATAAAAACCAAAAATACAAACATCAAAAAGCAAATGACATACTATCAAAATAACAATCAGTACTATGGTTCTTGTTCTTCTATTCCTCCTCCTCATTCTTCTTCTTCTTCTTCTTCTGGTGATGATGATAACAATAGTTTGTACTCATCAGACGAAGGTTTACTTGCATTGAGCCAAAATAACCAAGCAGTCACTGCGGGATTCATTGTTTCAAGTATGAACTGGCCACATACTCGTATGATAATACCAAGAGAGCGTGAGGACGGTGCAAAAATTCTATGGAAAGATTACTTTTGTAGAAACCCGACGTTTCCTCCTTATGTATTTCGTAGAAGATTTAGAATGCGGCGAGAACTATTCAACCGTATATTGGGAGATGTCGTAGCTGTAAATAATTATTTTGTTCAAAAAAAAGATGTTTGTAGTGTTCTTGGATTAACCCCTCAGCAAAAAATTACTGCAACAATACGAATGTTAGCTTACGGATGTGCGGCCGATGCAATAGATGAGTATTTACGGATCGGAGAAACCACAGTTTTGGAAGCAACTCGTAGGTTTTGTAAGACGATAGTGCATCTGTACGAGAAAGAATATTTACGCACACCAACTGAGCATGATGTTGAACTGCTTCTTGCTGAGAACAAGGAAAGGGGATTTCCGGGGATGCTGGGTAGTGTTGATTGCATGCACTGGAAATGGGATTAATGCCCATCTTACACTGCGTACAAAGGTAGTGAAAGTATTATCCTGGAGGCAGTGGTGTGGTTTTGGCATGCATTTTCTGGTATGCCTGGTTCTAACAATGATATAAATGTGATGAACCGTTCTTATATTTTCTAAAAGCTTATCAACGGGAAAGCACCGGCTGTGAACTTTGTTGTCAACAGACATCAATACGATATGGGGTATTATCTTGGTGATAGAATATACCCAGAGATGGATACTATTCTGATGTCGATCAAACATCCAGATTCCCAGAAGAAATAAAAATTTTCTGCTATGCAAGAGGGTTGCCGAAAAGATGTAGAACGAGGCTTCGGCGTACTGCAAAATCAATTTGCAATCATCAAGCAACCAGCACGAATGTGGAATCCTAATGTACTAGCACATATAATGAAAACTGTAATCATTCTACATAATATGATAGTGGAGGATGAGCGTTTACCCGGTGATTGGCCGCATGAGTATGATCAACGCAGCCACGGTGCACCGGTAAATATTTCTAGACATAACACTGCTGAACTTTCGAGAATGAGAGTGGACCACCGCCGACGTGCAGTACACAACAAAGATACTCATATTCGTTTGCGAAATGACTTGATCGAACACTTATGGTCAGATTTTGGTGAGGAATAAAATTTTGTAAATCATATGGATAGGTTTTGTGGGTAAATCTCTTGTAAACCCGCCCGAGACACAACTCGGCCGCTAGAGGCACCTAGGGGTTTAAAGGCTTGCTGCACATGCTAAGTGCATCCGCGATGCCTGCGAAAGTGAGTTTAGGTCTACTTATTAGCTCATGTATTATCAATATATTTTAATAGATGGCCACATTTAATTAGTTAATTGCTTTTGTAAAACAGTTGAACGTAAAATCATTTTATTGAATCGAAAAGGCATACATCGCGTAACATTAAAGGAAATGAAATATAATCAGTAGATTACACTTAAACACTTAAGCAAACCTATTATCAAACCTTCAACGGCTCGTATGACGCTCGGGACGACGTTCTTCACATCTTCGGAGAATAATCAACATAAAAGGATTGTGTTCTTCCATCACCCTTGGGATCTCGAAATGAGGTTGGTACCTGAAATCTGAACCTTTCCATCTTCTCCATTCCTCCAGAGATCTGCAAACAACTTCATCATCAGTTTCATTTCCTAATTCTTCTTTCATTCACCTTAGTGGTTGAAGTATAAAATTCTAGTACTGCCCTTGTTATTTCCATATATCGACAAAAAAGGCCTGCTCTGTTCCGGTTATTGGGGTTACCGGTTTCATTACAAAAGTTAGCATGGATATGTTGTAACCATTCCATGCTCATTGAACCATTCATTCGACGTTCATGACCCCTTGATGGATAATGTAATACCATGTTTCGACATAGGGATAAATCTTCCTCTACGGTAAAATTTTCTGCATTAAGTCTAAAATTTCCGTAAGCCATAATTATGAAAATGAGAGATTATAAATCTTCTATGAAATGTAAAAGTTGTGGACACTTTTTTGTATTTCACCGTTTTGATCATAACTCCCTCATACGTTGTCCGATTGACCTCATTTTTTTGGGTTGACTTCTTCTTTCAATTCTCTACAAGATAAAAATGAAAAAATCTTCAAATATATTTATCTAATTTTACGGTTGGGTTTGAGTGTTCAGATCCAACTGTAAATCTTCCAGGAACTTGTTTTTCAAATCTAAAACTAAAATTGCTATTTACGGTTGGGTTTGATTGTCAAATACCAACCGTAAACTATGCTGGATAGAAACACTATTTTTTGAAGATTAGTTATGGTTGAGTCCTATGCTAAAACCCAACCGTAAAACTTTTACGAGTGATTGTTTGTTACGGTTGGGTTCTAGGATGAACACCTAACCGTAATTGTTAGTTACGGTTGGGTCCGATGCTAAAACCCAACCGTAAAATTGTTACGATTTGGTGTTCATCCATGAAATTACGGTTACAGTTGGGTTGGGAAGAACACCTAACCGTAAATGGCGTTTACGGTTGGGTTCGACATGAAAACCCAACCGTAAAATTCTCGGAATCATAAAAGAATCATCATTTCAAACGTAATTTCATCAAATTTGAGCCATAAAAAGACCAAGAGTTTAAGTTAGAGGTATACCTCACTACTCTGGTTCAGTCAATCAAAATCTAGGGTTTTTTAAAAAACCCTAAAAAATTCTCTTCTAATTTTTCTTCCCACCAAACCAAAAAGAATTTTTTTTTGATTTGATTTGATTAAGTATAAGATTATTTTAGATTAATTATGATTAGCCTAATCTATTAACTAATTAGTTTTACTAATATTAACTAATCATGGGTAGTTTAACTATTATGAAAATATCATGGATAAAGGGTTTTTAAAATTCACTTCAAATATCCCTATTTCATATCAAAGAAACATGAGTGGATATATAGGAATCCAAATCGTCGCATCGCGGTGCCTAAGGACACGATCTAATAGATCGTACTTTTAGAGCCCCTGTATAAGGTAGATAATATACTTCGGAATCCATTCATAGAATGAATAAAATACACACATCTATTACATGGCTCCGTGTTTCCCAATCACTTTCGTCACCTATCTTTTGTGTTGTTGTTTATTTCTTAGATTAGATTTAATTAACTCAAATAATAAGTGAAAACCATATTTTCCAGCAGCTGTGTTGTCTATTCCGGTGGAAGAGTTTTCCACTATTTATCTTTTTATTTTTTTGGTTCAATCAACGGTTAAGCTGTAAAGCTAATCTTTATTTGGTTTGTCTGTGGCTCTGCAATTATTTTGTTTATAAAAGGCTAGATATAAGCTACATTTTTCAACCACTTCACGTTGTCAGGTCATAAATCAAGGCTAGATTTTAAGTCCAGATTAAACTCGTGCAACTTAAAGGTCAAAGGTAATATTGTTAAATGTCATGTGGCTGTTTTCTTCGAAGGTCTTTGGGTGAGCATCCATTGGATTAAATCAAATTTGGATGATTCATCTCATGATCATCAAGTTGATGTTAATCAAGTTAATCCAGTCCCCGCTGAAGTTTCCAAACCTAGGCTGCATTCAACGTTAATTATGGCGGACGATAAAAACTTCATTGTGAAATCTTAGTTACCAATTTTAACAATGATACGATTTGTGTATTAGTTTTACCAATTTGTTACATCTTTGTAACATTGATCTCCGTCTATGTATTATAACTTCAAAATATTTGGTTTCCAAAACCAAAACCAAGAAAAGAAGAAGAATAGAAGGATAATCAATAATTCTTAAATGAACTTACTTGGATGTATTGAGACGAGTAATCTCTTTACTTAAGACTTTTAATATCATACCTAGATGCTGATACACGTAATGAAATATGTTTTCAGCATTCAACAATACCTTTGATGTTCTTCAACAACACTTTGATGAACACCAAAAACGATTGCGAATTTATGTAGCACAACTCTCTTTTATAAACTCTCAAAATTAGCAGAAAATACAATTAATTTTCTCTTTTCTTCTAGTGTTTTTCTCTAATTTTCCGTATCCATCCTTCTCAAGAAGATGACTACTTATAGATGTTGAAACAATATTATGACTGCTGGGAACAATCACTAAAAATAGTCACAGTTTGAAACCATGTGTCTTTTTGCGATCAACCACCGTTTGAAATTATGAGACCTTTGGGAATATTCAGTTTGTAATAGTGCGTGACTATTACCCATTTTCATGAAATCACAACCAACCCCAAATAAATATGGGTATCTTGTATATCTAGTACTTCAATCATGATAGACTAGTTTATACACGATAGATATCATTAAAGGGATTTCAAACAAACCACACGATTGATACATTATCAAGGAAAGAAATCACAAGTACATAGTAAACAACCGTTTTAACACATTGATCATTTTCTAGATGGACACGGGGCAACGATTTTAGGACTAATATATCTCTCACGTAGTAATTCCAAATTGCAAAACAAGTACCTGATCTAAATTTTTTGTTTTTCCACAAAATCAAAAGAACAATAGAAAAATTAGAAATCGCTCTCAACTAGGGCCGCTTTTCCTGCTCTTCAAACTTTTCTCAGGAACAAAACTCAACTTCCTAAAATTTCTAAAAATACTTCCACTAAATCAAAAATTCTAAAATTTTGTGTGGAGTATCATCATGATCTCTTTTGTACACTTCTAAAAGTATTAACCTAAAATCCTTTTCAATTGGGAGATACACCAATTTTACTAACAGGTGTACATAACTCAACCTTTCGGGTTAAGGTTTATTTTTCATCCATACACCATTTTTCTCATACTATCATGTATTAGTTCCCTAGTGGTGGAGGAACTAAATTTGAGCACAACTTTTGAGTTGCCCAAAACTTAAATGGTAGCGTTCTCCATCATTGATGTTTTCTAATGACAAAGACAATATGTATAAATTGTAGAATACTTGTCTAGACACCAATCAAGTAAGCTTTCATCGTTTTCACTAAAACACTATCTTCAGTAACATAGATTAATAATGATATTCAATGTTTTAAGTTTGTTGGAAAATCTTCGTTACCGATTTTAACAATATACGACTTGTGTATTATTTCTACCAATTCGTTACACATTTGTAACATTGGTCTTCGTCTATGTATTACAACTTCCATAATACTTGGTTCCTATAAACAAAAAAGAAAAAAAAAATAGAAGGAGAAAAACAAATTCTTGTTCATTCCAAGAATGCCACAAAATTCTTATTTCAAAGGATCCTTTCACACCAAGATATATCCTAAAAAGATATTTAGAAAGCAAAATCTAATCATTGTAAAGGAGAGCGCATGATCTCATCTAAATCAAAGTAATAAGGCGTGCACTCGCCTTCTACGACCAATTGAGGATCACGCTTCGTTGTAGATACAAGGATATTTATAATAGGAACCCGTTCTTAAAAATGATCATCACAAAAAATTAATAATCTTCATATGAGTAATAGTTATTTCCTCTCTTGCCAGTTGAAGCCATATAAGCAAATCCTATGGAATCTTTACGTCAAAATTTGTGTCTGAAAAGGAGAGTTAGAGCACGTAGACTTCTAAAACATATTTATATTTACCGCTGATAAATGGAGTACACTATTATGAGATGATCAATGGTTGCCTTGACCAAAGGGTAAAAAAAACACGGGCATAAAAATACGTGCCAAGTAAACAAAACATGCTATGGTAACTGGGAAAACCTCAAAGGTTGTAACTCATCTATCAAGATGTAATGTTGATATACACATACCTTTTTGGGTGTAAATTGTGAATTTGGACTTGTCAGGTGTTTGCTTTGTAATGTGACTATAAAATTTTCTTGAACGGTAAAGGAATAAGTTGGAAGAGTATGACAACTGTCATGCGTAAAGAGAATTTGTAATTGCTATAACAATTACTTTATAAATAGTTTTTAATTGCCCCAGTACTGTGAGTTTGCCATGTCTTAATTGATGACCAACCACACCGTTGTGAAAGACCGCCTGAGATGGTGGCTAGTATACGACTACCCTTGGCATTTGGACTGATCACCCCACACTTGTTTGGTATGGAGTGTGTTATCGGGTTTGCTAGCAACCAATTACTATGGGTACATGGATATCCGTAAGCAGTAATACCAAAAGTAGTAAGACTAAAAATAATACATAAAAACAGTAAAATTAAAAAGAAAGATAACATAAGTAGAATGCATTCATGACAGTTGCATTCATGTCACTAGATAGATTTAAATTCCGTTCTTGTTTCATTGATGTTGTTTGTATGATGCATAATTTGTTATATATCATAAGTCGAAAAAAAAATCCGCCGATCCATCATGAGATAATAGAAAAAATTTTGCCTCCAGAAACCAGACAAAATATATTTGAATGTGTAAATTAAAAGACAAATCCATGTAGATCAAACATGAAAACCTTTGTGCCCACAATAACAAAATGCATATGAGTTAGATTATTCATCATTTTGAAACAAGCTCTGAAGTAATTGAATGAGAAATTTATTTACTTGATTAGTTCAAATGGTTTCAAAATTGATGCAATGATAAACACATACGATTATTTGTTGCGCATTCCAACTCATATGATGTTAACTAAAATGAGAACATGCTTAATTTACTTTTTGACATGAAAGACTTGGGTGAAGATAGTGTAAACTTTTGGATTGAATTTGCATTTCCTCTGGATTTAATTCATTATATTGAAAAGAGATTTGTAAAGAAATATGTTTATAAACTAGTTCTCGCTCATTTGATTCTAGTGCTAAGGTGTTTGTGATTTCGTTGCACTAGACAAAATGAGAACGGTTGCCCAATACGTGCTCTTTGCTACGTAATTGACTATATATATTGCTTCCATATTAATGGTTTTTATATGCAGATCTCCTGATCCTAGTATGAAAAATTGGTAAAGCATTAATAAGGTTATGAGGGGTTTGAAATGAACTTTAACCTAAAAATACATAATCAATAGTTTACCACAATCCTTCATTGATATTGCGATGCTGATTGGGATATCGTTTCAGATGAACCCTATAAGGGATGTAGCGATTCAATCATCTACTAGATAGAAAGATACCCGACATATTAATCTAATGTAATAGTACCGCGGCTATTGCAGGAGTTGAGAACCATTATTTACAACGATAAGAATCGACATATATGTTGGTTGATGCTATGCGAATGAATTATATAAGGTCTGAAGAGAATTTCGGTGATCCTTTGACGAAAGGATTAACAAGAGCAAAAATATCGTATACAATACATATTACTGGGTGAGATACATACCTATCGAGAATTACGACATTTGTGATAATGCCCACCTAGAAATAGCTTCAAGGGAATAACGGTTTACAAATGATATAAATAGAGTTATTTGTGACGGATAACCAACCTATAACTCACGATCTCAAAAGTAGGTTCAAAAAGTAACCCTTCCATATAGAGTGTAAATCCCAAAATATAGGTTCAAAGGGACTAACGAGTTACAAATAACTCAGACAAGTAAAATCATGTTTTCCAGAATTCATCCAGCGACATGATATCCTGAAACGAGTTAAGGTTGAGTTTTTAAATCTTGATGATATTTATATCTCTAAATAGAGTGGGGTACTTAGCTACATGAGTACTCTTTTTAGACTCACCTATATGAATGTGAAAGTGTGACCGTTTTCTATGAGAGTATGACAGTTCTCTAGATCGTTCATTAAAACTAGATTACAAATACAAATCCTTAATTTGATGGCTTTAGACTTTACACTAGTATAAAGATTATGTCCATTCTACGGTCAGATTTTTAGAGTCCAATACTGTATGCAAAGGCTCAAATAGTAAAATACCTTTGCTTATGCGCGTCTCAGTGTACACTTCTTGGTTACCCTGCTGCAAGTAGAGTAGCCCAAATCAGAAAATTACTTTTTGACTGGTGCATCGAACTTTTGAGGAGATATCCTTGTAATGGGTCGATGAGGACTTTATAGTTTAGTATCACCTCATTATCTGGTTTGGAAGTCATTAGACATGCCAACGAGTGATAATATTGTACCTTTTTGTTTTATCATTTGTCTTCATTCTTCATTAAAACAATCAAATTTTAGTCGTTTTAAGTAGGCTGTTGTGTTCAGAGAGGTTTACAGGATTGACAACTTGTTTATTGTCTTAAAACCATAAGGCTTTCCCAAAGCTCAAAACTTAAAACCATGAGGCTTTTCCAGTTCCACATGCCATAAAGGATTGCTATAATTTATAAAATCTTCGTTTTCTTTTACTTCATTTCCACCTTTACAGTGGAAAAAAATGAAATACAATACATTATACACTTGTAAATTACATATATTAACGAAAACGAGGCTCGTTGATCTGTGATAGTTTACTGTCACGTCTATTCACATATTGTCTGCCGACGATATCTTGAAGCTCTTTCGCACGACTACTTACACCGTTACTGGTATAAGCTTTGATCATGGTGCTGTATGTAACTTTATCAGGTTTGCAGCGACTCTTTTCCATCATTTCCAACACTTGCCTCATCTCAGCTAAACAGCCTAACCTTCCATAGGCATCAACCAAACAGTTAAAAAACACAGTATCCAGCAGTATATCTGAGTTCTCAATGAACCTTAAAACACCTTCAATCTTTCCCTTCGCTCCTGCTCTTCCATATGATCTAACAAGTGAGCAGAGTGTGACACAGTTCGGTTTGATCCTCTCGGATCTCATTAGCCTGAACAGGTATTCCATCTGTTTTAGGTCTCCAGCTCTCCCAAATGCATCTATTACCACATTGTAGGTTACAATTGTCCATGAGAAGTAGTATTTTTGCATATACTCCATCACTGCACTCATCTTTTCGTAACTACCAGCCTTTCCATATGAATCCAGGAGTATATTGAAAGTTTTAATGCTTGGACGGATACCTGCACTCTGGAACTTCTCATAACATCTCTCCATTGTTTCAATCTGCCCACTGCCACCAAAAGCTCTAAGAGTCGAGTTCATGGTCCAAACATCAGGTTCACATTCTTGCTCCTGAAGCATTTCCATGAGTGTAGATTCCATCTCTCCAAACCTATTCGAACATTACGAAATATGAATTTCATATGGTGAAGTGATTTTCTCTGCATCTTTACCTAGCTCGGTTATATACTAAGAACATGTTTATCACTAAAGTCGTACCAAATTATACTTGCAACAAAATCATCTTCTGTTCTTTTCGGTTTCAGTTCAGTCTGGTCTAAAGATTGCATAGAAACTAAAGAAGCCGAAAATGTGTTTCAAGGTTTTTCACTATCCTTGTTTTCAAACCAATCCAGATCACAAAGAAATAAACAAAAGGAACTCTATAAATTAGAGGAGACTTGAAGAGAGAAATCGATGGGTACCTGCCTGCCTTCCCATAGGCATCGATGAGGGTGTTGTATGTGATGGTATTGGGCTTGACACCCTGTTCTGCCATGTCAGAGAGCAGAGTTTGTACCTGGTCGAAAGCAAAGACTTGCAGACAAGATTTTATGAGAATTGAGTAAGTAAATACGTCGGGCTTACAACCAGGTGTAACCTTCATTTGTTCGAGGAGAGAAAAGGCTTGATCCAAGAGGCCAGTCCTACTGTAGGCTGAAACTAGCGCCGTGTATGACTCATGATTCACCATACAACCTTCATCAATCATAGACTGAAAAAGCTCTCGGGCCTTCTCGGGTTGCTTGCATTTACCAAGCATGACTATGAGCTTTATGTATATACCAGGATTAGGGCGGTACCATAGCTGCTCTTGCAGTAGCTCAAATACCTAGATTACGAAATACCAAGAAATTACATATACAAGAGGAAGCCACAAGTAATTCAATTCAGGGTGCAGAGAAACATTCTACAAAACCAATGCTTGTAAATAGTTTGTTCTTTAAGATGTGAATATCAATTTGAATTTACATCTGCAATGTATGCCCATATAAGATGTGACAAACAAAAAGGTATGCTAAACCAGCAAGGAACACCTAACTCCAAGGATGTGTCCTTAAGTTCTTTACCACTCCCAAACACGCACAGCTAAAATCCATATAAAAAACAATTGACAACACCCTTTTTTGCCTTAATTCAAACAGTTGAGGTGCAACAAAATTAATAACGAAATGGAATAAAAAAACAAAAAACAAATTGAAAATGAAAACCTTGAGAGCAGATTCCCAACGCAAGGCAGATATTCTTTCATGAAGAGCTTCAAGAACAGTTCTTGGTAAGAGTTTCTTAGAATTAGTGGGACCTTTTTTCTTTTCAATTACAGCTTTAGTTGCTTCTCTTCTCAGTATTACAGATATAGCTTTTTTAGAAGCTATCTTATTATTCACTTCTTCTTTTCTTTCTCTGGATTCTCTCTCTTTCTCTCTATCTCTTTCCCCTCTCACATTTCTGCTGTTTTTTTTTTTTTCTGCTAAGTTATTATTATTATTATTAACTGTGGTCCAAGTAGTAGTAATGGCTGTTAAAGAAGAAGCAGTAGAAGAAGAAGAAGATTGGTCAGTTTGCTTTGAGATGGATTGAGATTGGATAGATTTTGGTTTAATATATGGGCGTCTTTCATGATGATATGCAGAAGAAATTGAACTTCCATTGAAACAAGAAGAAGCCATGATTCAGATAACCTCCTCTTTTCTTCTTCTACTTACTGTACTTATCATCGGGAGTAGAGTTGTTAAGGAGCACTTGTGTTTGGATATGGGACGGGTTATGGGCCCTTCATGGGCCTCACTCAAATGCGAACGGGTTTGTCCCGACTTAAGTGTAACTGAAAGTGAATGAAACTAGGGTTTTAGATTTGATTCATCCATTTCTTCTCCTTCAATGGCTCTGCAACTAAGATCAAGATTTCGACCCATCCAAAACCCTAATCTAATCAAGTTATTCTCTACTTCATCATCGGATCCTAATAATGAAAACAAGCTTTCATCATCATCATCATCTTCCTCTCTTTTCAGTGATGTTAAAGAAAGTCTAAAACAACCGTCATCATCACCACCTCGAAGAAATAATTTAAATGATTCTTCTCCTCCTCCTCTTCCTTCTTCTGCTCCTAAATTAGATGAAATTAGAAAAAATCTCTCTGAATTTCGTCGTAGATCTTCTGTTCCTCCTCAACCAACAACTTCATTTCATGACCTTTACAAGAGAAACGTCCCTGAGAAAGCTGATGAAAATAAAGAGGGGAATGTTTCAATCAATTCAATTCGTGAAAGTTTAAGAAATATTCGAAAAATCAATGACAAACCAAATGCTAGTCCTAATAATACTAATAATAGATTAAGTGGAATTGATACTTATTCCTTTAAATCATTCGTGAAACGGCGCAATGATCAAGAGATCAATCAATCTAATGTAGCAGTAGGAGGAGGAACGGAATTACCAAGTGATGTTGTTGGCGGTAAGGAAATGAAGGAAAAATCAGAGGCTGAGATGGAAGCAATGAAAACCGAGTTTTTGAATCCATACTCTCATGAAGAGTTAGGTCAAAAACTTCGACAGCTTAGATCAGATGAGACTACTAAAAAGGAGTTTACAATACATGGATTGAATGAGAGGCTTAAGAAATTGAGAGTAATGGAAGAACAAGTTGTTGATAAGGTTGGAGGGTTACCACTTAAGAGTCTTAAGGAGAGTTTATTGAAATTGAAGCTTGATTCTGATGACAAATCTAAGATGCAAAGTAAGTCTCTGTATATATGAGATTACATAGTTGTTTATGTTTTTCAGTTCATAGATTGTTTTGGTTATTAAATTTTTTCTTTTTCTTTTAATAGTGCATAATATTTCTATGTTCGGTGGGTTTCGGAATCAGTATACTGGACCTGCAAAGGAGCTTTTAGTTGAAAAGGCAAGTAATTGTTTTTCATTTATGCTATATCTTATGTTCAGTAGATAAGATTTTGTGCATACATGGTTCTGTGGAAGTACGAAAAATTCATTGGCAACTCTAGTAAAAATGTGTTAGATGTTTTGTAGAGTTCATACATAACTCAAAATATAATAGGTGGAAACTGCTTTCGGAGAGCTAGTATGGACTTCTATTGTAGGTGTGGTCTAAAAATTTTAGGTTGGGGTCTTTCACGGAATGAAAGAATTGGGTACTGTTCAGTACTTATCGAATTCTATATAGGTTAGGTTTTTCTAAGAGTGAAAGAATTGGGTATTGTTTGCTACTTATCGAATTCTATATAGGTTAGGCTTTTTGCAGAGTGAAAGAATCAGGTACTGTTCAGTAATTATCGAATTCTATATAGGTTAGGCTTTTCGCAGAGTGAAAAAATTGGGTATAATTCAGTACCTATCCAAGTGAACTTAAGATCTCGCTCAAAGAATGCATCAAAGTCTTCAGTCTCTTTCATTTTATATAAAAGATCGGTCATGAATCACCCGATCAACTAATACAGTGAGTCAGGCAAGCAAAGAAGCTTTCATAATGTACTTTGTTGTTATCGATTTGATGCTCAACCTATCCATGAACTCATTTCAGTATTGATTTAGCTCATGAAGTTTTCTTCAAACAATTCATGATGCTGGAGATATGTTTCCTTTGTAATAGAGATTCAAAGAGGGAATCTGTCAGCAAATGGTCTAAATCAACTCACTGATTGTTGACATAATAAACACGCAAGTGTCTGACACAGACATAAAACATCTAAAGGTACCAGTTAACAATCTTCAGACAAGAGGTAAGTTATTGCCTGAGTAGGACTTAAAGTCTCCAAGTAAATAAATTTACTAATTACTTCTACTTGACATAGTCAAAATATCGTGTTCCAACAGACAGTTGTCTGCTTTCATATGTCTTCAGAATGTGATTGTAATATTCAAATGGTGGGTTAAAGTTACTTTAGAAGTTATGTGCATGCTTGAGCTCGTAATATTGAATTACTTTGGTTTATTCTCCATTTAGATTAGATTACCTGAATCGGCAATCTTTTGGTATATGAATGCAGTATTTCCATCCAGTTAACATGTCTTCGGAAGAGAAGATGAAGTTGGAGCTCAAGAAAGTTCGGGACGAGTTTAAAATATCAGAGTCGGACTGTGGATCTTCTCGTGTTCAAGGTAATATTGTTTGTCTTTATCTCTGTGGCTCTTTTCACTCTTCTAATTCCGCACATATCTTCTTATAAAGTAGTGATTCCGTAGTCCTAGAAACTGTAACACATTCCTGAAATGTTGGTCAAAGACGGCAAATGATAGGTAGAGTAAGTTTAGGTACATGTTTTTCTTGTTGTTGATGATAAGTAAAAAGTCTGTAAACACAATTATTCTTAAAGCTTTATCAACCTATTTATTAATTTATAATCTATGGATTGTTTCTCAATGTGTTGCAGTTGCTCAACTGACAACAAAAATCAAGCATCTATCATCTGTATTACATAAAAAGGTAACTCTCTGTTTACGGCTATATTTATGTTTGTTATGTGTTTTTCCTTCATTATTCTATTCCTCTTGGCAATATAGATCTCAGTGGTCATCAACTTCATTTCATACTCTATTTCCCACTCTACTGCTCTTTTTCAATCCAAAAACCTGTTTCTGTAGCAGAAATGTGATACAAGTTATTACTGTTGTCTAATATGTAGGATAAGCATTCTAGAAAGGGGCTGGTAGCAATGGTGCAAAGGAGGAAGAAGATTCTTAGATATCTCCGAAGAACAGACTGGGATTCTTATTGCCAAGTTCTCTCACAACTAGGACTGAGGGACAACCCAGACTACAAACACTAAGCCTCAAATCTTCTTCTCTCTACTTCACCTTTTTATGTGCGGACAATTTTGTTGATTTTGTACTTTTGTTAAATTCTTTGGTTAATATACGACCCAACAGTTGAGTCTAAACAGTGGTATATTTTGTTACTGGGTTTAGAAAGTGAGATTTTTCTGGTATTTGTATTTCAAGTTAACGGAGCCGATAACAAGCACCATTCTTTACTGTAAAAGCACCATTACCGTCTTAATTACACTTTTATCTATTATAGTGGGATGACAGTTTTTAGAATCCCCTTCTTAACAATGAAAGTCACTTCTTCATTCAACATCGACCTAGGCAAAGATCAGAGGGCAGTTCAGCCTAACAGAGCAGAACGGAGTTGCTGGGTATTTTACAGTTTTTGTTTTTCACACAAGGCTCACTCTTTTGGAGTTTGTTAAGTGTTAATAGGGTTATTCTTGATTATCTATTTTGGATTTCATAGAAGCCACCAGAGTGAAGGAACCAAAACAAATGAGAGAACGGTGGTGCTGTAAGCTTTGACTAATACTGGTCAAGTTGAGGTTCTTCCAATTTCATCCAAGTCTTTTCACTTCAAGAAGTGCAATGGAACTTTGGAATCCAAGAACATGACTGCAGGGATGAGTTAGGACTCAAAGTAGAAGCCATGTCAAATAAAAATAATTATAAAGATGTCAAAATAACAACATATAGCTTAAAATTTACCAAAATAAAGCGTTCCCCAGTTCTATAGGTTCTGTAATATCTATATGTATGCATCCTTAAAAAAAGAAAAACTACTCCATCAGTAATTCAATTTATGCTAAGCCATGTCACTCTTTCTTTTAAATGATCATTACTAAAGAGTCTCTGAAGAGCTCATCTTTCATTTTTAGAGTTTAATTTCAGCAATAGATGAAGTCAAAATGGCCACTTTGTAATTGATGTAGAAAACTGATAGAGTGAGCAGAATTAAACGATCAAAGAGGGGAAATATATAGACTATGGTAGCTATCTGGTTGCTAGTGGAATATACGATTGATGAAAGGTGATGAAGAAACTCGACAAGAGCTTAGTAGTTTAAAACATGAGATATCTCAATAACCCAGATAGTAAAGAAACTGTGAAGATACATTGTATGTGATGACAAAGACGATACATGGATAATTGAAGGGAAAATTTTACAGTTTGAATAAAAGAAGACATTTTATGCACTATTAGTCACGCAATAATGGGAATGCTCTAACAAAATTCCATGTTGTGGAGTGTAAAAAATAACTAAGAATCTGCATCCCTTACCTTCACATAATGTAGTGATCTTTCTTGGGATGCCAAATTTTTTTAGCTCAGAAACCATTTGTGCAGTCCAACATTAGGGACTCTACTGCTGAACTTTGAGGACAGGAAATGCGATAACATCACGAATACTGGCCGAATTTGTCAGAAGCATTACTAGCCTGTCAATTCCAAGTCCCTGCACACATTTTTGCGAAGACCATTAGAAGTATTTGTATGATAAGTAGAGTTCTCCCTCTCTCCTTACCAACATAATAAATATATAAATTTATAAATTATAATCAAGTATCCAATTCCAGTATTCCACAGAGCCACTTTAAAAGTGCATCCAAAATACCCTGGATCACCCAACTGATTAATCTTACTCAGTCAAAGAATGGTAATTGTATGATGCCAGAATCAATATGGCTGGATTATGTACGTTCAACGGCGTATATCAACGTGTAAAAAGGGTCTCTGAAATGAAATTCTTGATGCAAACTAAATGGGAGACTAGTACAAAGAATAAGAATGTACACCTACACAAAGTGATGGGTTTCTTATGCCCCCTGCATCACAAAGTTAGCACATACACCATAGCCAATATACATGGCATACATACCATTCCAGAAGCGGGTGGCATTCCATATTCCAAAGCTGTCAGAAAATCTTCGTCTAGAGTGACTTCATAAGATTCATCATCGTTTTTCTTTTCTCTTTCTTCTGCAGAATCGGTATGTAAACCACTTGCTTCTCTCTTCTCATTATGCTGCTTCACTTGTTTTTCTAAGCGTTCTCGCTACCATAAAAGAAAAATCAGCACACTCGTCAACAAAAAACTATTTAAATAAGAAAAAGAAAGTTAAACAGGGTAATCAAGATTTTGACTTCAAAATCCAATTTGGCCAGAAAAACAATGTATCAATGAAAGAAAACATCTATTATGTCTCCATGAAAATGTAATTACCTGATCCACAGGATCTGTCAACTCAGAGAACGCATTGGCAAGTTCACGACCACAGATGAATAATTCAAATCTCTCAGTCAAACCAGCTTTACTAAAATGAGCAATAAATACCGGAAAGTTTAGTTAGTACACTTCATGTGGGTTAAGATAACTCATATTAACAATCATTTGAAGATATGCATGTACAGCTCGGCGGGGTTAACAGTAACTTTTATAGTCCGAATTTTTTCTTCTGTATCCCACCTCTCTATCACTCTTAGAAACTTAACCAAATTACAAATATAATCAAGGAATCCCTAATACCTCCTATGTGGTTTAGCAAGAGGTGATATCTCGACTGGATAGTCTAAAACAAATGTTGGCTGCAGGAGTGTTGGTTCTACAACAGTCTCAAAAACCTGTATCAACAACAACATTTACGAGCTCAGAAAGATTTACTGCTAAACGTTCTAACTTGGGTATAGAGAGTCAAGGAGAAACAGATACAGATACATAAAAATATTAAGGTAACTGCAAAAGCTCTAAAAAGTACATTTTCAACTAAAAAGACAAATTTCAATGGTAGCAAAGTTCAACCTCATTAATAACGTGGCCAACAGATGGACAAGCTTCGATAGAAGATCTATCCTTGACCTCAAGTGCTTTAATAGCAACTTCTTTAGCTACTTTAACATCATCTCCCAACTCATTAAAGTCAATCCCAGTTGCTTCTTTCACGAGATTGTGCATGCTTTCCCTCCTCCAAGGCCTTTCTAGACTTATTTCCAAACCCTGCAAGTAATAAGTGTGAAGATTTTCTTTATAAACCATGCCAAAACAATTAAAGATAGGAAGAACTTTTAAAGCGATTAGATAAGTAGAAATTATGCCCGACTGAAGTACTAGTCCCACACATTTGCAGCTTAATGAGCTTGAACTTCTGATCTAACTTGATCTTTCCAGCATAAAATAACAACAGGAAAGGAAAATTCGGTCGAAGTAATGTAACCTGATAATCAACAGTAAGCTTCCCCTGAACTGCAAGAGCACATCTAACAACGATTTCCTCTGTCATGTTCATCATGCTTTGGTAGTCTGAATATGCTTCATACATCTAAGAGTTAATGATCACCATCAAAATGTGTCACCATGTGAGTGACGTAATCCAAAACTAATAATCTCTCTGTGGTAATTAAAATAAAAGATTGCGACTAAGATGAGAGGTACCTCAATAGTGGTAAATTCAGGATTATGACGGGTTGAAATGCCTTCATTTCTGAAAATTCGTCCAATTTCATATACTTTTTCAAATCCTCCGACCTATAAGTTGCAAATGAGTATGTTAGACATTCAATGTATTGAATAACATTTCGTCGAGCTTCATTCTAGAAAATACATGCCAAGACAAGATATCAAAATGCTCACCAGCATTCTCTTTAAGTGGAGCTCGGTTGCAATTCTCAAATAAAGATCCCTTCCAAGTGAATTATGATATGTAACAAATGGTCTAGCTTCCGCCCCACCAGCTGCTCCCTGATGGATAAAAACAAAATATGATCAGCTTGCTTCTCTTACAGGAAAAGAAAAATCACCTATCAACTTAGGATGCAACTGATATCTGCTAGGGTACCACTATCACTCATCATGATCATCAGAGTCACCAGTTGAAAACATACTAAAATGAATATTCTCGTATTTCTTAATTTTCCTTTTCCTTTTCTGATTTCTCCCCATTTTTCAACAGAATTTCGATCAAACCAAATTTTAATTTCAATAGGGTTTGCTCGATTCAAATGATTTAAAGGTGAACTGGTCATCTAAGATATCCTACAACATGATCCTACAACATTTAAAGGTGAATTGGTTAATAGAATCAGATAGTACTTCAACATTATCTGAACTTAGATGCAACTTGACACAACCATTACTGGATTGGTACCTTTAATTTCTTCAGGGTACGTCTTAATACCATCTTGACAAATTCAGTTTTATGCAGACTCTTTCGGGCGTACATATTCTTGCAGCCACATAATCAGTCAAATCAAGGAGTAAATCAATGAAGTATAAACATAACAAGAAAAACTTGCCTGTAGAACTGGAGTTTCAACTTCGATGAAACCGAATGATTCCACTGTCTTTCGTATCTCCGACACAATCTACATAAAATCAGCATGTCATGATACAGAAGTTGCACTACAAAATTAATTAAAAGACTACAATTTGAAATAAAGAATGAGTAAGGTACACATGAATCGAGTAAATAATATGAAGCCGCAGATGGAAGAATGTGCTCCATTGAACTTCATATGAATGCTTAGGGAACCAGATTTTCTCGATTGAGTTGTACTAGAAAATGTATTCTTGAAAATAGTGACCTCTTACCTTGGCTCTTGCCCTGAATACGTCAGCTACCTCAGGATTTGCAATCATGTCTACATACCTAAAAGCGAATATGGACAACAAAATTGAAAAGATATTAGCAGTTGCCAAACATCACTAGATACTGTACTGAAACAAACTCCCAAGTATCTAACCGCTAATCAATTTTATGTTAATTGTAGGACCACTATAGTTCTTCTCGGTACAAAAATAGGATGTTTTATGACCATGTACATAAATCTACCCGATATGCCACTCCTAAAGGGAAATCATACTAGTATCTCAATGCGTAACTTGCAGTTGGCAGTAACACTTCTTTGCAGATCTAAAATTACAATTATATTTGGACTTCAAACTCACCTTTGACGGTAACGCTTATCTACATCTGTTAGACCATGGAACTTATCAGGTAAAGGGAGAAGAGATTTTGTGAGAAGGGCAAATGAACTTATGTAAACAGAAAGCTCTCCTGAAACAAACCTGAGACGAATTAGCAATAATCTCAACTGAAAACAGACTCCAATTTCAAGAATAAAAAGAACTACCTTCTCATGCTTTCACATTCAAATGCCAAACAAAATAGTATGAAGCCGAAGAACACAGATTGACATATAGATTTGCTATTAGTCGGAGTCAGTTGATAAATCAATATGTGCAATGGCATCTAACAAGTGACCAACAAACGTCAGACACAATGAATCACCTTTCTCTGTCCGCTTTATTGAACCAATTGCACCTAATATATCACCGATATCCACAAGCGTCTTTAACTGATCAAACTGATCTTGCAGAAGCTTTTCCTTCTCGCAATAAAGCTATAACTAGGAATGCATACAGAATCAATATAAGGGTACTCGTATATTTAACAAGCAAAATGCACACAAACGAGTACTAGTTTCAACATATATAGACAGCAAGCCCCAGAATCATACCTGAATTGTCCCAGAATCATCTCTTAGTGTTAAAAAAGCAAGCTTTCCGAAAGCTCTACGAGCAATAATTCTTCCAGATATTGACACCAAATCAACATCTTTACTAGACTCTTCACCGTTACCTAAATTCTTATAAATTTCTTGAAGTTGACTAGCAGTATGAGTTCTATCCCATCCATAAGCATAAGGTTCATGACCTTTAGTCCTTAATTCTTCTACCTAAATATAATTCACACATTTAAGCAAACGCCCAACTTACCAATTTCATTCTAGAGAGATAAAGTTAGAAATTTGATTACCTTTTTGAGACGAATAGCTCGAATAGAATCTCTATCAGAAATTGATGATGATGAAGAAGATGACCTTCTACGATTATTGCGGTCTGAAACTACTTTAGTGGTAGTCTTAGTGGTGGGGGTGGGAGAAGAAGAACAACACCTGAAAGGGATGGACTTAGTGGCTGTGGTTTTAGTAGTCGCAGAGGCGAAATACATGAAGTGTTTGAATGGACTTAAAGATACTCTCCAAACCTTCAGTGCTTCCATTGTTTTTCTCTCTCTCTATCTGAGGAGGAGAAGGAAGAAGGGAGAAGAAAAGAAGATCGAGAGATATATAAAAGGGGATGGGGTTTTAGTCCTTTTGTTTAGGGTGCCTATGATCGAGAGATATATAAAGAAGGGACTTAAAGATACTCTCCAAACAACTTTACTGTGGTTGGCCCAAAATGATTTCTTTTTTCTGTAGGTTTTTTGTTGAAAAGAATACATCTTGTCGGATTATAGGTTAAGATGAGTGCCCGCTTTTTTTATGTGATGCAAAAGAAGAATTTCATTAAGTAAAGTTGTTATCCAACATTAATTGAGTTTCTAATATACTGGGCGGTTTATCATACCAAGTATTGGTTATGTTATGCCATCTAGCATACTTAGCAAGTAAATTTATTGTTTTATTATAACATCTATTTTTAAAACTACACTTTCGCTGTTTAATTGTTTGAAGTAAATGTAAAATATCAAGCAAAATAGATTTATTCTTCCAAGCAATAGTATTTACAGAGTCATTTATATAATTAGAGATACTGCATAAGTCAGTTTTAATGATTATTTTTCTTTAATCCTCAGTTCGCAGGTCCATCTAACTGCGTCCAAGAACGCTAGACATTTAGCTTGCTCCGAGCTTATGATTCCATCCAATCTTTTTGATCTCCCTTCCTTTTAGCTACCTGCACAATCACGTAATATTCGTCTTATGCATCCAGAATTAAACTTTTTTTATAAAGGACGCATCGCAATTCAGATTAAAACAATGTTGAGGTGGTGGAAACCAAACTGAATGTCTCGCTGGGGATAATTGCCTAAGTCTGGGATCAGTTACAACGTGACAATGCAAAATTCTTTTAAGATAAACGTCAAAATTTTCTTCCTACTTCGCCATGCTCCTAGGGTCCTGTTTCTTCTTCTAAAATACCCATTCACATCTCGCTGACCATATACACCAGCAAACAGTCATAACAAGGATGACCCGCTCTCTATTCTTCTGCATTTGCTTATCCTGATTTACCCATTCTTCAAAAAGAAAACTCAGATTGGTACACTGACTAGTAAGAATTTTACATCCTCCTTGAATTCATATCCAAACAGCTTTGGAGAAAGGACATTTAACCAAGATAGGTAAGATGTTCTCACTAAACTGATTAGCAAGTCTGATTGATGTAGCCATATACTCGAGCAAGCCTCTTATTTATCTGCAGTATATCACTCAACACTTTCCAGAAGAAATGAGAAACTCTAGGCCAAGTTTTTATTCCCAGAAATCCTTCCATGTTATGTTTCAATCCTGAACTTTAGTACACAACTGTTTATCTCCCAAGCTCATCTCATAGAGTTTGTTATAAGACGACTTGACAGTAAAGCCTCCATGTCTTGTAAGTGTCCATATTAATTTGTCTGTGGCATTCCTAGGTAAGCTCATGCTTAAAATTTTACCTGCGGAATCCCTATCAAATAGATTTCGTACCAACTGAACCTTTCAAGTACCATTGTCAGTATTTATCAGTTCATTAACCCAAAGGAAATCTTCTGTATTTGTGGCCGAGTTGTTCTGTTGTGGAGGCTGGTCCAAACCCATCACTCATATATCCAACCAAATCTTCACCTTTCTACCATCCCCAACTCTCCAAAAACTATGTTTTCTTATGAACTAAGTTTGAAGTTGTACACTTTTCCAAGCCCACAAAGTATTAATTATTTTCGTCGATTGAAGCATTCTTTTGCCAGAGAAGTACTTAGACTGCATAGCTTGTACCCAAGTCATTTCCGTATAGTAACACAGGCTCCAAGCATCTCTAGCGAGTAAAGATTGATTTAAAATCTTCAAGTCTCTAAACCCTTGTCCACCAACACTTTTTGGTCTGTTAAGGTTTGTCCAAGAAGTAAGGCAGGGGCCCTTCTTCTCCCAAAATCCCCACCAAAAATTCCTTTGTGACTAATCATTTGCTTAATGATATCATTCAGAATCTTCATACAGCTCATGGGATAATCTAGAACCGAATTTGTTACATGTTTTATCATTATGGACCTGTCGTATTGAGACGCAGTCCTAACATGCTATACATGTAATCTGTTTTTCACCTTATCAACCAAGTTCAAAAAACAAACCTTTTTATTCTTACCAATTAAAATTGGAATGCTTAGGTATTTCTCGTCAGCCTTCATTTTGTGAACTTTAATCCTTCGCGAAAGTAACCTACAAAACCTTTCTGGGAGATGAGAATTGAAATGCACACTAGATTTGTTGAAATTAACCAATTGGCCAGAGGTATCTCCAAACTTTTCAATAGTTTGGAGAATGTTATTCACATAATGTAAATCAACATGGGTAAATAGAAGATAGTCATCCACAAAAAATAAATGAGATATTGATGGTGCACTATTACCAATCTTTAGCCCATGGATTAAATGTTGTTGTTCAGCATGCAAAAGTTGTCTCGAAAGCCTTCCATTACAATGATGAATAAAAAAGGTGACAAAGGATTACCTTGCCTAATACATCTTGTTGGTTTATAATTATAGCATGGCGAGCCATTCAGAAGTATCGAGATCTTTGTAGTAATAATGCACTGATAAATCAAGTTAACCCATTTCTCACCAAAACCCAGTTGCTTCATAACATCAAGAAGGAAGGGCCACTCCAACCTATCAAAAGCCTTGGACATATCAAAGCAAGAAAGCATTTATAATCCGTTTTCTATTTCATTGTATGAATTATCTCTTGTGCAAGGTGGATATTATCCGAAATCTGTCTTCCTTGGACATAAGCTTCCTAGAAAGGAGAAATAATCTTGCTCATTATACTCTTCATTCTGGTGGACATGATCTTTGAAATAACTTTATAAGTGGTGTTGCACAAAACAATGGGTCTCAGACCAGAAGGAGTTTGTTTCATCTTGGTTTTTGGAATCAACAAAAATATTGGTTTCGTCTAATCTTTTCAGAAGGTAACCAGACGTAAAGAAGGATTTTACCATATCAACTATATCACCACCAAAAACATCCCAATGAGACTGGAAAAAACCCGGTGGAAAACCATCTGGGCCTGGAGCTTTCCAAGGTTTCATATTTTTCAATGCCTTATAAACTTCAGAAGTATCAGAAATCCTAGTAAGCATCAAATTATCACTATCTGTGATAGAAGGAGCTACACACTAAAGTATACTACAATATCTCACTAGATTAGAGGTAGTATGAATATCTTGATAGTGGGAAACAAGAAGATTCTCTAACTCCTATTTAGTAGAACAACAATGACCATCTGAATTTTTAAGAGCTGAGATATTATTTATTGATTTCATTCTATTAGCCGTTGTATTATGATACTTGGTATTCCTCTCCATTTCTAAATAAAACTCCTTTCTAGATTTCTTTCCCCAAAAATCACTCTGAATCTGGTGCCAATGTTCAAGCTCTTGTTTAACCTGGACAACTTCCTTATCAGCATCTACCCCACTAATTTGTTGTTGAATAACTTCCAATTTATGATGAAGAAGTTGTATATTACAGCTGATATTTCCAAACTTTTTATGATTCCACTTAGCTAAAATACTCTTGGTATTAGCTCTCTTCCTTGAGACATGGTATGCTGAAGAACCCCCACACTGAGAATTCCACACCATAATAACATGAGATTTTAGAGTCCCATCATTCTCATAACATTGAAAGTATTTCCAGTTCTTTCTTTTATCACCATTAGAAATATTGGTATCCAGCAAAATAAGACAATGGTCCGAACCCAGTTGTGGAAGATGAGTAAGTTTTGCATCAGGGAAAAACAAAGTCCACTCTCTATTGATAATATCTCTATCCAACCTTGCTTTTCGAATACCAGTACCATGCACATTAGAAGTCTACGTAAAGGGCTTCCCAGTAAAACCCATATCCTCCAAACCAGCTTCATAAATGAGATTAACAGTGGAAGTATTAGAAGAATTCGAAGTAAAAGTATCCATTCCAGAGTTATGTAAATGGCTTGTTGACAGTCGTACTTAAATCTTTAATGTAATTTCATTGAGTTTCTTCTCATTATTGTATGGAAAACCATACATACATGTTAGTAACCATTCTGGTTTCGAAGGATCATCCTGCACTAAATAGTTAATAATCCAAGATTCTGCATTGACCATAATAAATTGAAAACCATATTTCCATAATAAAATAAGCCCTCCAGCAGTACCCTTTGGAGGAACAAGTTTTCTATTTTGAAAATTATAAGGCTTAATCAATTTTATCATTTTTTCACAAGTAATTTTTGCCTCAGCAATAAAGATAACATCTGGGTCACACTGGTTTATTAAATCCCTAAGATGGTCCCTGTGGCTTTCCTACAAAATCCCTGTCAGTTCCATGCGAAAACTCTCATAATTAGTGAATTTTGAAAGTGTACTAAATGTTAATAAGTGTTTTGAAAATTAATGCAAGGAGCAAAAGGGAAATTTCTGAAGATACTATAGTTTAAACTAGAGGTATGACTATAGTTATTTTCAATAAAATAATGATGCAGAAACTGATGAATGGAGCTAGTTAAAGCAAAAACATCAAATATGAGAACAAAAAGAAAAACTAGTGAAAACAAAGTTTGTTTGACGAAAACTTACTGAACTTGCCTATTTCCTCCCATATCATCTTCATCCATATGATTAGCTATTTCTTTTGAGTAAAGTATCATTTCCATGAGTCTGGGTATGAGAAATAATATGGATTTGAATGGACAAAGTTGTTGGCTCAGGTTTATTGAGTTTATTTCTAGATCTCTTGTTATTTCTAATATCATCCTATCTACAGGTTCTCCCGCAGAAGCATTTGTTGCATTAGAAGTTTCCACGACACTTGTGAAATTGCCTCTTCATCATCCTTCCAATCCTTACAGTATTTCGCATATTCCTCTTCTGTCAATCCTCTAACATAGATTTGATCGGAAACATTCTCACAAGCTTCTGCATCATGCTTCACCGTCCAACATTGATCACAAATATTGTGTGGCTGCCTATCCCAATGATATTTCTCTCAATAAACCCCTCCAACTCTAGTATTCCACCATTCACTTCTTTTTAGTGGAAGACCCATCTCTCGCTCAACTCTTACATTAACACCATTATTATATCTTAGTCTGCAGTCTTTTGGATAATAGTCCCCAGCTTTCTTTCCCAAATCTGCCAGAACTTCATCACAAACAACAATGGATTGATGATTTAACAACAAGTTTTTAAAAGTTACAGTCCATTCTTGATGCATAAAATACTACTTATCTACGACCACATCTGTTGAGTACTTTTTCACTGGCATAAGAAACCCATTTATATTTCATGGGGATTTTCTTGAGAATTTCCGCTTGACCCTTTTTAGAGTTTAATTTAAATACAAACATATTCTTGCCAACAACTTTGAAACCTCTTATTTTGTACTTTTTCCATAAAGCAGTTGTCTCATCTTTTACAGTCTCAGTCTTAATAGGATCATCAACAAGAATCTTCCCTACAATAGTTTTGACCATTCATTTGTAGCTTCAGACAGGGGTTGAGAAGATCCTATAACCCCACGAGTTGGTTTTACCCTTCTTTCATGAATACTTGTACTATTCATCTTTTCCGTTTCCATCGAAATTTGATTTGTTGCCATTGCTATGCCATAGGTACACCCAGAGTTGAAAGAATTGAATAAGTCTCCACAATAACGATGGTCGAGATAAGAAAAATTTACCTCCTTTTGAGAGAAAGATAATTAAGAAGATAAAACAAAAATATTTTCCACGTAAGGAAATAAATTGTTACTTTAGAAAGACTATTATTTAGGAAAGTAGGGTATAGGAAGGTATTTCGGGATATTATTCAACTGCATGTTGTTTGGAAAGAGGATATCTTGCCTGTAATCTCGGGTGTTGAAAGGAGGACATTTTTTGAATTTGAAAGAATTGGTTCTCATGGAGGCTAATGAATTGAACTGTGAAAATATGGTTTCATCAAAAAATTGATATCGAATGTGATCATTGCAACAAACTTTACTCAAAGACATAAACACCATTGGAAGATCCATGGCTGCAGTACTGCTTGGATGGACAATACTGTCAACAGGGAAAAGATTGAAAACCTCACCGGAGTCTAATACCGGATGCACTCCATCATATAAACCTTAAGAAAACATGCAAGAAAACAATTAAGCTTCCATAAAGTTGAGAAATATAATTCAAAAAGGAAAACAAAAATTAAATAAAAAGATTTAAAACTTGCAAAACTCCATGTACTGTAGATTCATGACGCCACAGATTTTGTCAGATTATGGGTTAAGATGAGTGAAATTTTTGCCCGTCTTTTCTCGTTGGTTTAAATTGTTTAAAGGTGTTGTAAACTAAAAAAAAATATAAAGAGATAGAAAAGAAGAAGGAGAATTTTTATTGAATGAGTGGAACAAATAAACAATAAAGCCTATATTTATAGGGATAGACACAAGGGCATCACAGAATTGAACGCTAATAACCTAGATTTATCCTAGATATTCCTAACTAATTTACAATTTTATAACACTTCCCTGATGACCACTGTGTCTAAGTCACTATAATATGCCAGGAAAACTCAAGAGAGTAAAACCTGAAAAGTGAATCTTAGAATAGTGTTGGACACGCATATATTGCCTCATTAAAACCTTGACAATGAAAACCCAGTGAAACAAAACCTTGACAAAGGAAAAAGAGTACAACATGATAAGCCCGATAAAATACCTTTTAAAATGATGCTCCCCCTGATGGATATTTCAGCAAAATCTTGGCTTACAAATCTTGAAGTCGGTGCATCCCAATCTTGTGAACTAATTTCTTGAGTATTGAAGTTGGTAATGCTTTGGTGAAGAGGTCTGCTAGATTATTACTTGAGCGTACTTGTTGAATATCAATCTCACTATTATCCTGTAGATCATGTGTGAAGAAAAACTTCAGAGAGATATGCTTCGTTCGATCACTTTTAATGAAATATTCCTTTAGTTGTGCAACGCAACCAATATTTTCTTCGTACAATACTGTTGGTGAGTCTTTAATTGAACGAAGTCCACATGATTCTTGGATATGATGTATTACCGTCCTTAACCAAACGCATTCACGACTTGCTTTCATGGATTGCTAATAACTCAAAATGATTTATAGAGATAAATGCAATGGTTTGATTTAATGACCGCCAAGATATAGTTGTATCTCCATAAATAAACTACCCAGTTTGTGATAGTCACTTATGTGGATCAGAAAGATAACCTACATCTCCATATCTAATTATTTTAGATTCATATCCATAAGGATAAAATAAACCTAAATCGATTGTACCACTAAGATATCGAAATAAGTGCTTGAATTCATTCCAGTGTCTTTGAGTTGGGGAAGAACTATATCTAGATAACAAATTGACTAAAAATGCATGTCCGGCCTTGTACAATTTGCAATATATACATATATATATAAGAGCACCAATTGTACTTAAATATAGTAGTTATGGACCAAGGAGTTCTTCACCGTCTTCTTTCGGGTGAAATGGGTCTTTATTCATATCAAGTGATACGTGACCACTGGGGAACTCAACTGATGTATTTTGTCCATATAAAAGTATTTTAAGACTTTTTCCGTATAAGTAGATTGATGGACAAATATCCTATTTGAGACATACTCAATTTGTAAACCAAGATAATACTTGGTTTTACCAAGATCTTTTATCTCAAATTCTTTTTGCAAATAAACAACGGTTTCAGTAAGCTCTTCAAGAGTCCTTTCAAGATCATCAACGTATATTGCTATAATAGTAAATCCAAAAATGGATTTCTTAAGGCAATAAACTTTATGGTCTGGGGGGTTGGAATTGAATGAGAAGCTTTTATATGATCTCTAATATGGTCTAAGAGTAATTTCAGATTAAGATCTATCTTTTCAAAGATTATTGAACATCTGTGTTTCCAAATAAACCATAAAATGGTAGCAATATATATAGAGATGGATGAATATGTTGGAGAAGATAGCCAACTAGCAACCCAATCAATTATTGACCCCGTGGGAGATATAGATGTCACAGAGGCTAATGAAATCGAGAACCAAATTGCTCCAGCGAAAGAGAGATACTAGGAAACACACGATTTTCTGTTCCCGGTTTTTGGGAGTTTCATAGAGAACACTCCGGGAATATGGCCGAAACATGAAACATCAATTTGCTAGAAGTTGGGAGAAATATGTGAACCAATTTCCAAAAAAATAATCTAATTCTCGGTATAACCGGGATATTCCAGATTTTTTTCCAAGGAAAGCTGTAATTTTATTAGCGGATGGAAAATAAGGAAATTATAGATCTTTTTGACCGAAAAAATGCCTAACTGATGATGCTGCCACCTGATTATATCCGCTTTATTGATCTGATGAGTAATGGCTAAAATTCTTGTTTGAATCTCCGAGGAAAAAACTTATCTAACTTGGTACTCTCCCATTTACCTTCAGGAGTTATTAATTCTTTGGCCAACTCTAGAATTGGTTCTTCTTTGTCCGAAGGTTTTTGAAGGACGATAGAGTTAGGAGTCCAATTATTGTTCCATATTTTGGTAGATTTACCATCCATGATTTGCTATATAAAATTATCTTTAATTAGGGCTAAGGCCTTTTTGAATACTTTTCCAGATCCATGATAGGTATGATTTTTTTTTTTCTCAATGAAAGGGTGGGTGTAAAGAAAATATTCCGCTTTCAAAAGCTGCGACTTTTAGTTAACAAAGCGATATTAAACTGGTGTGGATTTTTGATTCCTAGACCACCCTGAGACTTGGGTTTACATATGCTTTTCCATGCTTTAAAATATCCACCATTTCCTTTGGATTTATCTTTATTCCACCAAAAATCACGTTGAATTCAATCTAATTGATCAAGAGTGGATTTAAGCAGAACAAGGAATTGTATTTGATAAGTTGGGTAAGATTGTAGAATGTACTGAATTAATACCGTTCTCTCCACTTGAGAAAAAAGTTTCAATTTCCAGCCTTATAAAGAAGAATAGCATTTCTGAAGAAGAGGTTCAACATTTTCTTTATGATTTTTATCGAAGAAGAACGAAGTTTCTAGATATCGATCGCTTTTAATCATTAACAGAACTCTTGGAATTTTTGCTATTATTTTTCTATGCTTGGGATAGTTTTGTGGGATGGAATAAATCAAAAAAATTTAAAGGTTGACCACCTATCCCAACAAATCTCATAATATTAAAAGGATGTTTAGGATATTCTTGGTTTCTCACCGATCAAGCCTAGTAAAAAGGAATCCCAAGTCATAACTAGTTTATGACTGACTGGGCTTGTTAAAATATGCTTGAATGCCTAGATATGTAGTTCCATACGCTTGAAAATCCTCCCTCTACGAAGGGAATGCTATAATGTGTACCTAGGGCAGTTAGGGGGATGGTCTCCCGGTCGGGCGGGCTCAGTGGGACCCACAACTTTGCCATGGTAAAAAACGACGAAAAAGAGAAACAAACAACGCGAACGAAAGATAAGCTTCGAACCTTCCAGACTTCTCGAAATTCACTATTTATTTTCTTTTCCATCGTAATTTTCTCCTTCACGGGTGGTTGCGGTTTCTTTCTCTGTATCAAAAATTATTTTCTGAATCCGTTCCTGCGACTAGACGTAAGATTTCTTATCTCCACGGTAGATTTTTTTTCCTTTTTTGTTTTTTGAATCACATGAAAGATTTCAATATGACAAAACTAGATTTCTTTTATGTTGGTTGGTTTTGGCTCTGGATGCTGCTTGTGTGATAGGGTTTCTTCGAAAATCGTCGATTTTACTTTTGTTCCTGAGTTATTAAGGTGTTCGAGAATATCTCATATCCTTTAAATCAAACCAAATGAATATATTTATTTAATTATTATAATATTTAAATTTGAATCGAATAAACATGTTTATTTAATTTTAATAATTATTAGATTTTAGGATTAAGTTTGATGATTTTTTTTGGTTTATCTTTAACTCATAAACACGCGGTAATCAAAGGGATCGTGATCGGGAAAGAGCTGAAGCTAGAAACACTAAATCTAAAACCAAAGATGATGGTTTAACCCATGAACAACGCCGAGAAAGGGACGCTAAAGCTTTACAGGAGAAAGCGGCCAGGAAAGCTACACAAGGAAGCTCTGTTGGAGGGGAGAATCCAGGCAACAAAAAGGAGGAGATTCCAAAAAATAATAGTAATTCTTTCTAGTATATTTTGTTAGGGAGGAAGACAAACAAATTGGGGTTGAAATTTGAATTGTTATATATGTATTGATTTTCTCCCTTGTGAATGTTATTGAAATCTAATTAGTTATGATGTTTGGTAATTCTGTTCTTTTATGGAAAATTATTCAATCTTATTCTTAAATTTCAGTCAAGAATTTTCACCAATATAAATAAGAAATACCAGCCTCAATAAGCATCACATGGCCATAAATTATTATAGTTATATCACAATTTTACAAACCCACATTGAAGTATAAACAAACACAAGAAAAAGAACCTTTCATATCAAAGAAGGCAAGAAAGTAAATTAGAGTAAACTTGGTGAACTTGTAGAACTGAAAATCCAGGTTGAACTTCAAGGGCCACAATTTTAGTTCCAGTTTTGCAATCATACCAAATGATCTCATTCTCGATCTTCATTAGAATGATATGTTTGGTATATAAAACAAGAAGGATGATATAGGGGCTCCCATATCCTGGAGGGGCTCCAAAATGATCCTTAATAATCTTGGGTCTTGGTTAAGGGGTATCCTGGGGGAAAGTCAAATGTCTATTTTACCCTTAACCCAATTAAAACTTAAACACCCTTAACACTATTCATTTCATTAACTTCTTCAAAAACTCTCCAAATCCTAACCAAAACCTAACCGTAACCGAATTCTTCGAAATTCATCGCCGATTAACAAAAATCTTTGTCGATTAAACTCAACAATTCGAAATGAAGAACCATACTAAAGGTGTTCAAGGTAGCAGTGATGGCACTCAACCCTCCTCGTTTCAACCTGATCAAGAGATTCAAGAAGAAATCGAGCAAAATCAATCACTGGAAAGTCCAACAATGGTGTATATAAGGTATTGAACAAAACCCATGTTATTCTTAGAACTTCTAATTGATTGAATTGCATGTTTGATTATGAATTGGGTTTTAAAAAAATGTACACAGTAGACTTTACGGTTGGGTTCGTGTGAAAACCCAACCGTAAAACTCAGGGAAGAAGATGAAGAGTTACAGATGTTACGGTTGGGTTCGATTTTGAACCCAACCGTAACAAAATGTGCGCTATTTTTTTTAAAAAAATTATGGTTGGTTTTTTTAAACCTAACCGTAACTTTCTTTCAAAAATTTCAACTAAGAATTTACGGTCGGGTTTTTCTCATAACCCAACCGTAAGCAAAGTTCCGGTAGGGTTTTTGTTAAAACCTAACCGTAACTTTTATTGAAAAATTTCAACTGGAAATTTACGGTTGGGTTTTTGTCATAACCCAACCGTAAGCAGAGTGTGCACATTTTGGTGAGTGAAAGTTATGGTTGGGTTTTTGTTAAAACCTAACCGTAACTTCTATTGAAAATTTTCAAATGGAAATTTACGGTTGGGTTTTTCTCATAACCCAACCGTAAGTTTTCCTGTGTAGTCAATTTTTTTTTTGTTGAAGTTGAATTGCTTTGAAATTATCTAACTTGTACTGCTTGTGTGTTGTAGGAAGAATAAAAGGGGTAATAACTTAACTCCGATTTCTCACACTCCAACCCCTCGACACGGAAAGCATTTAGGGGGTTCAGAAGAGAGGCTTGAGTAAAACTCATAATCCTTCTTTTGAGGTAGAATGTGGTAGGGTTCCTCATATTGCAGAAGAGGATTATACGGTGTTCCAAGGCTTGGAAGATCTACCGTTACATAAAGGTGGTGTTATGATTCGAGAACCACCACAAGAGCAACAAAGCGAAGATGAAGAGAGGTACATAGAACAACATGTCCCTCAAGCCAAAGGTAAAGGAATTCTTGTTTCTTCTGCCGGACCTCAACAGAAGCAAAGAATGGAAAAGAAAATGGTTTCCAAACAAATTCCCAAAGAGAAGGCCGAACCTGAACAGTGGCCTAAGAGGAGGAATGGAAGACTTTGGGGTGAGGCCCCAGACAAATCTGCAATATTATTTGGTTATCCCCATTCATGGGCTGCCAAAGTTGCGGAGACCAAGGTATTAATCTAAACACTTCTCTTGTTCTGTTAAATTTTTGTTTGTTAACTTTTGTAAGAAAACAATTTTGTTTTTATTGTTTGTAGGATCATACCCAGATGATCAAGAAATTGGTTCGTCAAAGGTCTCAACATTGGCACTTAACGGATGAATGTAAGGCCGTACAACTTCTGGTAAATGGTACCGGTTTAGCTCCCGAAATTACCAATTCGATGGGGGTGTATGATAGCGTCGTTTGCGCAGCATTCAGGAAACGTTATTGGCCTGAAACCGATACGTTTCATCTACCTTTCGGCGAGATGACAATAACGCCGGATGATGTCCAATCCATCCTTGGCCTGGAGGTGGACAATAGATCTGTTTATGAGGGTTTTAACAATAACCTGTCCTGGACTGAGATTTATCCACTTGTGCAAGAGACACTCGGATGGCAGAAGAGCGAAGCCGAAGACGAGTTTAAATTGGTGAGTGGAGATAAACCGGGGAAGGCCCCGAAGAGAAGTATGACCAAGAAATTATTGTTGCGTTCACTTAGAGAGAAGTTTGGAGGAACTGCAAAGATGGAAAAAGATGGGGTCGTCATAGATGACACCAGAGCTATTCGAACAACCAGAGCGTATCTGTTATATATGCTCGGCACCATCTTCTTTGCAGACAACTCGGGCAACAGGGTCAACGTCCACTATCTACAGTGGTTGAAGGATGATCTCGGAAACACACACCAATACTCGTGGGGAACGGCCACCCTGGCTTACCTTCTTGATAACCTTAGAAAAGCTTCTAGGGTTAGGGGAACTGAGATTTCCGGGAATACCGGCCTTATTCAGGTAATTTATTGTTTGAATTTCAATGTTTAACTTTTATCTTTTATTTGCGTATTATCTTATATTAATATTTTATCTTCATATGCATGGGTATATGATCACTTTCCCACACTGGCTCCATCAACGATGTCGAGCGGTGATGGTAGTGGACCTAGGGAAAGAAATACATCTTCACCGGGACCTAGGCAAAACGTAAGGAAGTTCTCATAGCGAAGATGAGAACTGAAATTGATGGTTTCACGGTAAGATGTTATTTTTGATCCTTATGCAAGGATTAACATAGAGGATGATGGAGATGTTGAGAATCTGCGTGTATTGTCGGACGTGGAGCTACAACGTCCCCTTGTACCATCCGTTTGGGTACGTGATGTGCAACCCCCGCCGAACGCTCCGGCAATATGGATATGTCCAAACAACGGTGACGCACGAAATGTTTAAATTATGCGTGAATGGGTCGATGATCGAAGGGCCAAACATCGTGTTAAACTACGACCCAACGGCTTCGGTCGCGGTTTGGAATAACCGCAATGATCCGGAATACCAAATCCAAAGGAATGAGTTAATTCCATCTGTGGGCACAAAAGAGGCTGCAGAAGATTACTTGGATTGGTATCGACATTTTGGTCATCCAACTATCATCAACAATGGTCCTGAGACTATGCCCCAAAACACAGAAGATGGTCGTCAGAGTATGCCCAAAAACACAGGGGATGGTTTCTGGAAGAAGGCATATTTCAGCACGGTACGTACATAATTATTGCTATTAATGTTTTTAAGATTTATTACTAAACACTCATCCAACTTTTATTTTCATATGTGAATAGAAAAAGAAAGCCTTTGCATTAGCAGAGTCTATAACTCCATGCATAAGCACTGTTGATGTTAGGACGCGTGACCAACTGAAAGCCAACATTAGGGAGATTCATCATGAATCCAAGGATGTGGACCGGACTTTAAAGAGGAGTAGAGCCGCTACAAGAGGCGCTACAATAGATGCGAGAACTACTAAAAGAGAGCCACATCCATCGGATGAAGAGACACATGATGAAGTCTCGGATGCGGTACGTGGTGATCGTACTCGAGGCGGTCGTGTTGGTGCTCGAACTCGTGGCGGTGGTGCTCATCGTAACCATACTATCAAAAAAAGACGTCGTCAACCTACACCTCCTACTTCTCCCTAACTCTCTGTCTGTGATTTTTTTCCTTTGTGGGTGAATTACTTATAACTTTGATGTGAATTTGAATTTGAAGTTTAAATTTAACTTTTCATGTTAATTATAAAAATTTAACTTTAAATTTGTGTACTACATGACCCAATTTACCTTCAATCTAGTTAAAATGATTGAATAATTTCAAAATTTTGATTTTAAAACTCAAATTTTACCTTAAAACTCAATGCTCAAAAGGATTGTTACGGTTGGGTTTTGGCTGAAGACCCAACCGTAACTCTGGCAAAATGAAAATGTTGCAGGTTTACGGTTGGGTTTTGACTGAAAACCCAACCGTAATATATTAACATTTTCATACTCCAGAATTTACGGTTGTGTTTTGGCTTAAAACCCAACCGTAACTTTAACAAAATAAGTTACGGTTGGGTTTTAAGCAAAACCCAACCGTAAATTTTATTGTTAACTCAAATTTGGATTCTATAATTTGTGTGTTTTCAGTTTTTCTTTGTTTGAATGAACCAATTTACATTCAATCTAGTTAAAATGATTGAATAAATTCAAAATTTTGATTTTAAAACTCAAATTTTACCTTAAAAATCAATGCTCAAAAGGATTGTTACCGTTGGGTTTTGGCTGAAGACCCAACCGTAACTATGGCAAAATGAAAATGTTCCAGGTTTACGGTTGGGTTTTGGCTTAAAAGCCAACCGTAACTTTAACACAATAAGTTACGGTTGGGTTTTAAGCAAAACCCAACCGTAAATTCTACTGTTAACTCAAATTTGGATTCTCTAATTTGTGTCTTTTTCGGTTTTTCTTTGTTTGAATGACCCAAATTACCTTCAATCTAGTTAAAATGATTGAATAATTTCAACATTTTGAATTTAAAACTCAAATTTGACCTAAAAAATAAATGCTCAAAAGGATGTGTTACAGTTGTGTTTTAAGGCAAAACCCAACCGTAACTCTGTGTTGAAATTGTAACAAAAATTAACAGAATAAGTTACGGTTGGGTTATAAGCCAAAACCCAACCGTAAATTCTACTGGATAACATAAATTTGGATTATCTAATTTGTGTGTTTTTCGCTTTTTGTTTGTTTGAATGACCCAATTTACCTTCAATCTAGTTAAAATGATTGAATTATTTCAAAATTTTGATTTTAAAACTCAAATTTGACCAAAAAAATCAATGCTCAAAAGGATGTGTTACGGTTGAGTTTTGCCTTAAAACCCAACCGTAACTATGCGAAAAAATGGTGTTCATCATTTTTCTTCTACTTACGGTTGGGTCTGGTTGAAAACCCAAACGTAACTATGGGAAAAAAAATGGTGTTCTTCATTTTCTTCTACTTACGGTTGGGTCTGGTTGAAAACCCAACCGTAAATCTGGGGTGTTCTTGGTGTTACGGTTGGGTTCGACATGAAACCCAACCGTAAGTTTCTCTGAATAACAAAAAATCAATCTTTCGAATCGTGATTTCATCAAATTTGAGCCATAAAAAGATCAAGAGTTTAAGCTAGATGTATACTCAATGCTACTATGGTTTATTGAATCAAAATCTAGGGTTAAAAAAAAAAACGACAAAATTTTTCTTAAATTTCATGTAGTTTTTCTTCCCATCAAACACAAATTAAAAAAGAAAAAATTCAAATCATTTGATTAAGTAAAAGATTATGTTTAATTAATCATGATTAGCTTAATTTATTAATTAATTAATATAATTAAGATTAACTAATCAGGGGTGATTTAGACATTGTGAAAATATTATGAATAAGGAGTTTTTAAGTTTTACTTCAAAATATCTCTATTTTGTCTTATTAAAGGAGCCCCTCCAAGATTTTGGAGCCCCTATATCAGCCTTCTAAAACAAGTAGTAATTTACCAGATCCAAGAACTCTGAGGTTAGTGAATCCCAGGTCCACTTTGTATGTCTTGCACCATTTTGTTTTATCTGTTGAAGAGTAGTCTTGTAACACCCAAAGCTCCAGCCATTTTTCAATCAATTCAAGGTATAGCAAGCCTGCTTCTTCTATCAGTTTCTTCTCAACACCCCAGCCGCCGACGTCTTCAATTTTTTCATTTGGTTGTGAAATGGTCCTCCAACTTCATCCGTAAATATTGGTGTCTGTTGCCGTAATGTGTCCGTCGTATGTAACCATTGAATGGCTCCATGTATGAGAACCCCAGGATCAGTCGTTGATCCAAGAAAAGAAGAAGGTTTGAATTGATCATCGTCGCTACCAACGATGATGTTATCAAACATTATCCATTCCCAGCTTTCTGAGTTAAATATCTCACAGTGATACACAAGATAACCAGGAGAAGTGGAGAAGCGAATTATGTTATAATGCATAGGGCTGCAAGACTTTCTAACAACAATGGCAGTCTTCAGAATTCGATATTGATTTGTCTTAGGGCTTGGAATCTTTCGGGATTCTCCCGTGGACGACTTGCAAATGTAGTATGAAGTGCCAGCTTGTTTGCTGTAACTGACACAACAAAGCAAACCATGAGGGGATGATGCGGATAGGGTTTCTACATGCCCTGGTAAGAAATCAAGTGTAGGAGACGGAAGTGCAAGGGATTGGTTTACTAAAGAAACAAAGCTGAAGTGTTTTTCTCTTGGGTTTGATATTTGTATGAAGTAACTTGAAATAGTTGGAGTCCTTTGGGAGTGAATGAGTTTGAATTCAGAATCGTAAGTTAACCTCTCCCATTCCTTGCAAACTAATCGACAATGACTAAAAAGTGGAGCAACAAATATTCTTGTTAGGATCTCATAAATCACTTCGGAAGGAAGTTCAGCTACTGAAGTAGAAGAAGTAGTAGTAGAAGTAGTTGACCTACAAACGAGCCTCGTTTCTGGGTTTTCCTGTTTCTCTCCAGTTCCTTGTGTTTTTCTCTTCTTCTCTCCAGTTCCTTGTGTTTTTCTCTTCTTGTTCATGATCTGCATAGGGATTTACATTATTGAGATAGGGACATATTAAACAAACTGCAATTACTCTTGTGTATATAGTCAAAAGAAATCCTAACCAGGAATCTGACCTGACGTGGCATGGCCTTATCGATATACATACATTTGAAGGCAATGCCTAGTAACAAATTAACTTGTCATGCATTTGGCCATCTTGAGTCAGTTAGGCAAGTGAAAACTATCCTAGCTAAGCTAACAAACCAAAGTTGCATTATACTGTATTTTATTCTATTAATGATAGATTAGCACGGTCTGCCTGTGTTTGTCGATCATCGTCAATAAAGAGTTGAGATCAAACCAAAATAGTAAGTATTCCAACAAATTATGTTCTGAGCATGTTGAATATATACAAGATTATCATTGTTTTTTTTTCCCTAGCTAGATTTTATGGTTTTGTGTTGAGGGCAAAGTATGATTATTTTGGTTAAACTAGTTTTCAGCTATCCGAGTACTAATACAAACACAATTTCCAACAGTGAGTTGATATATCAGTATCTTAGAATTAGATTTTTAATCCCTAAAACATACTACTAATAAAAGATTGAAGAAACCATATACAAAAAATTTACCCAAAGATTATTTTGATCCATATCTGTATAATCTAATTCAATCAAAAAACCTGCTTATTTCCTCGAGGAAAGCATTCTTTGAAGAAAGTATTCCAATAAGAAGATGATTCCATTTTTGTTGCAGTCTAGCCCAGACGACTAAGATAGAAAACAGTAACAAGAATGAGAATTAAGAATTTTTGATAATTAAAACTTTTGATGACCGATTCAGGTAGATTTTTGTGTTGACGAAGAGTCGCAGCTTAAGACGTGTTACATGAATTACGACTTTTTAGAGGCACAACTTAACGAACATTTTATAAAAAAGTCAAAAGACTGGGAAGCTAAAAAAAACAAACATAGTAAACCTTATGCTTCAAAGTAAGCCCGACTAATTTGAGGAACCTCGATTGGGGGTATTCCAATAAATTGGGGGATACTCAAAAAAAATAAGAAAGCATTATGAAGTAATTTGAAGAACCCCTAATCCAAATAAATTTTGTAAATGGATAAAATACTTTTGAGTATCCCCTAAGTATTGTTAAGATTAAATTTAGATTTTGATTCTTCTTTATCTTTTTAAATATTAGTTTTATAAGAAGAAAGAAAATTTTAGGAGATTTGAACGAACGTGAATGATACGAGAGATTCTTCTTTATCTTTTTTTTTATCAATGCCGATTGTACATCCGGCATTGCCTTGAACATAAAGCAATGCCGGCTGTTTTTTTTTTTTTTTGTTAATACCAATTATAAGCCGGCATTGCCTTGAATATAAAACAATCAATGCCGGCTGTGCCAAAATTCTTGGCAGAGATAATTCTCAACAGCCGGCATTGCGGCTTCTCTCCAAACAATGCCGGCTGTGTATTAAGACATGACGGAATTTTAAAAGTTAAATTCTTTCTCAAATACCAGCATTGCCTTCATAATACAACCAATGCCGGCTGCAAAAGTCGGTATTGGATTCATAATCTAACCGATGTTGGCTGCAACATAAAACCCCCATTTTGTCCTAATTTTTAATTTAAAACCTAAAACAATGTTTCATTTTAGGTATTTTTATACAAGGAATTAATCGTCGAAGAAATTTTAAGAATCGTCGATGAAATAACAATGAAACGAAGAACTTATGGAAGAAGAGAAGAAGAAGAAGGAGGGAGAATACTTTTTATTTATTTTTATTAGGATAAGGGTAATATGGATATTTTTTCATTAGGAAAAATATCCCCTTACCAAAATAAGCCCAATGTAACCGTGAGTATCCCCCAATTTGTGGGAGTATTCCCCAATTGAGGGTTCAATTTGAGGCATACCCATTTCATTTGAGACCTATCACTAAGAGCTAAAAAATGACATTTTGAAGTAAAATCAAAATCCTCTTATCCAACTATTTTTATTAATAACTAATTTATCTCTGATTAATTAGTATTAACTACTTCAGTTAGTAGTTAAATTAATTAGTATTTGAAACTGGATTATAGTTAATGTTAGATGGTAAGAGTTAAAGTAATATTTTTTAAAAAATTTTTGGAGAAGAAGAACTTGAGGAAAACTAGGTGTTTGTACCAAAAATTACTTTTAGGCACAAGACACGATTGATTTGATGATGATGATTATGATGCAAAATAAGATAAGACACCAATTAAAAATAAATAATGGAGACAAGAATTTAACGTGGTTCGACAAGTTATGCCTACATCCACGGATTAATCCCCATAGGGAGAGATATTATACTGATGTATTTGATACAATGGTTTTTCTCCGGGTTAGAACGTATAAAGAGTTTTGAGAGATCCCTCCATTAGGGTTTAGACCCATGTATTTATGTAGTCTATGTTAAATCCTAATTATTAGATAAACTTCATATGCAAGTAACTTGGGCAGCAAGATATCTGGAACCTTCTGGAACCTTCTTTTGGGCTAGGCGGGTTTGACTAGCGGGCTTTATGTCTGTTTTATAAAGGGTACAAACACTAGGGTTTTGTGGTTTTGGTAGCAAAAATGAAATCTTATAGGGACGATGAAGATTCTAGTGGTGATGAAGAAGTAGGTGCATCTACATATCGCCAATCAATTATCGTGATTTCGTTCTTACCATTTTGGATTATTTGTTGGATAAAAGAACATGTAAATCAAAGCATAGTTGAGGATTTTATTCAAGCAAATGAAGAATCAAACCGGGAAAGTGAAGATCATAATGCTTCTAATCGTCGGGTACGTGCTAAAGATCTCGAAACATATATTTGTAGCTTATAATCGCCAAAATGTGGAAATTTTGTTCAAATTTTGAATTATTTCCAGGCTTACGTATAACCCAGAGTCGGCGGGTATGGGATCATCGTACCCGCCGATTCTACATCTTCCCAACATATTATGAACTACAATAGGCGGGTATGGTTAGATTTTGTTCATATTTGGTGGGATTATTAGGTGAAAAAATCGGTTGTTATAGACTCATATATCGACCGATTGCAGCACTTGGAGAATTTTCTAAAAAAAATTATACAATCGGCCGATTTATTTTGCTATATGAGTCGATTATAATCGAGAAAACGACCAAAAAAAATTGCACTTGGATGAATGCTAAAATCGGCATACAAATCAGGTCACGTGTACCGATTCCAATATTTGGGGATTTTTCTCAAAAAAACAAGTCCAGGTAGAATCGGTAGATGTTTATGGACCTAAAGGCCGATTGTTAATAATCGATTGACATGATTGTTCCTTATCCGCCTATTGTGTTGGCCTAACTTTTCGGTGTATAGATTTTTGAAGTGCTCGACGATGATCAACCTGAACCCATGTCTCAGATGTGACCTGATACTTCTGCCCACTATTACACTGATTTGGTATGGGAAAACAAGGACGATGCAAAACAATGGTTTGTGGATAAAGGTATAGAGATCAAATATGCATTAGTCTTAGGCCGTCATTCAAAGCATGATAGTTTAGATATTCTTTGCTAGAGAAGTGGAAAGATTGAAAGTCACATAGAAAAGGATAAACCGTATGTTAAGAAGACTTGGGGGCCTACATGACTAAATCGAATAAACATGAGTGTCCGTATAAGATTATAGTTCATAGACTCAATGGTGTATATAAGATTTCTAAAGTGATGAATCGTTGTCATAATCATGATGATCCAGAATCTTTTGTTGGACACTCTTCCGTTTGTGGGTTGGAACTACATCATCTCGCAACGGTAAATTCAATGAAGGCAAGCAAGCGAAACAATATCCTTAGGAAGATTAAGGAGGATGATAATAAAAGTTTGTCTATTTTGAGGTAAATTTACGCGACAAGGGAAACCATAAGGGGGATTTAATGGGATGGTAGAGTGGTTATGGAACAATCTCAGTGGTTAGCTTAGAAACACAACTACACAATGAGGCAGATAGTGGAAAGTAAAGTGACTCGTATTTTCTTGGCACATCCGAAGATGATCCAATTGGATCAATACTTCTACCAAATTTTGTTAATAAAATGTACTTACAAGAAAAACAAGTACAACATGTCATTGTTAAACATAGCTTGCCACACTTCAGGGAAATAAACTTTCACTGTGGCATAGGGTTTTATGGAGGGAGAACGATGTGAGTTTCATTTGGATGTCAGAAACCTTGAAGGAGATTCATCGCAGTGATCAAACACCAAGGGTCATTGTAACGGATATGGATAAATCAACTGCCAACGGGTAGACCAACTACCAAAATAGACAGGATGGGGAAAAAGAAAGAGCATAAAGCGGCGATGAATAACCAAAGATTCACGACATGAATATTTCGAGGCAAAGTATGAAGAGGTTCCGACACTAAATAAAAGGGGTCGCCCGAAGAAGGAAGAAAGTGGACCAAGTGGGAAACAAGCCAAGTCAAAGGATCCAGGGATCCCATTGTTCCGAAGCAAGAAAGTCAAGCAGGTACAACACCAGCCGAAGAAAAATTTTCCCATCATTAAATCGCAAGAAAGTAAAGCGAGTACAAAACAATTACGAATAAAAATAAAATAAGCAAAAAAGATTCATGGTTTCCCCGCTAAAGATTCAAGAAAGTGTTTTAGATGCAAAAGAAAAGAGTCCCATGAGTTTATAAGGCGAACCAAATGGAATGATAACTCTAAGAGATGCACTTAGTGATCAAGTAAAACCTAGGGATAAATGAGGTAGACCCTATCGAACGTGTTATACGATATTCCATAAATATTATACGAAACTTCCTTCAATTACTGACGACGTGGATGCAGATGGGAATTGTGGTTTTCATGTTGCATTGGAACAAATAGGACACTTAACTTTGGGGATGAGGAGAACCTAATCCAATACCAGTATTTCAGAAAGATGATGGCCTTATGCCTACAAGAAGACAAAGAACTTTACATCTTGATGATGATGGATAAAACAATGAGAGATTATAAAGAAGTGGAATTCGATGAATAAGTTGCTCCTGCACAAGGTCCAAAGGGGAATGCACCAATTACCAATAAGAACTGGATGACCATGCCTCGTTGGCAGATACATGGAGTTGCGTTATTCAATATTTTTGTCAGGGAGCATCTCTTACATTCACACCAAAGAGAACAAAGTGTGATGAATCGCTTAAGGATCAAAAAATTGTTATAATCAACATTAATATCATACATTTTATCAGTTAGGCTACACGAAGATTGTCCATTACCTCCACTGTGTAGGTTCACTTTTTTTTCAGGGTTCACAAACAACACCTGATGTTATTTTAATATAGTGGTAAAAAGGGTTTGATTCTCGGACTTGTGAAGATTCGTTTTTTAAACTTAATTTTAAATAACTAAAAATAAAACAGATTAAAGTAAGATGATTTAAAATTGATGGGAAGAACTAGGGTTAAGGATTCCACTTTTAACCAATAACTCAAGTGATAAAATCGTGCAATTCTTATATTCAGTTTAATCAAATTATTGCCAAAGTTAGGTTTTTGAAAGAATAATTGTAAATCGAAAGCATGAGACATCAAGATTGGAAAACCAAGCATGACCCATCAAAAGAAAACACAATTATTTGAGAAAACCCATTTTTTCAATTTAATTCAAGGAAAATAATAATAAAAGAATTTTAAAATAAATAGATAAAATAGAAGTTACCACTTAATTATTGGAGAAAAAGCTTCATCCGTCGCCCCAGTGATGGTGATTAGCTCATTGTAATGGAAACACACTCAAAATAATCTTTCATTGCTCAAAAAGTGATTACAATGATTAAAAAGAAGTAACACAGACGTTTTGATACGCTTATAAGCGTTACAGTGAAGGGTTCAGAGTGTTACAGTAGAGAGAAAATGGAACAGGAGAAAAGATCGGACGTAAAGTGTAGTAGAAGAACAACTGTTGAAGCAGCTGAAGCAGCGACTGAAACATCGACAGTTTGCTGGCGCCGTATGTTCTTCAGCTGTTCTTCCTCTTCGGCAGCAGCAGAAAAACCAAGTTTCCTGTCTACTTTTCGGTGATTCTCTCCGGATCTTCCCCCTGGCTTCCTCCCTTCTCTTTGGTATATATAGGGTATAAAAACCCTAGAGAGTCTTCTAAAGTGATTAAAACTCCTAAAACAACTCCAACTCAATCTCTAATTGTGCGTTATCCGAAACAGAACCAACTATGTTTTTCCATCAAATTCATCACTGTTGGCGATTTTTCCGGCTGAAACTCCAATCTTCGACGTGTACATATCATATTTATGTTGTTTAGATTACCTTGGGTGATTTAGAAATACCCAAATCACTAAAAACGCGTGACACCAACTCAACAACAGTTTCTTCACAAAGCAACTAGGGTTCCCGCCATATTCGGAATTTTGAAATCAAAAAGGGGGTGCCCCTAATCCAAAGTGTGGGTGCCTTTATCAATTCTCCACGGGTGCCTTTATCACTTTTCGAGCTAATTTTTTCCTAATTATTTATTTCTCAAAAATACCTACAAAGACATAAAAAAACATAATATGTAGAAAATCGAACACTATCAAAATAGATAATCGAGCGCAATTTAGACACAAAAATATGTCTATCAACACCTCTAAGGAACGACTGAAAAATACGAGCCTAACAAGAAACGTTATGATGAATTGGTCGAGCCGGATTTAATCAAGGGTACGATCGTGTTGATTAAGTATTTGGCTTTTTTTAGCAGATGGCTATAATTTATCGCTTTTATATATTGTGTGTTGCAAATTGAACCACTCTTAATGAATGAAACTGATTTGTTTTTTGGTTACATTGAAATTTTGTTAGAATTTTTTTATTTAATGAACATCGGTGCATAAGGAGTCCATACCTACCTATTTTGGGACTCTGATAACACAGCAGTGTGTAAAAATTCTAGAATCAACGAATATGGATGAACATAACAGACGATTGTGTTCATATAAGGTTGCAAAAAAAAGTAAGTTAAAATTGGTGGATACGATACATACATATCCAACGAATCTAACTTACTATTGAAAAGTCTAAAAATGATATCAACAATTGGCACATATGCACGCCCATAACGTCCGATTGTGACTATAAAGGGGAATAAAAAAACGGAAAGTTGAAAAGACCAACAATCGGTGGATGGACAAGTCCATACCCACTAATTCTACAGTTAAATATTTTGAAAAAAGGTTGAGCTAGTCTTCAAACCAAACAAATTTTGATGCAAAAAGGCGAACTCTAAACCATTCATACGATGTAATGAACCCTAAGTTTATTCATGCATAAAACCAAATAAGTCTTCAAATAATTACAACTTAAACCAAACACAGAAACAAATTTTAGTTCTATTTTAGGAAACAATTATTGAAACCATTTTCAAAACTTACATATCAGCAACAATATAATTATCAACATTTGCATCATTGACATCATTATCAGCATCGCCATTGCAACAACAACCTCTTCAGCTTCCATCTTTTTAAAGACTGGATCAAGTTCTTTCCACAATGTAATGTCGTCTTTTTTTATGGTTGCTACTTGAATAAATTCATCAAGCTCCTTTATTGCAAGATGATCTGGGAGCACCAAAAATTCCTACAATTTGGTTTTCATACCGAAACCAAATTTGTAGAGGCTGCGAACAACCTTCTGATATGGTTGTCTATCAATATCGCATTAACGGATACATCCGTAATTGGCTCTCTTGTGACTGTTTATATTAGCTATATAAAATATAGATTCAATAACAAAAATATATATGACTAAAATTTTTAAAAAAATCAATAACAAGGATTATTCATCAGTAAATTCAAAAATGAAACATGATTGGTGAATAAATCCACTGATTCTATCCATAAAAGGCAACATAAAAATTAGTAGTGCAACTCTCCGCCAACGAACATCCACAACAACAAACGCAATTCCCGCACCAATAGAAAATCTCCGACAACAACAACTTTATCTTTGTAGTAGAAGAACGCCTCTGAAAGACGTAGAAAATGCATCAGCAAAACAACTAAGGTAACCCCACGGAATGACGCATTGAAAAATCACAACACCGCAAAAATCTATGACATCCACGAGACATAACCACGCCAACATCAAGACTGAAGAAACCATCATCCTCCAATTCCTTATGGTTCATAAGAAAATAGTAGATTATGGATACCAACTTTTATAATTTGTAAGGCCCGAAGCTCAACACTTAGAATATTCTAGAACCTGCATATAATAGGATACCCATCTCCCGCTACTCGGAGCTGTATAGCCTAAGCCAACAATGTCGTATGACCTTGTCATACTGGATCATTGAGGCGTCTGTCCTCAATGATCCCTATAAATATAGATTTTATACCTCCAAACAAAGGAGGGCATTCCAAGTAGGGGTAGATCCCAAGTTCCTTTACCTTAATAAGATGAGAGTTTTGCTTCCATATCTTGTGTTCATCATTACTGTTTTGACGGGCTAGTTCCGTTTTTTAGCTTATGAGTAGAAATAGCTCGGGGAAGTTGAGCCCAATAAATTTCTAGCAGCTACAAATGGATTGGATGGGGATAATAAATTTGAAATCCGCATTGTATTGGATTAGATACTGATACGGTTAAAACATGACCAACTATGAGATGCAATTTCGCATCAACTATGAAAGTGATGTATTTCTGTTTAGTACAGTTTTAAATCTAATTATTTGAATTTGATAGAATAAAATTAAGAACAAACATACAAGTACATTAATGTTCAAATTTTTTTATGCCGAAACGAGGCTCAGGCTACAGCCTCACTTAGCCCTTCATAGGCCTGTCCCTGAGTATTGTTGTCTACATTTACTGCCCTTCAGAGGATCTTCTTTTCTCCCTTGAACACCAAGAGACTACACTTTTTGTATTGACCTAATCGCATTTGTGTTTGATTGTGTTATGCATGCCAATGTATTTGTTGGATCTGCAACAATAGAAAACACTAAACAAAAGCAGGTTTAAGGTTAAAAAATCACTGAATTGATATCACACAATGGATAGAGCCACCTGCTCAGTAAATTGTCCTTAACACAATAGTCCGCGGGTACTCCTCAAGAATGAGAGATGCTATACCCCCACATCGGAGATGTGTCTAGGATAGAACTGCCCATTATGACTAGTATAAGCACAATACTAATCACCCTCAAACGAACTCAACAACAATTAAGATGGAAGGGAAATAAACGAGTAGTGTGCGTAAAATAAAGCAAAAAGAGGGGAAAAGAAGATAGGATAGTAGCTGCTTCTGGAGTGAGTTCAAATGAAGAATTCGTTTTACTTTTATAGGCAAAGAGAAGAGAGAAGTTTTAATGGAAACCAATTCCGTGCATGAAGCATGGACATAATGGTTAAAACAGAATTAAAACGGTCAAGAGTGATTCTCGCCTAAAATATCGCCGGGTCAGACGCCCACTATATTAAAACGAAATTTAATTTAGTTTTAAATTCTTTAAGGAAATATATTCTGTTCAAAAAGGTAAGTCTTGGTTGGCCCGTATCCGCAGCTACGCCCGCTTCTGCAACACACACTCATGACCGCAGCCATAGCCACAGTCACAGTCACAGTCACACCCGCAACCGCAAGTCCGCAAGCCGTAAACCCAAGGCGCAAGCGCACCCGCACCCGAGCCCGTGCGTGTATGCTTCGGTGCGAAGCACCGCGCGTGTGTGAAAAGCATGGTTGCACCAACTAGTCCATAGCCTTAGTCCTCCCCCAACCACATGTATAAACCCCTAAGGGCCCTCCCTTAGAAGCAACTTTCTAGCTAATAAGGAGAGGAATCATCTTTAGTTTCTCCAATGTGGGATTAAAGATTCATTCACAAAAGTGAAAAATGAGATAGTGTTCCTTAGTGACTTCTAGGTCCTAAGATCCATTCCCACCAATACCAAAAAACATTTTAAGTTCATTTTTCTCCAACAATCCCCCACACGAATGAAAACCCGATGAAAATCAGAAATCAGAAAGCGAGAAATACCACTTAGGCAATAGGTGTCCATAAGGTCTTGAACCTTTGCTTAGTGAGAAATTACTGGAACTACTTGATGGAAAGTGAACGCGATGTCTTGAACTGCCATCGTTTGGTGTAGTTCATCAAGAACTTCCCCGCGTGATATCTCTCTAGGTGCTGTCAAGTTCGTGCCGTTGTGTCCATTTTGGCCCTGGACATATCCCGTTTCTCAGAATATTCTAGCGAATCAGCTCAATTCTCATAGGAAGCGACCCACTTTCTTATTTCATATAGGTGAGTTCCATCAAGAGTGTTTACAACTACACCCCACTTCAATCTTAAATTGAAACTATATAACTCATTAAGACTTAATAAAAAGTCACCCTTCACATGCAGTCATACTATCACGTCTACACCATAGGAAGGGACATGAAATGAAATTCTCTGATAGTGTTTCCTTTAACCCACCACAAATTAGTTGTATCATTCGAAACCTTGATCTTGGGATCTCCAGTCAGCAGGTTGAGTATCCTTCATGGAAAGTTTATTTAATAAGCTTAATCCCCATCCCCATCGATGCATTACTAACTATCTCCTTGGACAAACCTTTCGTCAAAGGGTCTGTGATATTCTCCTTAGACCTCACAAAGTCAACAGAAATAACGCCAGTTGAGATTAGTTGTTTTAGGGAATTGTGTCTTCTACGAATGTGTATAGAATTTCCATTATAGTTGTTGTTTTTAGCATTATCTATTGCATCTTGAATATCACAATGTATAGATATAGCTGGCACAAGCCTATGCCAAAGTGGAATGTCTTCTAAAAAGCATCTTAGCCAAGCGGATTCCTCTCCTTCTTTATCTAAAGTAATAAACTCTGATTTCATTGTGGATCGAGCTATACATGTTTGTTTGGAACTCTTCCAAGATACAGACCCGCATGCTAGAGTAAAAACATATCCACTCATAGACTTAGACTCCTATGAGTCTGATATCCAGTTTGCATCACAAAATCCTTCAAGGACCACAGATTCTCTCTCATAACTTAAACAAAATGTCAAAGTGTACTTCAAGTACCTTAACACTCTAATAAGTGCATCCCAATGCTCCTGCCCTGGATTACAAGTATACTTACTCAACCTACTCACAGCATAAGCAATGTCTGGTCTCGTATAATTCATTAAATACATCATACTTCCTATAACACGTGAATATTGAAGTTGTGAAACTCCATTACCCTTATTTTTTTTGAGTCTACAACAAGGATCAAAAGGAGTACAAGCAGGTTTACAATCAAACTGTTATATTTTCTAAGCACAGAATCAACATAATGAGATTGACTAAGACTATATCCATTAGAATTTCTTCTAATCTTCATCCCTAAGATCACATCAGCGGGGCCTAAGTCTTTCATGTCAAAGTTCTCATTTAGCATGCTCTTTGTGGAATTAATTACATCCATGTTTGTACCAAGTATACGCATATCATCAACATACAAGCATACAATCACACATGCATCATTCACAAGTTTAGTATAAACACACTTGTCAAATTCATTAATTTTAAAACCACTAGAAATCATTACATGATCAAATTTTTCATGCCACTGTTTAGGTGCTTGTTTCAAACCATACAAATATTTTTTCAGTTTACAAACTTTTTTCTTCATCTAATTCACCATTTAGAAAAGCTGTTTTTACATCCATTTGATGTATCTCTAAGTTATGAATGACAGCAATAACAATTAACATCCTAATGGAAGTAATTCTGGTAACAGGTGAATAAGTATCAAAGAAATCTACTATCTGTTTATATCCTTTAGCTACTAATCTAGCTTTGTATTTTTCATAGTTCCATCTACCTTGTGTTTCCTTTTGAAGATCCATTTACAACCTATGGGTTTACACCCTAGAGGTAAATCTACAATCTCCCAAGTATCATTCTGTATAATGGAATCCATTTCACTAATGTGGATTCTTTCCACCATGGAGCTTCATGATAGACACATTTTAGTGTCTAATTTGCACCTTAATTTCTAGTGAGTTAGTATTCGATTTTGTGTCTATTACGTGTTTTATTGCTTTTGTAGGTACATTAGAAGAATAAAGATTTGTGGAAAAATTGGCTCAAAAAGTGTTCAAAGCACCCGGGAAAATGGATCAAGGCACCCACACTTTGGATTGGGGCACCCTTGGATCGGGCTGAGCTGGATCGGGTCAACCCAGCGAGCCAGCGGGTCAACCCAGCGAGCCAGCGAGTTAACCCAGGATCGGCCGATCCAACTCATCGGGAAAGTCCTGTTTCAAACAGGAATGGATTTGGTTGCGATTTTTGGGTTGTTTTCGGCAATTGAAGATGACCCATTGCAATTAGAGTTGGAAGAAATCGAAAGACATCAAGAAATCCCGTGAAATCAGCTCGAGAAACCCATTTCTGGCCGGAATCAGGACTCGGTTCCTGTTTGGATTGGGATTGAAGAATTGGAGTGATTCGAGAGAGTTCTATTAGGTTTAGAACTCTCTCTAGGGTTTGTGAAGTCTATAAATACCAAAAGAATCGAAGAAAAACAGAGACAGAAGCCTAGGGAGCAATTCAGAGAAAATCCGGTGAAGTTCCGGTGCCGCCGGTGACCTGCTGGTGCTCCGGCCGGCGTGTTCTTCATCCACCATCACCGAAGAAGACGACTCAGTAACATTTATAAGTGTTGCTGTTCCACTGTTGCAGCTCTGCTCCTGTTGCGTTAAGTTTTGAAGGTTCTGTTGCTTAAAGCTCTTTGTAACAGCTGAACCCTGTTCTGTGACACTTATATACGTATCTGTTCAGCTGTTGCACTATTCTTTAACCTTGTAATCAATATTTTGAGCAATGAAATCAACTTTTGAGCAAGTTTTCTTCACCATGGGGTAAGTTTATTTACTGGGATGATGGATAAGGTATTTTTCTCAATTTTATGTGATTTAATTATTTTCTAATAATTATTTATAATTCTTTTATTATTATTTGCATGGATTTAAATTAGAAAAAAATGTTTTTATTAAATAGTTGTGTTCTCTTTTGATGGGTCATGCTTAGTTAATTACTCTTGATGTCTCATGCTTAGGATTTACAATTATTCTTTTAGGAAACATATTTTTGGCAAACTTGAATTAAATTGTTAAAAAGAATTACATGATTAATCACATAGATTGTTAGAATTACCTGATTCCTGACTCCTGGTATTTTCCATATTTTCTAAAAATCATCTCTAGTGTATTTTCCTGATTTTTATTAGTTTAGGTTAAGTCCAATATTTTCTAAAATCATTACCTTCACAAGTTCGAGAATCGAACCTCTTTTTACCACTATACAAAATCACATCACTTCATAAGAAGTCATGGCTTCTATATAAGTCTGTGGATCAGTCTCATCTAAGCATGTTATGAAGTCTGGCCCAAAAGATTTTTCAGTTCTAAGTCTTTTACCTCTTCTAGGCTCAAATTTAAATTCATCTTCCTCTAAAGTTAATATCTGACTGGTCGAAGGGACATCTACGGGATCAACACATATCATGCGAGAATCAGATTTCAATGGAAAAATATTTTCAAAGAACACACCATCCCTAGATTCCATAATAGTATTCACACCAATTTCAAAATTTCAGAACTTACAACCATAAATCTATATGCAGTAATATGCTTAGGATACCCTATGAAGACACAGTCAATAATTTTGGGTCCTATCTTGGTTCTCTTAGATGGAGGAATACAAAACTTAGCCAAACACCCCCACACTTTAAAGTATGCATAAGAAGGTTGTCTACCTTTCCATAACTCATATGGAGTTTTGTCTGATCCTTTAAAGGGTACTCTGTTCAAGACATAGCAAGCTGAGAGGAAGGCCTCCCCCCACAAGTTTGCAGGTAGTCCTTAACTAATTAACATGGCATTCATCATCTCCTTAAGGGTTCGATTCTTCCGTTCAACTACACCATTAGATTGTGGTGAATAAGGAGGGGTTACTTCGTGTATGATGCAGTGTTCTATGCAAAAATATTTTATAGGAATTACATACTCACCACCACGGTCAGACCTAACAGTTTTAATGGTAGCACTGATGTAGTTTTTAAAGTGGTAAATAAAGGTTCGATTCTCGAACTTGTAAAGGTAATGATTTTAGAAAATAATGATTTTAATTAACTCTAGAAAATTCCAGGAGTATGAAAAAGACTAAATAACCTAAAATGATTTTTGAATAATTTTAAAAGGACCAGGAATCAGGAATCAGGTAATTCTAACAACCTATGTGATTAATCAGATAATTCTTTTTAAATTAATTGAAGCACAAGTAATTGCAAAAATTGGTTTTGTGATGCTAACAAACAGAGGTAAATCACAAGCATGGACTATCAAAATTAATTAACCAAGCATAATCCATCAAGCAAAAACACAACTGTTGAAAGAAAACCGTTTTCACTATTTAAAACTATGCAATTCTAATAACAAAAGAATTACAAATAATTATTAGAAAATAATTAAATCACATAAAATTGAGAAAATTACCTTATCCATCATCCCAGTAAATAGACTTAGCTCATGGTGGAAAAAGATTGCTCAAAAGTTGATTTCATTGCTCAAAATATTGATTACAAAGGTGAATAACGCTGTAACAGCTGATTTGATACGCTTATATGCGTTACAAGAGAAGGTTCAGCTGTTACAGGAGAGTTTTAAGCAACACAGGGTTTGAAGCAATACGCAACAGGAAAATTCAAATCAGCAACAGTGTTGCTGAGTCGTCTTCTCCGACGGTGATGGATGAAGAACAGCCGGCCGGTGCAGTAGCAGTGACCGGACGTTTACGGAGCTTCACCGGAAAATTTCGGAATTCTTCTCTAGGCTTTCGTAGTCATTTTTCTTGGCTTCTCTTGGTTTATATAGGTAGTAGAAACCCTAGAGAGAGTTCTAAACCTAATAGAACTCTTTAAAACAACCCACAAATCTCAATCCGAATCGAAACATAATTCCGGCCAAGTACATGATTTCCGAGCTGATTTCACGGGATTTTTTTGCTGTTTATAACTTTCATGAGATAACTATCAATGTTTGGAACAATCTGGAAGCAAAAGAAACTTGCGAATCACTTGATTTGAACCATCCAGTGCTGCTGCCGATGAGTCCCGATGAGTCAACTCGGTGACTCGGCTGAGTCGACTCGCTGGCTCGCTGGGTTGACTCGCATGGTTGACCCGCTGGGTTGACCCGATCCAGTTCAGCCCGATCCAAGGGTACCCCAATCCAAAGTGTGGGTGCCTTGATCCATTATCCCGGGTGCCTTTAACACTTTTTGAGCCAAGTTTTCCACAAATCTTTATTCTTCTAATGTACCTACAAAAACACGTAATAGACACAAAATCGAATACTAATTCACTAGAAATTAAGGTGCAATTTAGACACTAAAATGTGTCTATCAAATACCCCCAAACTTACTATTTTACTAGTTCTCGAGCAAACTACTCTAAAAATACAGTAAAAATCCTAACTCACTTTCGCAGGAATCGCGACTACATTTAGCATATGCAGTAAGCCGTTAAACCCCTAGGTGTCCCTAGTGGACGAGTTTTGTCTCGTGAGGGTTTACAAGAGGTATACCCACAAAACCTGGATTTGAATCTTAGCAACACGTGAATGATTCAGGATAGACACTAAACAAGCTAGTTAGTTGGCTACTCAGATATTCGGCTATAGGGACCATTACCCTTTATGGATCCAATCACTGTACACGAGTGCTAACTCAAGCATACTAAAATTCATATCTAAGACAACAGAGTTCTAATCAGACAATTGTCTAACCACCCATCACATGAAAAGACTTAGAAGATGAACGTAGACTGTAGAAGATTGCAAATGTTGACCAAGGCGAACGATGTGTCCCATATCTGTCTGAAGGTCAGTACCAAGATGAAACCTAGTGTGTCGAGATATTCCCCATTTATTTTCAACGGTTACTACTAACTAAAATATTTACAAGTTCCAGTTCCACGCTTGCTTAGGCGACGGAGACAGGGAGAACTTCAAAATACCAAATTTTTTCTTTTTTTTTTTTTTTTTTTTTTTTGTGTGTTCCCATGGATCCTGCATTCCACGCTTGCTTAGGCGACGGAGACAGGGGGACCACACACGTAACTCTAAAACACTAACGTATTATTCATGTGGGGCATGATCTCAACACACTAAATGTCATTCCAGTGCTAATTAACATGTCGATGCTAGGACCCACCAATACTCTCGGAGAAACACAAAATTGCAAATAATAAAGCAGAACGTGATGTGGTGGTGACAACTATCATGTTATTTCTAACACCTGAACTCTGTCTCCTTTATGAATAGACCATCTAGCTGGGCACACCAATCCTTATAGCAAAATGGCTAAGTTTCCATCTACCTAGAGTGGTTAGTGTCACCCTGAATTGTTCACATGCTTCTAAATTCCAAATCTTATTAATCCTAAAAAGTCTCCCAATACCCCCAAACTTAAATTAAACAGTGTCCTCAATGTTTCAAAGTAAAGAACAGTACCAGAAGAGTAAAAGTAAGGGAGTCAGAAAGATAGTACCTGAACGAAGCGTAGCAATCCTTCTAAAGAGAAAAATAAAGCTGAAAAATCCTAAAAATCTAATACATACACGAACGGCTCTGATGGTCAATCAGAGTATGCTGGGTCCTCCAGAGGAACCTCCTCAATATTACCTGTAGGGTTAGACTTTAAAAACGGTTTCAGTCGTTGACCGTTGACTTTGGTGATGTTTCCACCATCTTGAGTCTCAATCTCAATAGCTCCATGAGGAAAGACAGTGCGAACCACATATGGACCTGTCCACCGAGAGCGTAACTTCCCGGGGAACAGATGTAATCGTGTGTCATATAGAAGAACTTTTTGACCTGGAGAAAATGACTTTCGTAAAATATTTCTATCATGCACGAGTTTCATTTTGTTCTTATACTCCCTAGCACTATCATAAGCATCAATCCTAATTTCTTCCAACTCATTGAGCTGGAGTTTCCTCTGAGCACCTGCCTTGTCAAGTGAATAATTTAGCTGTTTCACAGCCCAATATGCTCTATGTTCTAACTCAACAGGCAAGTGGCATGCTTTGCCAAAAACCAAACGGTAAGGGGACATTCCTATTAGGGTTTTAAACGCAGTACGATAAGCCCATAAGGCATCAGTAAGCCTTGTTAACCAGTCTTTCCTATTTGGGTTGACTGTATTTTCTAGAATACGTTTTATTTCCCTATTGGAAACCTCTACCTGACCACTAGTCTGGGGATGATAAGGGGTGGTCACCTTGTGAGTTATACCATATTTCTTCATCAGAAGACTAAACGGTCTATTACAAAAATGTGACCCACCATCACTAATTATAGCCCTAGGTGTACCAAAACATTCAAAAATCGGACCACTACCCTATGGTCATTAGTTTTACACGACACCGCCTCTACCCATTTAGACACGTAGTCTACGGCAACAAGTATATAAAGATTACCTAGAGAACTAGGAAAGGGACCCATAAAATCAATACCCCATACATCAAAAATCTCAATAATCAAAATCGGGTTCAGGGGCATCATGTTTCTACGGGTCACGGTTCCTAGCTTCTGGCATCTGTCACAAGCAACACAGTGGCTGCGGGAGTCTTTAAACAGTGATGGCCAGTAGAATCCATACTGCAATATCTTAGCAGCAGTCTTCTTGGCACTAAAGTGACCTCCACAAGCCTGATTGTGACAAAAGGAGATAATATTGGACTGATCAGTCTCAGGGATACATCTCCGGATAATCTGGTCTGGACAATACTTAAACAAGTAAGGACATCCCAAAAGAAGTGTTTCACCTCAGCTAAAAACCTAGAACGATCTTGTCTACCCCAGTGTTGGGGCATTCGACCAGTAACAAGATAGTTCACTATGTGTGCATACCAAGGTGACTCAGAAACAACAAAGAGTTGTTCATCAGGAAAACTATCCCTCACAGGAGGGGAATCGTCTGGAGTGTCTAGGACTAGCCTAGACAAGTGATCGGCCACTACATTCTCTTCTCCCTTCTTATCCCTAATTTCTAACTTAAATTCCTGCAGCAATAGGATCCATCTTATCAGTCTAGGTTTTGAGTCCTTCTTAGACAGAAGGTACTTCAGGGCAGCATGGTCTGTGAAGACTATAACCTTAGATCCTAAGAGATAAGACCTAAATTTGTCTAGGGCGAACACTATGGCTAACAACTCCTTTTCCGTGGTGGTGTAGTTCAACTGGGCATCATTCAGGGTTTTGCTAGCATAATAGATCACATGTAGTAATTTGTCTATCCTCTGTCCTAAGACTACGCCTATGGCATAGTCTGATGCATCACACATGATCTCAAACGGCTGAGTCCAATCAGGTGCCTGAACTATAGGTGTAGTAGTAAGTAGGGTCTTGAGCTTCTCAAAAGCTCCTAAACAGTCATCATCAAAGGTAAATTTGGTATCTTTTGCAAGTAAGTTGCAAAGAGGTCTAGCAATCAGACTAAAATCCTTGATGAATCTACGATAAAATCCTGCAAGCCCTAGGAAAGACCTGATGTCTTTGACGGTTCTAGGAACCTGAAGAGTTTTGATAATGTCTACTTTGGCTTTGTCTACTTCTATGCCCTTGGCAGAGACTATGTGTCCTAGAACTATTCCTGACTTAACCATAAAGTGATATTTCTCCCAATTGAGTACTAGATTCTTTTCTTTACACCTAGCTAACACTAGCGACAAATGATGCAAGCACTCATCAAACGAAGAACCAAACACAGAAAAATCATCCATAAAGACCTCTAGAAACCGTTCCACCATGTCAGAGAATATGCTCATCATACACCGCTGAAATGTGGCTGGTGCATTGCATAACCCAAAGGGCATGCGCCTATATGCAAAAGTGCCAAAAGGGCAGGTAAAAGTGGTTTTCTCCTTGTCTTTTGGGTCAATAACAATCTGATTATAACCAGAGTAACCATCCAGAAAGCAATAATGGTTATGTCCAGCTAATCTTTCTAGCATTTGGTCAATAAAAAGAAGGGGAAAATGATCCTTCCTTGTAGCCTTGTTCAATTTCCTATAGTCTATACAAACACGCCAACCCGTGGTCACTCGGGTTGGGATTAATTCATTATCCTCATTCTTGACTACAGTGATACCTGATTTCTTGGGACAACCTGAACTGGGCTGACCCACTTACTGTCTGAAATTGGGTAAATAATACCCGCATCTAGCAACTTAAGCACTTCTGTTCGAACTAACTCCTTCATGTTTGGGTTGAGCCTACGCTGCATCTCCCTAGACGGTTTGGACTCCTCTTCTAAATGGATTTGGTGCATACAAACTGTTGGGCTAATTCCCCGAATATCTGCTATGGTCCATCCTAAGGCTTTCTTATTGTCTTGAAGCATGGTTACTAGCCTATTCTCCTGGTCCATATCCAAATCTGAAGCTACAATCACAGGTAAGGTCTCTGATGGGCCTAAGTACACATATTTCTGAGTATCTGGTAGCTGCTTAAGGTCCAATTTTGGAGGTTCTTCTAGGGAAGGAACTAGGTTTGATTTAGGGACTGGTAAGTGTTCAAACTTAGGTGTCCACCTATTGCTAGTGTCTAACAGGAGTACTGAGTCTAGCACGACATTTACCTCATTAATTTACCTATCATCAAAATCTAATCCAGAGTGGGCTAGACATTTCTCTAACGGGTCTTCTATCAAAGTGTTTGGTAATGACTCCTGAACTAAAGTCTCTATCATGTTGACGGTTTCTAAGCTGGGGTCATCTAACTCTAGTGGTTGATTACTAATGTTGAAGATATTTAGCTCAATAGTCATGTTACCAAAAGACAAATTCATAACACCGTTACGACAGTTAATGATCGCATTCGCTGTTGCTAGGAACGGGCGACCTAGTATAACCGGTATCTGATTTTCTGGATCAGGCACGGGTTTGGTATCAAGCACAACAAAGTCCACCGGATAAATAAATTTATCCACCTCAATCAAAACATCTTCTATGATACCACGAGGAATTTTCACAGACCTATCAGCTAACTGCAAAGTCATCTGGGTAGGTTTCAAATCGCCTAGTCCAAGCTGGATGTACACATGGTATGGCAGTAAATTCACACTGGCTCCTAAATCGAGTAAAGCTCTTTCTACTCGGTAGTTTCCTATTGTGCAAGCTATGGTTGGGGAACCTGGATCTTTGTACTTAAGTGTTGTACTATCCTGTAAAATGGAACTTACGTGGCTTGCTATAAAGGCCTTCTTCTGCACACTATGCTTTCGCTTTCGTGTGCACAAGTCCTTAAGGAACTTGGCATAGGGGGGAATCTGCCTAATTACATCTAATAATGGAAGGTTGATAGTGACCTGCTTAAACACTTCCATTATTTCGTTAAAATTGGATTCCTTCCTAGTAGGTGCTAACAACCTTGGGTATGGGGCTCTAGGCATGAAATCAGTTCTATGAGGGGTTGCCTCAGGCTCGTCAGAGACTTTATCAGTCTCTTCAACTGTTGGGTCAGGGTGAACTACAGTTTGTTCACTGTCAGGCCTAGTTACCTTGTTATCCACTACCTTACCATTCCTGAGGGTACTAATAGCATTCACATGACTGGATGATTTCTCACCAGTTGACATTTCATTAACTACTCTCGGGTTGGGTTGAGGTTGACTAGGGAACCTACCAGGTTCTCTCTCTCTCAGGGCTGCAGCAATGTCACTCACTGAGGTTTGTAAACTAGCAATAGCTTTTTCTAAGGTATGGAATCTCTGCTCATTCTTTTCGTCATTGCTGGGCTGAGTTGGACCAGCCGAATTCTTATAACTGAAGCCTGGAGGACCTTTAGCATTACTAAACTGACCTTGAGCCTGGCCTTTCGACCAGGAAAGGTTCGGGTGGTTTCTCCAGCCAGGGTTATAAGATTCCGAGTATGGGTCAAACTTTCTTTGATTATCAAATCTAGTGTTATTATAAAGAGAAAAAGCCTGCTCTTCGAATTGGTTGGGCTCTGAACTACTGACTTGATTCATTTCGACCAGTTCTAGCCTTCTAGATAAGGCTTCTATTTGGGCCTTTGAATCGAAAGATCCTTCTACCCTATTAACATTTCCTCTTCCTAGAAGAATTGTTCTTCTTGGCTCCTTAATGCGTTCCCACTGTTGGGTTTTTTCGGCGATGTCACTCAGAAATTTCATCGCCTCAGCAGGAGTCTTACTGTCGAACCCTCTGGTTGACAAAGACTCGACCAAGGTTATAGATGCGTAGTCCAAACCCTCATAGAGGATCTGAACTAGCCTTAACTCCTCTATTCTGTGGTCTGGGCATTGGGACAATAAGTCATTGAACCTTTCTACATACACATACAGAGACTCTCCCTCTAGCTGGGAAAACGTGCATATTTTCTGCCTAACAGACGAAATTTTGTTCCTAGGAAAGAACTTCTGAATAAAAGCTGAAGTAAGTTGGGCATAGGTTTCAATTGACTGAGGAGCCAAGCTATACAGCCACGGCTTGGCTTTATCTCTTAGTGAAAAGGGAAATAGTCTAAGTTTAATAGACTCGTCATTCAAGTCTCTAATTCTGATCGTGCTACATATTTCCTCGAATTCCCTAACATGAAAATAGGGATTTTTCGTTTTTTTTCCCTAAGAATAATGGGAGCATCTGGACAATTCCGGGTTTCAGTTCGTAGCTCGCTTCAGTAGCGGCTAACTTGATGCAAGATGGACGTGAGGTCCGGGTTGGATTCAACAAATCCTTCAGAGATGTCATTGCTGACACAGTCGCGGGAGTGACTAGTTCACTCTCAGTTGGATTCTCAAGGTCAAGGTGAACTACAAGTCTTCCACTGATTAGCCTACCTTGAGGGTCTCTATTCCAAGTTCGCCTTAAGGGCGTTCTTGGCATGCAAAAATTAAATCCTAACAAGAAATTTATCAAACACAATCGTGCCCTGACTCAACCAAATCAAACCTAAATCTAGCAAACAACAAGCATGATGGTTCCACTTACATTGTTTCTAGACCAGCTTCTATTCTTTCAGAAGGCAACTGGTTACAATTTTAGCGAATCTCTCCGAACAATCCGAGTTAAATCAAGTTGAAGGGAAACAGGAGAAGCTCAATGGAGCTTTGATACCCCTGTCTCTTTGGCAACGCTTCCCTGGGTTACAGGGCGGCTCTAATCAACTTTAATCTAATCTTCCTGCTTTTTGAGTTAGGCTAATAAGGTAACCAATACAGTCCTTCCAACCGATTTTCCTATAAGCTCGTTACCTTATCGGTCTCTTTCTAGTCAAGATTTTAGGCTTAGGTTCGCGTAGGTTTCGTTTTCCTAAGGCGGGCAAGAAAGAGGCGGTGATGAAATCCGAAACCTTATCTTGTATGGCCAGGCCTTGCCCTTTACTATGCAAAAATTAAGTTCCGTATTCAGTCCTCAACATATATGCATACAAAGGCGTCCAGAAAACCGACTGACAGGAGATTCGTGGGTTGGTCGAAATTTACCTCCCGTACCAGACGGGCGATGAACCGTTGAAGTCGACTCGGGCCACTAATATCCTTTTTAATAGTGTGCGAACCCGAGGGGCCGAGACAATATCGTAATTGTCGTCCGTCCCTGCACACAGTTTGATATTTAAAATTACCCTTCCGTAGGGTTTAAAAATAATAAAAAGTCCAAAAATGTCCAAAAATGTCCAAAAATGTCCAAAAAATAAAAGAAAAATTACAGAATTAATTAAAACCCTAATACAATTTTCTAAATTAATTAAAACTAATTAAAATAAACTAAAAATCTAATTAAGAAAATAAAATAAAATAAAATCTTCGATCTTCTTTTTCGTTCTTTAAGCTTTTCCCTTTTTAATTCCAAGTCTTTAGCTTTAATTCCAAAACTTTGGCTTACTTCTTTTTTCGATCAAAAATTCAACCTGTAGCAAAAAGGAGAAATACCAAAAGAAACGTAAAATAGAACAAAGTAAAATAATAAAACTAAAAATAAAAACCTAAAAATAAATTTAAAACCCTAAACCTAAAAACAAGTCCGCGTCGGCGGCGCCAAAAATTGATGTAGTTTTTAAAGTGGTAAATAAAGGTTCGATTCTCGAACTTGTGAAGGTAATGATTTTAGAAAATAATGATTTTAATTAACTCTAGAAAATTTCAGGAGTATGAAAAAGACTAAATAACCTAAAGATGATTTTTGAATAATTTTAAAAGGACCAGGAATCAGGAATCAGGTAATTCTAACAACCTATGTGATTAATCAGATAATTCTTTTTAAATTAATTGAAGCACAAGTAATTGCCAAAATTGGTTTTGTTATGCTAACAAACAGAGGTAAATCACAAGCATGGACTATCAAAATTAATTAACCAAGCATAATCCATCAAGCAAAAACACAACTGTTGAAAGAAAACCGTTTTCACTATTTAAAACTATGCAATTCTAATAACAAAAGAATTATAAATAATTATTAGAAAATAATTAAATCACATAAAATTGAGAAAATTACCTTATCCATCATCCCAGTAAATAGACTTAGCTCATGGTGGAAAAAGATTGCTCAAAAGTTGATTTCATTGCTCAAAATATCGATTACAATGGTGAATAACGCTGTAACAGCTGATTTGATACGCTTATATGCGTTACAGGAGAAGGTTCAGCTGTTACAGGAGAGTTTTAAGCAACACAGGGTTTGAAGCAATACGCAACAGGAAAATTCAAATCAGCAACAGTGTTGCTGAGTCGTCTTCTCCGACGGTGATGAATGAAGAACAGCCGGCCGGTGCAGTAGCAGTGACCGGACGTTTACGGAGCTTCACCGGAAAATTTCGGAATTCTTCTCTAGGCTTTCGTAGTCATTTTTCTTGGCTTTTCTTGGTTTATATAGGTAGTAGAAACCCTAGAGAGAGTTCTAAACCTAATAGAACTCTCTAAAACAACCCACAAATCTCAATCCGAATCGAAACATAATTCCGGCCAAGTACATGATTTCCGAGCTGATTTCACGGGATTTTTTTGCTGTTTATGACTTGCGTGAGTTAACTATCAATGTTTGGAACAATCTGGAAGCAAAAGAAACTTGTGAATCACTTGATTTGAACCATCCAGTGGTGCTGACGATGAGTCCCGATGAGTCAACTCGGTGACTCGGCTGAGTCGACTCGCTGGCTCGCTGGGTTGACTCGCCTGGTTGACCCGCTGGGTTGACCCGATCCAGTTCAGCCCGATCCAAGGGTGCCCCAATCCAAAGTGTGGGTGCCTTGATCCATTATCCCGGGTGCCTTTAACACTTTTTGAGCCAAATTTTCCACAAATCTTTATTCTTCTAATGTACCTACAAAAACACGTAATAGACACAAAATCGAATACTAATTCACTAGAAATTAAGGTGCAATTTAGACACTAAAATGTGTCTATCAAGTATCTCATTTGGTTTTCAACTTCTAGTTTATACATCTTAAAGGCTTCTAAGGCATCATCCTTACCTTTAAGTAAATATATGTGATAATACCTTGTACAATCATTTATAAAAGTGACAAACCTTTTCTTACCACCTCTAGTTTGAACTGATTTCATGTCAACTATGTCTGAATGAATTAATTCTAAGGGTTTAGAATTTCTATGAATAATTTTCCTATAAGATTTTTTTAGCATATTTTGATTTTACGCATATTTCACATTTATGTTCATTATCCAAACTAAATTTGGGTATGAAGCCTATGCTTGTCAGTTTATTCATTGACTTATAGTTTACATGTCCAAGTCTACCATGCCAAACATTCAATGACACACAAACACAAGCAAAAGAATCAAATTTATTCATTTCAACAGAAGTTACATTAAGTTTGTAGAGACCCTCAGTCTTATAACCCTTTCCTACATAATCCTTACCCTTAGTGACAATAACTTTCCCAGATTCAAAAAAAAGATTAAAACCCTTATCATCTAAAACACCACAAGATACAAGATTTTTGCAGATGTCCGGAACATGAAGAACTTCATTCAATGTGAGAGTTTTGCCAGAAGTGAGCTTTAGCCCAACTTTGCATTTTCCCGCAACCTATGCTGCGGACGAGTTACCCATGTAGAGTTTCTCCCCTTCCCCTACCTTCTAATAGGAGGTGAACATATTTCTGTTTCCACAGACATGCTTGGTAGCACCAGAGTCTACCCACCAGTCTCTCACATTGGTTACCAAATTGACTTCAGACACCGTGCCAGAAAACTCGTTCTTGTTGTTATCAACCAAATTAGCATTTTGTAAAGTCCTTACGTTTTCTACAGTGCATTGCCATATGGCTAGGAATTTCGCAAATATAACAGACACCTTTAATTTTACCAATGCCAGATTTGGGTTTCTGAAATGTACCTTTCTTGTGATAACCAGGATTGCGTTTACTGCTGTTGCCCTTTTAAGAATTGGAATACTTGTGTTCAATTACATGATCCTTGTTGGACATGTCCCTTGCGGAAGATATGTTCTTGTCTTTGGAACACAACAATTCTTCCACTTGAATCTTCTTACCCAATTCAACCATACTGACTTCACCAGTTTCATGTCTCAATCTTCGTTTGTATTCATACCAGGAAGAAGGTAATTTCTCAATCACAACAGACACTTGAAACGTTTCATCTATCACCATACCTTCAACCATAATTTCATTGATAATACGCTAAAGTTCAAGAAATTTATCTACCATAGATTTGTCATTTGACATTTTGTATTCCAGGAACCTAGCTACCAAAAATTTCTTACTTCCAGCAGTTTCAGCTTGGTATTTCGCTTCTAAAGCAGCCCACAAATCAAAAGAAGTGAAGTTGTCTTTTGCATTATAGAAATCATACAGTGCATCTTTTAAACAGCTTAGAATATGATTTTTGGCCATATAGTTCTGTCTACCCCAAATTTCCAACTCCCTTTCATTTCCAGCATCATTTAAAGTCTCATCAAAAGATTTCATAACTAATTCATCTAACATATGGAAACTCATAAAGAACAACATCTTGGATTGCCATCTTTTGAAATCTTTGCCATTAAATTTTTCTGGTCTGTCAACATCATTCTTACCCATTGTTACAAAAGAAGAAGATATTGTGTTAAGATTGTTGGATCTGCAACAATAGAAAGCACTAAACAAAAGAAGATTTAAGGTTAAAAAATCACTGAATTGATATCACACAATGGACAGAGCCACCTCATCAGTAAATTTTCCTTAACACAATAGTCCGCGGGTACTCCTCAAGAATGAGAGATGCTATATCCCCACAACGGAGATATTTCCAGCATAGAACTGCCCGTTACGACTAGTATAAGCACAATACTAATCACCCTCAAGCGAACTCAACAACAATTAAGATGGAAGGGAAATAAACGAGTAGTGTGCATATAAGAAGGGGGAAAAGAAGACAGGATAGTAGCTGCTTCTGGAGTGAGTTCAAATAAAGAATTCGTTTTACTTTTATAGGCAAAGAGAAGAGAGAAGTTTTAATGGCAATCAATTCCATGCATGAAGCATGGACATAATGCTTAAAACGGAATTAAAACGGTCAAGAGTGATTCTCGCCTAAAATCTCGCCGGGTAAGACGCCCCCATATTAAAACAAAATTTAATTTAGTTTTAAATTCTTTAAGGAAATATATTCTGTTTAAAAAGGTAAGTATTGGTTGGCCCGTAGCCTCAGCTACGCCCGCTCCCGAAACACACACTCATGCCTGCAGCCGTAGCCACAGTCACACCCGTAGCCGCAAGTCCACAAGTCCGCAAGCCGCAAACCACAACCCGCAAGCGCACCCGCACCTGAGCCCGAGACCGAGCCCGAGTGCGTGCGTGATTCGGTGCGAAGCACCGTACGTGTGTGAAAAGCATGGTTGCACCAACTAGCCTATAACCTTAATCTTTCAACCACAAAAGTGTCTAAACCCCTAAGGGCCCTCCCTTAGAAACAACTTTCTAGGTAATAAAGAGAGGAATCATCTTTAGTTTCTCCAATGTGGGACTAAAGGTTCATTCACAAAAGTGAAAAATAAGCTAGTGTTCCTTAGTGAATTCTAGGTCCTAAGATCCATTCCCACCAAGACCAAAAAATATTTTAAGTTTATTTTTCTCCAACAGTCTTTAGTGTAGTAGTATATGTCGAGCAACTCAAAGACAAAAAAGCCAATTCAAGCATGAAAAACTCAAAGTGTCAAGTCCTTTATTAAAAAAAAAAACAAAAAACGTGAATGTAGTCATGATTGTTATCCTCTTGATCAACAAGATTTCTGAGATTTCAAAAGAATAACAATTGTGACAGAAAAACCCTTTAAGAACTATCGTATCATACATGGCCAAGACGAGATGAATGAGTTTTACAGCAGAGAGAAAATGGAAAAGGAGAAAAGATCGGACGTAAAGTGTAGTAGAAGAACAACTGTTGAAGCAGCTTAAGCAGCGACTGAAACATCGACAGTTTGCTGGCGCCGTATGTTCTTCAGCTGTTCTTCCTCTTCGGCAGCAGCAGAAAAACCAAGTTTCCTGTCTACTTTTCGACTCTTCCCCCTGGCTTCCTCCCTTGTCTTTGGTATATATAGGGTATACAAACCCTAGAGAGTCTTCTAAAGTGATTAAAACTCCTAAAACAACTCCAACTCAATCTCTAATTGTGCGTTATCAGAAACAGAACCAACTCTGTTTTTCCGTCCAAATTCATCACTGCTGGCGATTTTTCCGGCTGAAACTCCAATCTTCGACGTGTACAGATCATATTTATGTTGTTTAGATTCTCTTGGGTGAATTAGAAATACCCAAATCACTAAAAACGCGTGACACCAACTCAATAACAGTTTTTTCACAATGCAACTAGGGTTCCCGCCATATTCGGAATTTTGAAATCAAAAAGGGGGTGCCCCCAATCCAAAGTGTGGGTGCCTTTATCAATTCTCCACGGGTGCCTTTATCACTTTTCGAGCCAATTTTTCTCAAATTATTTATTTCTCAAAAATACCTACAAAGACATAAAAAGACATAATAAGTACAAAATCAACACTATCAAAATAGATAATCGAGCGCAATTTAGACACAAAAATGTGTCTATCAAATACCCCCAACTTACTATTTGCTAGTCCTCGATCAAATCTAATAAAATAAAATCCTAACTCACTTTCGCAGGAATCGCGACTACATTTTAGCATATGTAATAACCGTTAAACTCCTAGGTGTCCCTAGTGGACAAGTTTTGTCTCGTGAGGGTTTACAAGAGGTATGCCCACAAAACCTTTACTTCAGATTTAAGCGACTCGTGAATGATTAAGGATAGACACTAAACAAGCTATTTAGTTGGCTTACTCAATTCTTCGGCTATAGGAATCATTACCCTATATGAGTCCAATTGTTGTACACGAGTTTTACTCAAGCATACTAAAATTCATATATAAGACAACAGAGCTCTACTCAGATAATTGTTCAACCACAAGATTCAGAATCCATCACATTTCAATCACATGAAAAGATTTAAAAGATGGACATGGAAAATATGAAGGTTGCACGTGTTGACTAAGGTGAACGGTGTTTCCCATATCTGTCTGAAGGTCAGTGCTAGGATGAAACCTAATGAATTGAGATACGCACCCACTGGTCTTAAATCTAATACTAATATCAATTCAACTAGTATATACACGAGTTCCCACGGATCCTGCGTTCCACGCTTGCTTAGGCGACGGAGACAGGGAGAACACACATATTTCTATTAAAGTGTCATTATTATTATTATTATTATTTTTTTGTAACGCATTAATGGGGCTTGATCTCAAAACACTCTATTTCATCCTGACGGCGATAACAATTTGATACTGGGCCCCACCAAATCACTTAGAGAAACACAAAATTGCAAAAGTAAAAACATAAAGTGATATGGTCGAGATAGAATCCGAGATATGGTGACGAATATCATGCTATTTCTAACACCTGAACTCTGTCCTTTTATGAATAGACCATTTAACTGGGCACACCAATTCCTACAGAAAAAGATCTAAGTTTCCATCTACCTAGAATGGTTAGTGTCACCCTGAAGTGTTCACAAGCTTCTAAATTCTAGAGATTTATTATTTCACTAAAAAGTTTCTCCTTTACCCCCAAACTTAAATCAAACAGTATCCTCAATGTTTCTAAAGATTAATGATTAAAAATATGAACAAGGAGAAACTGTTACCACTTCACGAAAAGAAGTTAAGGAAAGATATTACCGTGTTTCATGAGCATGGGTTACCTCCCAAGAAGTGTTAAGTTTAAAGTCTTCATCCAGACTAAGAAAGACTTAGTCACCTCATAAAATCATATAGCAATAGTCGGAACAACTGTGGGTCGTCTGAATCAAATAGTGATATCACAAATAAGAGGAAACATCAACATGTCAAGAAAATGAACAAACCGAGCACTACCCTTATATAGTTTTCTGTTTACAACAACTACTTCTAGTTGTGGTTCAGGTTCAGGCTCTATAAAAGGGTCTAGATAAAATATTTTCATGGGCTGGATTTCCTCGTAGGAAGGATCAAAAGAATCAGGTTGTAGAGTCTCGAATAACTCAACTAAAAACTTAGAAGCACATAATAATAACCTGAATAATTATGGATCCTTAAAGTCAATCATATTTGACTCATTTGACTCACACAGTTGACTACTATGAAGGTTGCCATTCTTAAAAAAATGTATCGATTCTAATTTCCTAAAGTAATTAGGCTTAGTCTCAAAACTTAATAACTGACACATTTGAAATTCTAACGTTCCCACATATGGAAGAAAATATTTTGGTTGGAAAACAAAGTCAATCTTGGTATTATCGCCTAGGTAAACCACATCGAACAGAGGATGGGCTTCTGAAAACTGAATTTATTTCTGAACATTAAGAGGATCAGGGAATCTAGCTCGAAGATGATCTTGTAAAATGGTAGAGGTGCATATGTCAACTCCCAAGTTAGGAACCTTTCTAAGAGATAAAGGTAAAGAACATGGAAATGATAGTCACCCCCAACCTTAGAGTTTTCAGTTTCTCTAGATAGACTAATCACAATTTCCCTAATTTCTAGATCGCCAGATTCTCGAAAATGGTCAATTGCTTCTTCTAAATTATGATCAGGTGGTTCAGAATCTAACAAAGTATTCACCTCATTAATAACATTATCATTATCAACATCAAATCTAAAGTGGGATAGAAATTTCTCTAATGTATCTTCTAACAAAGTATTTGGTAATGACTTCTGAACTAATGTTCCTATCATGTTCACCTCTTCAATGCACGTGTCATCTAGCTCAGGTGGTTGGTTACTAATATTGAAAATATTCAACTCAATAGTCATATTACCAAAAGATAAGTTCATAATACCATTTCGATAGTTAATGATTGCATTATATGTAGCTAAAAATGGGCGACCTAATATCACATGTATCTGATTCTCTGGGTCAGAGACAGGTTGGGTATCAAGGACAACAAAATCTACTGGATAAATAAACTTATCGACCTCAATAAGAACATCCTCTATGATACCACGAGGAATTTTCACAGAACTATCAGCTAATTGCAGTGTTATCTGAGTAGGTTTCAAATCACCAAGTCCTAGCTGGAGGTACACATGGTACGGAAGTAAGTTCACACTGGATCCTAAGTCAAGTAACACTTTCTCAACACGGTAGTTACCTATTGTGCAAGAAATGGTTGGGGAACCTGGGTCTTTGTACTTAGGAGTTATATTGTTCTGGATAATTGAACTCACATGACTAGCTAAAAAGGCTTTCTTTGGTACACTAAGCTTTCGCTTTCGCGTACAAATATCCTTAAGGAACTTGGAATAAGCAGGAATCTTCCTAATTGCATCTAATAATGGAAGGTTGATCGTGACTTTCTTAAAAACCTTCAATATATCATTAAAGTTGGATTCCTTCCTATTTGGTATTAGAAGTTGTGGGAATGGGGCTTTAGGCACAAAATCGGGTTCAGCGGGAACCGCATTAGACTTTTTAGAGACGTTATCAGTTTCTTCGACTATAGACTCAGAAGGGTGAACTACATCATGTTCACTATCGGGCAAAGTTACCTTATTGTCTACTACTCTACCACTTCTAAGGGTTTAGTTGAATTCACATGGTCAGAAGATAACTCCTGAACTCCTCTAGGGTTGGGTTCTGTTTGACTAGGGAACTTGCCTTTTTCTCTGTCTCTTAAAGACTCAGCGATTTGACCAACCTGGTTTTCTAAATTGGAAATTGCCTGACTGTTATCCTGAACAATTTTTTGATTATCTCTTAAAATTTGATTGACATACTGCTGAAACTCTTTAGTGTTCTGATATAACTCCTTAGTGCTCTGAGCTAATGTGGCGACCGTATCTGCTAAACTCATGACCGTCTTTTCTAACGGATTCTGAAATTGTGTTGTATCAGAAGAATTCTTAGTATAACCAAAACCTGGGGGAACCTGAGAGTTACTAGTCTGACCTTGATTTTGGCCCTTAGACCAAGAAAAATTTGGATAGTTTCTCCAACCAGGGTTATAGGTTTCTGAATATGGGTCAAACTTCTAAAGGTTATCATATCTAGTGTTATTATAAAGAGCATGGGCTTGCTCTACAACAGTCTGTCCTTCCCAATATGACTTGGGTTCTATTCCACAACTAGATTGACTTAATTCTAAGGCTTCTAACCTTTTTGCTATAGCTGCAAATTTGGCATCTGATTCAAGAATTCCATCTAATTTATTGACATTACCTCTACTCAGTAGAATTTTTCTCTGTGGTTCCTTACTACATTCCCATTGATGGGTCTTTTCGGCAATTTCATCAGACATGTTGTGAATTCTTAGGGTACTTTAGATTTAGCCTTGTCTCTTAGGGAAAAAGGAAATAACCTAAGTTTCAAAGCTTCATCAGACATGTTGTGAATTCTTAGGGTACTACATATTTCTTCAAAATCCCTAATGTGAAAGTAAGGGTTTTCATTTTCTTTTCCTAAGAAGAGTGTGAGCATCTGTATGGTCCCAGGTTTCAACTCATAGTTTGCTTGAGTTTCAGCTAACTTAATAGCTGATGGACGAGAAGTCCTAGTCGGGTTCAACAAAGCTTTTAAATTTGTCATTGCCGACACTATCAAAGGAGTAACTTCTTCATACAAAGTCAAGTTTGCAAAATCAAAAACAAGGCCCTGAAAAGAAGAGTCTTCGAGTTTCTCATTTCCAGGGAAAAAACTACTAGGCTTGTCACTAATTAAGCGACCTAGAGCGTCTCTTTTGCAAGTCCGCTTGAAGAGCAGTCTTGGCATACACTAAATAAAAACTAAAAATAAATAAATCCTAAACGGAAGGAAATTCTAACAATCACAATCAAGACTGACTCAACCAAATCAAACATATTAAATCTAGCAAACAAAAAGCATGATGGCTCCACTTAGATTGTTTCTAGACCAGCTTCTATTCTTTCAAAAGGCAACTAGTTACAATTTTAGCAAACCTCTTGGAATGGTCCGAATTAGATCAAGTCGAAGAGAAACAGGATAAGCTCTAAGGAGCTTTGATAACCCTGTCTCTTTGGCACTTTTCCCTGGGTTACAAGGCGGCTCTATTAATTTAAAATAATCTTCTTGAACCTTGATTAGGCTAATAAAGTAACCAATACAGTCCTTTTGAATGATTTTCCAATAAGCTCGTTACCCTATAGGTCTCTTTCTAGTCAAATTTAGGCTTAGATTCGCGTTGGTAACGTGTTCCTAAGGCGGGCAAGAAGGAAACAGTGATGAAATCCAAGTCCTTATCTTATATGGCTAGTCCTTGCCCTTTACTAAAAAATAAATTCCGTATTCAAGTCCTCAACATATATGCATTACGAAGGAATATAGTAAACCCACTTGCAGGGGATTCGTGGGTTGATCGAGTCTTACCTCTCGTACCATATGGGGGATGAATCGGTTGTAGTCGACTCGGGCCACCGACTCCTGTGTCAGTGTACAAACCCAAGGGGACGAGACAATATCGTAATTGTCGTCTTTCACTGTAACAGTTTATATTTAAATTACCCTTCCGTAGGGTTTAAAAATAATAAAATGTCCAAAGTCCAAAATAAAGTCCAAAAGTGTCCAAAAAAATAAAAGAAAAATTACAGAAAAAATAAAAATCCTAATACACTTTTCTAAAAAACAAATAAAATCTAAAATAAAATAAATCTAATTAAAAATAAAATTCTTTGTCTTCTTTTCCGTTCTTTAAGCTTTAATTTTAACTCCAAGTCTTTAATCACCAAAGTCTTTGGCTCTATTTCCTTTCCTTTGAATCCAAATCCAAAACCTGTAGTAAAAAGAGAAATACCCAAAGAAACGTAAAATAGAACAAAGTAAAATAAAAATAAAAATAAAAACCTAAAAATAAATCTAAAACTCTAAACCTAAAAACAAGTCCGCGTCGGCGGCGCCAAAAATTGATGTTATTTTAATATAGTGGTAAAAAGGGTTTGATTCTCGGACTTGTGAAGATTCGATTTTTGAACTTAATTTTTAAACTTAATTTTTAATAACTAAAAATAAAACAGATTAAAGTAAGATGATTTAAAATTGATGGGAAGAACTAGGGTTAAGGATTCCACTTTTAACCAATAACTCAAGTGATAAAATCGTGCAATTCTTATATTCAGTTTAATCAAATTATTGCCAAAGTTAGGTTTTTGAAAGAATAATTGTAAATCGAAAGCATGAGACATCAAGATTAGAAAACCAAGCATGACCCATCAAAAGAAAACACAATTATTTGAGAAAAACCATTTTTTCAATTTCATTCAAGGAAAATAATAATAAAAGAATTGTAAAATAAATAGATAAAATAGAAGTTACCACTTAATTATTGGAGAAAAAGCTTCCTCCGTCGCCCCAGTGATGGTGATTAGCTCATTGTAATTGAAACACACTCAAAATAATCTTTCATTGCTCAAAAAGTGCTTACAATGATTAAAAAGAAGTAACACAGACGTTTTGATACGCTTATAAGCGTTACAGAGAAGGGTTCAGAGTGTTCCAGTAGAGAGAAAATGGAACATGAGAAAAGATCGGACGTAAAGTGTAGTAAAAGAACAATTGTTGAAGCAGCTAAAGCAGCGACTGAAACATCGACAGTTTGCTGGCGCCGTATGTTCTTCAGTTGTTCTTCCTCTTTGGCAGCAGCAGAAAAACCAAGTTTCCTGTCTATTTTTCGGTGATTCTCTCCGGCTCTTCCCCCTGGCTTCCTCCCTTCTCTTTGGTATATATAGGGTATAAAAACCCTAGAGAGTCTTCTAAAGTGATTAAAACTCCTAAAACAACTCCAACTCAATCTCTAATTGTGCGTTATCAGAAACAGAACCAACTCTGTTTTTCCGTCCAAATTCATCACTGCTGGCGATTTTTCCGGCTGAAACTCCAATCTTCGACGTGTACAGATCATATTTATGTTGTTTAGATTCTCTTGGGTGAATTAGAAATACCCAAATCACTAAAAACGCGTGACACCAACTCAACAACAGTTTCTTCACAATGCAACTAGGGTTCCCGCCATATTCGGAATTTTAAAATAAAAAAGGGGGGGTGCCCCCAATCCAAAGTGTGGGTGCCTTTATCAATTCTCCACTGGTGCCTTTATCACTTTTCGAGACAATTTTTCCCAAATTATTTATTTCTCAAAAATACCTACAAAGACATAAAAAGACATAATAAGTACAAAATCGAACACTATCAAAATAGATAATCAAGCGCAATTTAGACACAAAAATGTGTCTATCAAGACATCTAAGGAACGACTGAAAAAATACGAGCCTAACAAGAAACGTTATGATGAATTGGTCGAGCCGGATTTAATCAAGGGTACGATCGTGTTGAATTAAGTATTTGGGTTTTGTTAGCAGATGTCTATAATTTGTCACTTTCATATATTGTGTGTTGCAAATTGAACCACTCTTAATGAATGAAACTGATTTGTTTTTTGGTTACATTGGAATTTTGTTAGAAATTTTTTATTAAATGAACATCGGTGCTTACTGGAGTCCATACCTACCTATTTTGGGACTCTGATAACACACCAGTGTGTAAAAAATCTAGAATCAACGAATATGGATGAACATAACAGACGATTGTGTTCATATAAGGGTGCAAAAAAAAGTAAGTTAAAATTGGTGGATATGAGACATACATATCCACCGACTCTAATTTACTATTGAAAAGTCTAAAAATGGTATCAACAATTTGGCATATATGCACGCCCATAACGGCCGATTGCGACCATAAAGGGGAACAAAAAAAACGGAAAGTTGAAAATACCAACAATCGGTGGATGGACAAGTCCATACCCACTAATTCTACAGTTAAATATTTTGAAAAAAGGTTGAGCTAGTCTTCAAAGCAAACAAATTTTGATGCAAAAAGGCGAACTCTAAACCATTCATACGATGTAATGAACCATAAGTTTATTCATGCATAAAACCAAATAAGTCTTCAAATAATTACAACTTAAACCAAACACAGAAACAAATTTTAGTTCTATTTTAGGAAACAATTATTGAAACCATTTTCACAACTTACATATCAGCAGCAATATAATTATCAACATTTGCATCATTGACAACATTATCATCATCGCCATTGCAACAACAACCTCTTCAGCTTCCATCTTTTTAAAGACTGGATCAAGTTCTTTCCACAATGTAATGTCGTCTTTTTTTTATGGTTGCTACTTGAATAAATTCATCAAGCTCCTTTATCGCAAGATGATCTGGGAGCACCAAAACTTCCTACAATTTGGTTTTCATACCAAAACCAAATTTGTAGAGGATGCGGACAACCTTCTGATATGGTTGTCTAACAATATCGTATTAACGCATACATCCGTAATTGGCTCTCTTGTGACTGTTTATATTATCTATATAAAATATAAATTCAATAACAAAAATATATATGACTAAAAATTAAAAAAAAATCAATAACAAGGATTATTCATCAGTAAATTCAAAATTGAATACAATGATTGGTGAATAAATCCACCGATTCTTACCATAAAAGGCAACATAAAAATCAGTAGCGCAACTCTCCGCCAACGAACATCCACAACAACAAATGCAATTCCCGCACCAATAGCAAATCTCCGACAACAACAACTTTATCTTTGTAGTAGAAGAACGCCTCTGAAAGACGTAGAAACTGCATCAGCAAAACAACTAAGGTAACCCCACGGAATGACGCATTGAAAAATCACAACACCGCGAAAAGCCATGACATCCACGAGACGTAACCACGCTAACATCAAGACAGAAGAAACCATCATCCTCCAATTCCTTATGGTTCATACGAAAATAATAGATTATGGATACCATCTTTCATAATTTGTAAGGCCCGAAGCTCAACACTTAGAATATTCTAGAACCTGCATATCGTAGGATACCCATACCTTCCGTTGGAGCCACTTAATGTAACCGACCTCGTAGTCCATCTCCCGCTACTCGGAGCTGTATAGCGTAAGCCAACAGTGTCGTATGACCTTGTCATACTGGATCATTGAGGCGTCTGTCCTCAATGATCCCTATAAATATAGATTTTATACCTCCAAATAAAGGAGGGAATTCCAAGTAGGGGTATATCCCAAGTTCCTTTACCTTAATAAGATGAGAGTTTTTCTTCCATATCTTGTGTTCATCATTACTGTTTTGACGGGCTAGTTCCGTTTTTTAGATTATGAGTAGAAATAACTCAGGGAAGTTGAGCCCAATAAATTTCTAGCAGCTACAAATGGATTGGATGGGGATAATAAATTTGAAATCCACATTGTATTGGATTAGATACTGATACGGTTAAAACATGACCAACTATGAATTGCACTTTCGCATCAACTATGAAAGTGTTGTATTTCTGTTTAGTATAGTTTTAAATCTAATTATTTGAATTTGATAGAATAGAATTAAGAACAAACATAAAAGTACATTAACGTTCAAATTTTTTTTATGCCGAAACGAGGCTCAGGCTACAGCCTCACTAAGCCCTTCATAGGCCTGTCCCTGAGTATTGTTGTCTATATTTACTGCCCTTCAGAGGATCTTCTTTTCTCCCTTGAACACCAAGAGACTACACTTTTTGTATTGACTAATCGCATTTGTGTTTGATTGTGTTATGCATGCCAATGTCTTTGTTGGATCTGCAACAATAGAAATCACTAAACAAAAGAAGATTTAAGGTTAAAAAATCACTGAATTGATATCACACAATGGACAGAGCCACCTCCTCAGTAAATTTTCCTTAACACAATAGTCCGCGGGTACTCCTCAAGAATGAGAGATGCTATACCCCCACAGCAGAGATATGTCCAGGATAGAACTGCCCGTTACGACTAGTATAAGCACAATACTAATCACCCTCAAGCGAACTCAACAGCAATTAAGATGGAAGGGAAATAAACGAGTAGTGTGCGTATAATAAAGCAAGAAGGGGGAAAAAAAGACAGGATAGTAGCTGCTTCTGGAGTGAGTTCAAATAAATAATTCGTTTTACTTTTATAGGCAAAGAGAAGAGAGAAGTTTTAATGGCAATGAATTCCGTGCATGAAGCATGGACATAATGGTTAAAACGGAATTAAAACGGTCAAGAGTGATTCTCGCCTAAAATATCACCGGGTCAGACGCCCCCCATATTAAAACGAAATTTAATTTAGTTTTAAATTCTTTAAGGAAATATATTATGTTCAAAAAGGTAAGTCTTGGTTGGCCCGTAGCCGCAGATACGCCCGCTCCCTCAACAAACACTCATGCCCGCAGCCGTAGCCACAGTCACACCCGCAGCCACAAGTCCGCAAGCCGTAAACCGAAAACCGCAAGACGCAAGCGCACCCGAGCCCGTGCGTGCGTGCTTCGGTACGAAGCACCGCGCGTGTGTGAAAAGCATGGTTGCACCAACTAGTCCATATCCTTAGTCCTCCTCCAACCACAAAAGTGCCTAAACCCCTAAGGGCCCTCCCTTAGAAGCAACTTTCTAGGTAATAAGGAGAGGAATCATCTTTAGTTTCTCCAATGTAGGATTAAAGATTCATTCACAAAAGTGAAAAATGAGCTAGTGTTCCTTAGTGACTTCTAGGTCGTAAGATCCATTCCCACCAATACCAAAAAACATTTTAAGTTCATTTTTCTCCAACAATCCCCCACATGAATGAAAACCCGATGAAAATCAGAAATCAGAAAGCGAGAAATACCACTTAGGCAATAGGTGTCCATAAGGTCTTGAACCTTTACTTAGTGAGAAATTACTGGAACTACTTGATGGAAAGTGAACACGATGTCTTGAACTGCCATCGTTTGGTGTAGTTCATCAAGAACTTCCTCGCATGATATCTCTCTAGGTGCTGTCAAGTTCGTGCCGTGGTGTCCATTTTGGCCCTGGACGTATCCCATTTCTCAGAATATTCTAGAGAATCAGCTCAATTCTCATAGGAAGCGACCCACTTCCTCATTCAGATAGGTGAGTTCCATCAAGGGTGTTTACAACTACACCCCACTTTAATCTTAAATTGAAACTATAAAACTCATTAAGACTTAATAAAGAGTCATCCTTCACATGCAGTCACACTATCACGTCTACACCATAGGAAAGGACATGAAATGAAATTCTCTGATAGTGTTTCCTTTAACCCACCACAAATTAGTTGTATCATTTGAAACCTTGATCTTGGGATCTCCAGTCAGCAAGGTTGAGTATCCTTCATGGAAAGTTTATTTAATGAGCTTAAGCCCCATCCCCATCGATGCATTACTAACTATCTCCTTGAACAAACCTTTCGTAAAAGGGTCCGTGATATTCTCCTTAGACCTCACAAAGTCAACAGAAATAACGCCAGTTGAGATTAGTTGTTTTAGGGAATTGTGTCTTCTATGACTGTGTATACAATTTCCATTATAGTTGTTGTTTTTAACATTATCTATTGCAGATTGAATATCACAATGTATAGATATAGCTAGCACAGGCCTATGCCAAAGAGGAATGTCTTCTAAAAAGCATCTTAGCCAAGCGGATTCCTCTCCTTCTTTATCTAAAGTAATAAACTCTGATTTCATAATGGATCGAGCTATACATGTTTGGAACTCTTCCAAGATACAGACCCGCATGCTAGAGTGAAAACATATCCACTCGTAGACTTAGACTCCTATGAGTCTGATATCCAGTTGCATCACAAAATCCTTCAAGGACCGCAGATTCTCTCTCATAACTTAAACAAAAGGTCAAGGTGTACTACAAGTACCTTAACACTCTAATAAGTGCATCCCAATGCTCCTGCCCTGGATTACAAGTATACCTACTCAACCTACTCACAACATAAGCAATGTCTGGTCTCGTATAATTTATTAAATACATCATACCTCCTATAACACGTGAATATTGAAGTTGTGAAACTCCATTACCCTTATTCTTTTTGAGTCTACAACAAGGATCAAAAGGAGTACAAGCAGGTTTACAATCAAACTGGTTAAATTTTCTAAGCACATAATCAACATAATGAGATTGACTAAGACTAAGTCAGCGGGGCCTAAGTCTTTCATGTCAAAGTTCTCATTTAGCATGCTCTTTGTGGAATTAATTACATCCATGTTTGTACCAAGTATAAGCATATCATCAACATACAAGCATACAATTACACATGCATCATCCACTGTTTAGGTGCTTGTTTCAAAACATACAAAGATTTTTTCAGTTTACAAACTTTGTTTTCACAACCTTTCACTACAAATCCCTCAGGTTGGTCCATATAAATTTTTTCATCTAATTCACCATTTAGAAAAGCTGTTTTTACATCCATTTGATGTATCTCTAAGTTATGAATGGCAGCAATAACAATTAACATCCTAATGGAAGTAATTCTGGTAACAGGTGAATAAGTATCAAAGAAATCTACTATCTGTTTATAGCCTTTAGCTACTAATCTAGCTTTGTATTTTTTCACAGTTCCATCTACCTTATGTTTCCTTTTGAAGATCCATTTACAACCTATGGGTTTACACCCTAGAGGTAAATCTACAATCTCCCAAGTATCATTCTGTATAATGGAATCAATTTCACTAATGGTGGATTCTTTCCACCATGGAGCTTCATAAGAAGTCATGGCTTCTCTATAAGTCTGTGGATCAGTCTCAGCTAAGCATGTTAGAAAGTATTGCCCAAAAGATTTTTCAGTTCTAAGTCTTTTACCTCTTCTAGGCTCAAATTTAAATTCATCTTCCTCTAAAGTTAATATCTGACTGGTCGAAGGGACATCTAGGGGATCAACACATATCATGCGAGAATTAGATTTCAGTGGAAAAATATTTTCAAAGAACACACCATCCCTAGATTCCATAATAGTATTCACACCAATTTCAGAAATTTCAGAACTTACAACCATAAATATATTTGCAGTAATATGCCTATGAAGACACAATCAACAATTTTGGGTCCTATCTTGGTTCTCTTAGATGGAGGAATACAAAACTTATCCAAACACCCCCATACTTTAAAGTATGCATAAGAAGGTTGTCTACCTATCCATAACTCATATGGAGTTTTGTCTGATCCTTTAAAAGGTACTCTGTTCAAGACATAGCAATCTGAGAGGACGGGGGGGGGGGGGGGGGGGGGG
>JAJJMC010029152.1:797751-871288 GCA_023531435.1 Papaver californicum
TGCATAATCGGTAGTTTAAAAAATTCTTAAACTACCGATTATGAATGTTCAAAATGTTGGAATTTTGATAATTTTTTCGATTTCCAATTTGGGGCTACATACATAATCGGTAGTTTAAAAAATTCTTAAACTACCGATTAAGCATGTTCAAAATGTTGGAATTTTGATAATTTTTTTGATTTTCAATTTGGGGCTACACATTATAATCGGTAGTTTAAAAAATTGTTAATCTACCGATTATAAATGTTCAAAATGCCTCAATTTTGATAATTTTTTTGATTTCCAATTTGGGGCTACACATTATAATCGGTAGTAAATATATTTGTTAGATTACCGATTGTTAAAATCGGTAGATAATTGTGATCCCAATACTTCCGATTGTTAATATTCATACGAACTTAGTGTACATATTTTCTGTACACTCTTGTTACACCAGGCCTCAACCGCTTTTTTTTTTGAAAAAAAGAGCCGTTAAGACTCTAATCTATATTAGGAGGGTGACCTTTTCTCATTTAAGCACCTCCAATACATTTTAACTCTCCAATATCGAAGAATAATCGTATAGATTAATGGCTCAACCGTTCACGGTAGAGGAAGATTTATCTGTAGGCGCTACGTGCAATTCTATCCGAAGCGAGGGGAAGAACGTAGGAAAACTGGTGTGATGAGTATGAGTTATTTGGATAGTTTTCACGAACATTTTTGTGTTGACACTGGGAACCCTAATAACCGTAATAAAGATGATCTTTTTTGTTGATTTCGTTCTATAGGCAGAGAAGTTGATCCATTTGTGAATTTAACTTATCTTGTCAATCGATATCGTTTGAGGGGTGAAACTAATGATGCAGTTATAGCGAGATCTCTCGAGGAATGACGATGATGGAAACGATCAAATTACTGTTACGAAGCTCATTTCAATATCATTAAGGTGATGGACAGATTCAACCCGTTTAAGGTTCGTCCACGCCGTTAAAGCAGAAAGGAATTTTCTAACACAGTGTAAAATAATAATTAATATAATAATAGTGTAAAACGTCAGTTTATAAACAGAAACCAAAACCTAATTCTTCTTCTTCTCTACCTATTCACGCCTCTTTTTCTTCTCATTTCCTTCTCTACCTCTGCCTCTACCTCTACCTATTCTCAACTAAAACAACCTCCTTTTCCATTTCTTTTCCTCTATCGATTCTTCTACTCCCTTTACTCATATTCTCCATTGAAAATGGCTCCAAAATCTTTACCTAAACAATCAAAGAAGGGAAAGGAAAAAATGGTGATAAAGGAGTCCAAAATCATTGAAATCGATTCGTTAACCGATTCCGATGAACTTCCCCTCTGACCAAAAAATGTTCCTACCCAATCAAAGAAGAGAAAGGAAAAGTAAGTTACATCCAACTTTTATCTTTTTAGTCATTACTTTGAAGAAATCATGATAATTTTTGTTTATAATTTTCTAAAACATCGCATAATCGGTAGAAATCTGACGAATTTATCTACCGATTATGGCTCTAGTTCATTATTCCTAAAGAACATCACGCACAATCGGTAGGTATTGCATAATTTTATCTACTGATTATATAATCAGACAATTACTGAAAACACTCCCTACCGATTGTGTGTAATCAGTTGATATTTCATAAATTTAACTACCGATTGTGTGCTTTTGTTTATTTTTATAATAAATATTGTGTAGCTAGTTAATAATCAATGTTTGGGTATATGTTCATTAGGGTTATGGATGAAGATGATTCCGATGAAGGTCTTTCTCCGTCTCAAAAGGCTGAATTGCTTTCTCGTCCTCTTTTTAATTTGCCGAAAGGAGTTTCTGATGTAGAAATATATCAAATGATGTTGGATGATCCGGATTTCTCACAAATGATGAACGATCCTGATTGTTGGTGGAACAGTCCTGACAATCCCTTCAATTGGGTTGATGTTTCATCTTCGGATGAAGGATCTGAGGCAGAAATGAATCGAAGGATAGAGGCTGATTCGGATTTTGATCCTCGACTCTTTTTCAGGGAAAAAGACTTCTCAGGCATAAACCCATACTACAATGAAGCTGGCGAGTACATAGGTCCAGTTCAGGATGATGAAGTTGTTGCTGATCCTAAGGGGAAGGAGAAGAAGAACAAGAAGCGGGTTGAAACTAGGACCAAGTCGAGAGTAACAAGGAGTGGAAGAATTTCATGAGAATTTCTATGATGTGTTTTGTTTTGTTTTTTCAGATGTTTTAGTTTTTTTGAACAAGTTTAATGAACAATCTGTACTAAGTTTATTTGAACAAGTTTTTCTTCGGATGTTGAAATAGTATTATGAAGTTAGATGTTAAGTAAAATCGGCATAATCGGTAGATAACTACTTTCCAAACTACCGATTACATACAATCGGTAGTTATTAATTTCTCGTGCTACCGATTAACCAAAATCGGTAGTTATTTATGTTCACTAACTACCGATTATGGCAAGAAAAGTCATGGAAAAAAAAACCATTATAATCGGTAGATAAAATTGATCTTTAAACTACCGATTACAAAGTTTAATTCAATTCAGGTTACAATCGGTAGATATAAATTTTCAATTCCTACCGATGTGAAAGATGAAGAGTTAGAAATTTTGGAAGTTTTGATAAATTCAATTTGGGGCGACACCTATAATCGGTAGTTATGGTACTCCGTTAAACTACCGATTATGAAATCAAAATCCCAAAAAAAAAATCTGGGAATTTTATATAATCGGTAGGAATAAAAATCACGAGCCTACCGATTGTGCAAAACTATAACTCAACTAAATCAATCTAAAACACTCTTAATTTCTATTCCAAAACTATAACTCAAATTCTTCATCTAACACTAACTATAACCAAATTAATTACCTAATTAATCAACGTTAACACTAATTAAGCAAGGGTAGATTAGCCATTATAAAAAATATATGGATAAATGGTGTATTGATATTACTTCATAATAACCTTATTTTGTTTTATTAGTCACCCCAAATTAGCTTTGGGTAGCCCTCAAAATGACCAGGCAAAGTAAGATCAAACATGATTGCTCACGGCTAAGAGATTTTAGAAAAGAATTTGCGTCGTTAAAAAGGACCCTTCTAACAAGTGTACTATATTAGCTAAGACTTCAAAATATCCCCGTTGTTTTCCCTGAAACCTTAACATACACCCATGGCAGACTAATACATTATTCTAGCCACCACTAATTGGAGGAATGATGGCCAATTCATCTTTGCCATTAACAACTGCAAACTCGGGAGTGTACTCTAAATTAAGAGCAAGGACCATACACTCACGGATTTCTTCCAATTTAGGGTACTTAGCGAAGATTTTGCTTAGACAATCTTGAGCTGTACTTCCAGATGGAACTTGTAGCATCATTTCGGACACGCCGCCAGCTAAATCTCGAGCTCTTGCAAAGAACAAAACCTTTATCTCAACATCTGCACCTTTTTTATTCTCTTTAACCATAGTAAGAACCTGTAAAGATAACAAACAATTCCACTTGCTCAGCAAAAGTGATGATAATCCTAGATCCTGTCAAGAAAACAATAATGTCACATCCTTCGGTTCAACCTTCTCTAACTTAATGCCAATAGAGTAATTGTAGGCAAATCCTTCTAACTCTTAGGAGGCTAATTTGATTTAATACTTAAAGAAGCGAAGAAAAAGTGTGTTATGTGTGACAGAATTTGAGACGCATTGGCTTACTAGTAAACTCAATCAAAGAAGCGAAGGAAATAAATATTTGCTTCACAAAATGAAGAAACCCAGGTGCAATAATGTAATTAATAGGGCCTAATTATCTAGTAAGAAAAAATGGGACTAAGGTTGAGTTTGGTATTGTTTTAAAAAAAAAAAAACACTTTCGAAGTATATTTATAGTAACATTCTTGGTATTTAGTGTTTGATAAAAAAATTATAAAGTTCTTTTTATACAAAACACTTGTAAAACTCCCTAACTTTTAAAAGCCGGAAGATGAGCTTTTAAAAGTTTTAAAAGCTCATACATGATTTCTTTTTTCTATCCCCATTTTTTTTATAAATGATAAAAATTATTTTTAAATCTTTTACAATCAATTTTTACATATCCTATATTTTTTAAATAAAAGCAAAAATTACCTTTAAATAAGAGTAAATATTAAATGATTATCTAATTATATTTTGATTTTTCTCTCAAAATTATGTTAATAATAAAAATATATTTACTCAAAATAATATTTTTTAACAATAATAATAATAATTAGTAAATATAATATATATATATATAAATTAAGAACCAAATGTGTAATATATAAATATTTTATTATTTTTAATATTTTATAAATTAAAATAAAATTATTTTGAAAAATACGTCTGCTTTTATCATTTGTTATAACAACAATTGTTGAAACTGATAGTTTACCGAGCACAATTTGACTATTTTTTTAACCAGTTCTAGGTTTTAGTTTATAGTTTATCAAATGTTTAATTTTTTTTTACACAACAAATCACAACAAACATACAAGTAGGAAAGCGTTTTTATAAATCCGGTAACAATACCAAACTAAACCTAAATTTACTCTAATACTTGTGAATCTACAAAAAAAATCTTACAGAAAATCTAAAACTTGTTGCACTCCGATGGATTCCTATCACTATTAGAAATTAAGTAAACTATTTGTTGTCTCACTTTCAAATTTTAATTATAATTCCACAACAAAAATCAGTATGGATTTTTTAAGCTTACGCCCTGTAAAGGGTTGAAAGAAAATCAAGGAAGTCATATGCTAACATTTCAACCATCTTTTAACGGGAGGAAGCAGGTAAGGTTTATCAGCACCTTCAATTTGAAGTTTGTGGATTTGGATTTCAAAGTGAGAGCAAATAAGAAAGAGAGATTGAACAAGGATACTCTTGGGTGTTTGTAATTAATACCTGAGAAGTGATTAAGATTATCCGATCCGAGTCTTTGTGTGTATCTTTCTTATTGGAAGAATTTTACCATCCACAGCAACTTTCAACCACAAAACATGATCTTCTTCCTCAAACAGTCAAGACTCAATATCACAGGTACATACAAAAGTCCACAGGCACAGTCTACACGCTGCATAAATAGTAAAGATATAAGCCCTACTAAAAAATTTAGGAGCACTCACTAATCTAATTGGTGACACGACACCCAATATAAGTGTAGCTAAAGTGTGAGAAACGTCTTAAGTTATTCACACTTTGAATGAAATGAATCCAGTCTAGTCTGATAATTTTGGATTCAACTAACATGTACTGATATGAAAATTATGAATTATGGTGACCCTCAGATCAATAATCGCAAAACAAAGGCATCCAGATACATGAATATAAAAAACAAGAAATAAATATCAAAATTTTTTCTACAATGAATCCACATTTCCAAGTTCAAGTTTGTAGTGAAGAACAAATTACCTAATACAACTCTCTCTGACCCTCTGAATCAATATTTGAGGGAACTGGTTCTTGTTGGACGGTGTTCAAAAAGAGAACTTGAATGCACCCACTTTAGTCCCAGAAGGTGGGTTTCTTCTTTTCAGCCTCTTTCTCTACAGCTTTCAACTCCAGATCTTCGATAGTTCCTGGAAAGGAAGCTTCAATTGCACTCTTGAACTTATCGTACAAATTAACTCTGTCTGTTGTCCCAGAAACTAACTCGCTTGCGTTTGGCCTCTTTAGAAAGTCCAAAACGTTCAATAAGTTCCTCCTGCAAAGAGATGGGTATACATTAGTTGTAAATATACAAGAATTTGTACATATCAAAGAAGAAAAAAAATATCCAACAAGTTGAAGCAGTAAAATCTGCACTTTAGAACATGGAAATCCACAAACACGAGAAATTACTTCTTGTACTGACTAATGCAGTAGCTCCAGTATCGAAAATCCTACTCAATAAACTGATGCAATCAGATCTTTTATTTTCTTATTACAAAAATCAGATCTTTTGTTTTGTTTTGCCTACTTTATAAACAACATATGTATTGCGTTGCTCATAATCATATTTTTATGATACTTGAACCGGCAGTTTTACTGCTTGACATAAAACTGTACATGATAATAAACGATGTGGCATTTACTATGACTTCATCGCTTGTCACGCATTTTCTTAACAATGGAGTAGTTCCTCCATATTGGAAAGTTGTGCATGATTTGGAACATCTAGACAGAATTTTGAGTTTTGACTACGAAACACAATACATACCATCTGGTTTTTGAGTTTGAGCTAAAGCTAATGAAATGTCCCTCATACAAAAGTGTGAAACAATGAAAAACATATGATAAGCTTTCCTTTGAACTCCAAGGAATATCAAAGACCCTAAAATGTAAATCTATAGATTCTGTACCACTAAGTTGTAAAACAACAATACCTATTGACATAGTTTTGTGTAATGACAATGGACTTCTCTGGGTGGAAAACCGACTTAAAATAGTATAAATAGAAGTCCTGCCCCATTTGTGAATCTGCAAGTACGAGAGGTAAAACTCTCCTTAGTTCAACCATGGGTCGTGTAAGCCAATAGACTTAGAATGTGAGAGTGGGTGAGTGGTGAACGAGTTAGTTGTGCACGAGTGTTTTGTGAGAATGTCTAGAGATTGCCAAGAAGAGATTTTGTAACTGAGTTTTTGTTATGATACCAAAACTATTGAGCTGAAACTCTTAAAAATCTCTACCGGATTTGTTTTGAGAGCTTCTGAGCGAAAACTCATCAAGTGGTGTCAGAGCTTCTACATTTCCTAGAATAATGAAAATCTTTCATATCAGGATTCAGATCTTTCATTTGTTTGTCTACTTCATAAGCAATATTTTTATTGCTCTGCTTATATAATCTAACTTCTATGATACTTGAACCGGCAGTTCTTACTGCTTGACATAACTGTAAAGGGATAATTCGTGATGTGGCATTTTATGACTATATGGTGTATCCACATTTTTCCAATAACAGAGCAGTTTCTTGCTAATAGAAATATGTGCATCATTTAGAACATCTAAATAGAATTTAACGTTTTGACAACAAAAACGACAAGAACTACCAAGATCTTTTGTGGCTCAACTCGGAACTAAAGCTAAGGGAAATATAACTCGTACGAAAGTCTGAAATAGTTAAAAACAAATGATAGTCTAGTAAGGTTTCCTTTAAACTTTAAAGAACAAAGAAGTCTTTTAATGTATATCTATAGAAGTAGAATCAATACCACTAAAAGTTGTAAAACAACAATACCTGCTGACATAGTTTTGTGTGATGGCAATGGACTCCTCGAGGTTGATGACAAGATGCCACCATCCATTAGGCATCACTTCCCCAGCCTTACAAACGCACTCCACGGGCCTTCTCTTCCAACTCTTAGTTGCTCCGTAAAAGTTCATGAACCACTCAATTATCGATACAGGACAAGCAACCTCAGCCCCATCTGGACTAGGATGGACTCCTGGTGAAACCACCTCAGGTGGAAACAAAACCCATTTCTTAGAACAGCATTCCAAGCTGAAGTAGAATTTGGGTCAATGTGGAAAGAAGAACCTGATCCTGCAGGTCCAATAATAACCCATCTGTAATCTGGTCTCTCCTTACTCAAAACCGCAAACAAATCCTCTCTAAAATACTGTGGAACTTCATAATCAGAACCCATTACAGGAACTTTCTCAGCAAATTTTGGATCAAACAAATACAAAGGGCGTTCCTCCCTCGCCCCATCTGAATACTTAAAATACTCCTCAAGCTTCAATTCTGCTGGTCCAACAGCAAATCGAACATACCCACAAACCCACATCAAATACTCCTTATCCCATTTTTTTAAAGCAGGCCAATTCTCAATACAGCCTTCTAATAAGACTGGCTTATTTGGTTCCTCATAATTCAAAACAAACTCCTCAACTGATATCCCACATTTCCTATCAATTTTATCCCTTTCAAGCCATTCAGGCTTCATTTCAAGACTTGCACATAACCAACTTTGAAAGAGATAATCAGAATAAAAATCTCTAACTCTCAAACTTCCACAACCCTTTATACTTGAAATATCAAAACATGGTTTCAACACAGAAACATAAGTAAGTTTCCAAGATTCATTAAATGAAAACCCAATAGTACTAGTATTATCTAGAACAAGATTTCTCCATAACGGTTCATGATTGCAAAATATATAAAATGATTTACTGACTGTGGCTAAAACACCTAAATGAGTACCATCTAAAAACCCTAACACATCAAGAACAAGTTCATCAGTAAGTGTATATAACTTACCCAAGCCTGAATTTCTAGAGTTGTTCGAAGATGATGAAATCAGCAGGAAGTTTCCTAAAGGTTGAACACCATAATTTTTTGAAGGTGCCGATCTTTTTAAACTAAACCCCTCATCTCTCTCTTCCTCTCCTTCTTCTTCTTCAACATCCTCATCTGGGGGTTTCTGAAATTTTTGATTCTGGGTTTTAATAAATTTTCTAATTTTGGCTTTCTTTTTCTTCTTCTTCTTCATGATTTGAGCTGATAAGCTCTTCTTGCAGCTAAGCATCTTCCTCTGCAAGCACTAAAAGTCCGAAGAGAGGAACGATTCAAACGAGATGTTTTAATATCCTGGGATGGGACTTGGGACTAGGAAGGTTTAAGAAACGGGTTGGGTTCTTGGACCGGGTCTATCACTCTGAAGTCTGAAGTTTGAACCTACCAATAAAAAAATGTTGGAAAAATATCTTCGTTACCGATTCCTCAATGATACAATACATGTATTATATCCATTGTCTCTTATCACTCTTTGTAACTACGGTTTTGTCCATGTATTACATCCCGTAATACTAACTTCAAAAACAAGAAAGATAGAAATAGAAGAAATCAATCTAAAATATCTTAAACAAAACTTACTTGAACCAAGGCGAGTAATCTCTTTCCTTATGACGTTATTCGTCCCGTATATATGTTGTAACGGTTTCATAATGGCATGTCTCCCAACATACAAAGGTTCCTTTCGTTATTAACACAACATTGGAATAACAACGAAAACAATGAATGTAATTTGATGTAGTACAAACTCTTCTTTGACTCTTGATCACAATATGCAACTATATTTTTCTAATACTAGTTTTTGATTCTAAAATCCTACTCTATGTAATGAGAATGAGTTGGATTTATATAGATCGAAAGGAGACTCTTGGAGAAATCCTTTCATGGAGAGTCACATCCCTTAGAATAATGCAATTTCAAATCGAAAAGGTTTAAGTGAATGGACACATCCTTTCACAACAAGTTATTTCACATTTGAATTTTAACTAAATAAATGATATTTCAATTCAAAATTCCAACAAAAAGTTGTGCAATTAATGTATGCTTATGATACTGTTATTACAAACGAACTTCTGCTCCAGGCTAGAACCTCCGTATACTCATAAATCACATCTCGAATGCAGACAAAAAAGATGTTTGCCTATATAATCAGGCAACTACAACCCCTTCCAGTTGGAATGATGGTCTTGCCATTATTAGGAGTAATAGTGCAGAGGTTTATACATGTAATAGCAGTGTGTAATCTGTTACTGCTAGTGCTGGTGGTGATGCCAAGGAAACCCCAGGGCCTATCCAAAATGATGAGAACGGTGCGAAGTCGAAGGGTGCGCCTGCTTCTAATGGAGTTAATACTAATCAAGTTGAGCCAGAATGGATTGAACTGTATGTGAATATAGATAGAAGATTCATATCTTGATTGATGAAAACGATATTACATAATAAAGCTAGCAAAACGGACAAGAGTGAGTATAGATACTTTTCTGACACAGCACTCAACCCATACATATATAAGCCACCATAAACCATACACGGGTAAATGACAGTTAAGTACAGTTGTTTAACAGAAAAGATAAATAGTGCATGTAAAGTGTAACTACTACCCACTCAACCTGAATCGATTTCAGCTTAGTAAAGTTGTACACATGAAGTTTGTTTCCGATCATCTGAAATCTTGGACCTGCAAGACCCTTAGTAAAGATATCATCCAATTGAGCAATAATAGAGATGTAAGATACATTCAAAGACTTTGATTAGACCACCTCCCTTACAAAATGGAAATCCAGTGCTATATGTTTTATTTGGCTGTGGAAAACTGGATTGGAGGCAAGTGAGATGTTACTGATGTTATCACTGTACAAAGTAAGAGGAATTGGGAGAAAAACATTTAATTATTTTAGTAATTGACAAAACCATATAACTTCACCAGCAGTTTGCATAAGAGCGTTGTATTATGCCTCAATGCTAGACCTAGCAACGGATGATTGCTTCTTATCACTCCATGAGATTGGATTATGACAAAAGAAGATGCATAACCCACTAACGGATATTCTGTTATCAGGAAAACGTGCACGGTCTGCATCATTTAAGCCTTGCAGAGTATTCAAGCCTCTGGAGAAAAATAAACCATGATCTATAGTTCCCTTCACATACCTAAGAATCCTCTTTTTTGTTAGCGAGTAACTCACCATCACTGGCATTTAGATTAGAAGAGGTAGAAGCAGGTGAAGAACAACACTTGGCACCAACCAGTTTTTTCTTTTCTAGAAGATCCAATACATATTTGCTATGACAGACAAAAATACCTGAATCCTTTCTCTTAACTCTAGGCCGAAAAGTTCTTCACCGGAAATTGTTCACTCAAAGTCTTGACAAGAGTAGCACAATAAGATGGTGAATTTCCTTTCAAAAAAAAATATCATCAACATAGACCAAAAATATTGCAATACTTGTGCTACACTTTTGCACACAAAAAAATGATCTTCATCTGAAAAAGAGAATCCTATTGAAAGGAGAGCAGTATGCATCTTTTCATACCAAGCTCTAGGAGCATATTTTAGGCCAGAAATGGACTTATGGATGAATCAACAAAGCATTGAGGTTGATACATGTAAACTTCATCTTGAATATCACCACGCAAAAAAGCATTGTGGATGTTGAATAGGCCAATTGAATTGTACAGCTAAAGAGAGAATCAACATGATACTGGTAGGCTTAACAACTAGATTAAATGTTTCATTGTAGTTAGACCAGCATGTTGGTGAAACCCCTTTACAACTAATATGGACTTGTATTTGTCTAAAGTTCCATATGTATTTTGTTTAATTTTGTAAACCCACTTGCATCCAACAATATTTTGACAAGAAGTAGAGGTTGTAAAGTCCAGGTATCAGCTTCCATTAGAGCCTCATACTCTAGCTTCATTGATTTCTGCCATTTAGGGTCTTTATTTGCTTGAGAGAAACAAGTAGGTGTAATAGGAATTGTATTGCTAATAAGAGAAGAGGGGAAGTAAGTGCTTTGTGGCAAAGTACATCTTTGGTTTAGAAATACCTGACTTATCTCTTGTTTTTTACAGTGATCATTTTAAACAACAACTGAAGGAATAGCTGAAATGTGTGAAATAAAAACTTCTGAATTTAGAGAAAGTGAAGGAGGAACATTTAAAGGAAAAGTATATGAATTACTAGTAATGTGCATCTGTAATGAGTTGTTAGGTACTTCAATTGGAAAAAATTCAAAAGTAATTGTTGAAGAAGTAGGAGACATAGACATGATAGAAGAGTGTGAAAAACTTTTTCATTGAAGACAACATGCCTGGAGATAAAAACCATGCCAAAAATTGGCTCCAAACACCTATAAGCTTTCTAATTTGCACTACAACTAATAAACACACAAGGAGAACTCTTTGGAGCTAACTTGTTAGATGTATATGTCCTAAGCCATGGATGGCAAGCACATCTAAAACCTCTTATAAATAAATAATTTGGTGGTATTCTAAATAATTTTCCAAAAGGAGATAGAAACTGAATACCTCTTGTAGGTAACCTATTGGTTATGAAGTTTGCAATCATAAAAGAGTTTACCTAAAATGAATCAAGCAATGTAACTTTCATGAGAAATTTTCTACCACCATATAGTATGTGTTTATGTTTAGCTTCTGCAATCCCATTCTTCTCAAAGGGGTATGGTCAAGTAAATTCATCTTTGATGCCATGCAGAGTAGTTAAAGATGTTAACTCATTGTTATTGAATTCACCGCCATTATTTGTTCTAATTGTGATGATTTTTGTACACAACTGATTCTCAATTTGAGTTTGAAATTAAAAAAGATTGTCTTAAAATCAGATTTTGTGTGAGTGGAAATAGCCAACAAAACTTAGAAAAATCATCAACTACATTAATATAGTAAAGAAAACCACTGTTTGACACTACAGGTGCAGGACCCCATAAATCCATTTGCAAAAGCTCTAAAGGTTTAGTAGTATAATAAGAAGAAATAGAAAATAATAACTTGATTTTCTCAATCAACAAACACTCACAGAATAATGGTATTTTTATTACATTTTTGTCAAAAGAGTTACATATTCTTTGTAGAGTTTGAAAAGAAGAATGAGCCAATTTGTGATGCCAGATAGCAGAAGAGGCTTTATTGGTGTGGAGAGCTTGAGGTAGTTGAGTGAATTTGATTAGATGTAGGCCATTGGCGTGAGGTCCCTGCAACATAATCTTCCCAGTTTGAAGATCCTGAACAGTGTAGTCAAATGGTGACAAAGTGATAATGCAATTCTAATCAGTATTAAATTTGTGGACTGATAATAGATTATTAGATGATTGCGGGACATGTAAAACTTTTTGAAGCTTAAAACAGTGATTATTAGCAGTAGAAAAAGAGATATAACCAATTGAAGTAATAGGCATACCTTCCCCACTAGTTGTCTGAATATATTCATAACCATCATAAGGAGTATATTCATCAAGTTGAGATGTATCTGAGACAATATGGTTATTGGCGCCACTATCTGCAAACCAAGGATTCTCATCAATAATATTTCCTGCTACAAGCATAGAATGAATATTTTGAGTAGTTATTTACCTTGATAGGCAAAATTCAACCTGTTAGAGCACCCAGAAGCTGAGTGACCAAATTTGACACATGTCTGACACTGCACATTTTCACCAGAAGTAATAAAAGATGGCATTGGAGTTGAAGTGACATCTGGAGGAGTAGATCTAAATGTAGACTGATGAAAATTTCCTCTAAGTATTGGATTAAAAAATATTTTACGCACCTTTATAAATTAGACTATATCCACATCTCATCATCGAAGTAGAATATCTAAACTGTTATTGAAATTGTGGTTTAAATTGATGTTGTGAATAGTGGTGAAAGTTGTTGTTATCTAGAAATTCCTTATTTTCAGAGTCATTAATGATGGATTTGGATTTGGATGTAATGAAAACTTTCTTCACTTAGAAGAAGATTATATAGCTCAACACTAGTAACATGTGGATATCTAACTCTGATAGAAGTAGCAAAGGCATCAAAAGAAGAGCTCAAACATGAGGGAGTACTGATAAAAATTCCACTATATCATTGACTATAGGTCCTGCAGCTGCAAGAGCATCAACAAATTTCTTGATCTCAGTTAGATATGTTAGAATTGAATCATTTTCCAGTCGAATAGATTGAAGTTTGGTGCGAACCTGAATTGTATGAGTAACAAAAACTTGAGAAAACCTAGATTCAATATTATACCATAATTTATGAGATGAAGTAGCACTTACAAAGTATGGAATGACATAATATGACATTGTAAAGTTGGGCCATAATATGATAGTTGAATCTTCATCCTACCAGAGAATATAAGATGGATTAACATTGTTGTTGTTTATATTGTGACGAGAAGTAAATTCATTCGGACATTCCTTAACACCAGTGATGTAGTCTGTTGTTCGGGATTTGTAAAAGAACAACAATCTTTCCAAGTTAGATAATTTTCTTCCTTCAATTTTAGAGTGATAATGTTGGTTAACTGATTCAGTGGAACTTTAGAAATAGAACGAGTTTCCATTTGTAAAAGAAAAAAAGAGATTATGAAAGAAAAAATATAGAAAAAACAGATCAATAAGATCAAGAAAATGGTTAACAAGAAACACAAAGAAGCAATATGAACAAGTAAATCTCAAATAAAGGCGAAGAAAATTATAGAAATATATAGAAAAACACTTGAAAAGGGTTTGAGTTAGAAAAACTCTATTAATGGAGATGGTAAAACTTGGATCGAGTTTTAGCTCTGATATATACCAAAATAGAAGATTAATATCTTGATTAATGAAAATAATCTTACATAATGAAGCTAGCAAAAAAGATAAGAGTGTATGTACTTTTCTGACACAACACTCACAGACACACATTAATAGACCACCAAAAAGCATACACATGTACATGATAGTTACAATTGTTTAACAAAAAAGACAAAGAGTTTGCACACTTGTGTAACTACCAATATAACCTTCTTGGGAGAGAAATATGATCTTAAGAGAGTGTGCTTGGTAAATCGCTCATTCATTTTTTTTCTCTTTGCTCTTTTCGTACCCCAACCTTTCTACAATATACAAGACACAAATTCATTAAAGATTATTGCTTTTGTTGTTCTTTGATAAGATGTTGCATTTGCCTTGTAGTTAAAATTGTAAAAATCCTTACATCATGTTTATTTTTTTATTTTTTTTCCTGAATCTGATTCGTCTGGGTCTGACTAAAATCACTTGAATCATTTGGATCTGACTCAATGTATTTTTTTTTAGTCAGACCTGACTCAACTGACTTAAAAATATACGATTTAGTGGCTTGGTACCATGAGTCAGGGGCATTTTATTCCCTGAATCAAACGGGTATGAATGAGGGATTATGTCTGAATCAGGTAGCGTGTCAGATCCGACTCAAATTAAAAAACAAACGGTTGACATCTGACTCGTGCCGAGTCAGTAAAAAACAAACATGTTGTTAATGTGTCCCCTTACAGAACTATTAGGGTAGTTGTAAGATTATAAAACCATCTAGTTTCAAATCATTGGTAAAAATAGGTGATAGGATTTTAAATTAAATGTTGCAAGTGTACGACTGTCGATAAGACAATGTACAGATACTGTTCGTTTCATAGAGACTAAAATTTTGTTATCTTTTAATTTATACTTAAATAAAACGCTAAAAAGATGAGAAGATGTTTTAAGGATAATATGAATAATTAAGAAAATATCAGGGCTTTGGGTTCCACCATTGTGTTGGATACTAGATAATTCAACCACTTCTCTATAAAATTCTTCATTAAACACTCAAGACGATTTAGGACATTAATCGACGTTTCGAAAGATAAAACGTTATAAATCAATAAATTATTTTTAAAGACTAATCGATTCCTTCATTTAACGATGTTGACTTCTAAAATAATAGATAAATCATTTAGCGAGAAGGATTTATAAAGAAAAATTATTATCGTTTATAAATAAAATAGGAAGGACCATAAAAATTATTATTGAGATCAAATAAAACTCTCTCTTATATGTAAGAATAAAATAACATTATCTAACCATTACAAATAGAGAAGAACTGAAAGAAAATAAAAAATGAAATTAATAAACCTGAAACTAATATACAGTCGTCTTCCAAGAACCGTCAGCCCAGCCACCCCCTTGTATCCTCTTTTATATTGCCGTGATAACTTCATTTTTTCATTATCATTCCAGCTCACGCCAAATCTCTGTGAGAATATCAAATTTTCCCAAGGATGAGAGATTCTGTCTCCACTCTAACTCACGCCAAATCTCTGTGAGAATATCAAATTTTCCCAAGGATGAGAGATTCTGTCTCCACTCTAACTCGCAGTTTGCATTTCGAAAGGAATGGCGTAAAATTGGTTGACAAAATGCTTTTTACACGTAAAAATGTGTTAAGCAGCAAGATCCCATATGCTCCAACAAATAAGGAAATACGTATTCCCACCACTAGCTATACGTCATCTAAAAACGTGTTCCCTTCTCACGTGAATGGAAACTATCTTCAATGTCGGTGATTATTCCTTCTCATGCTGTCGACATATATAATCAAGCCAGCTCCAAAGTTTATAAACAAATTAGGCAACCAATATTACTCCGTGTTTTCATACGTCTAGCCCAAAACAAACGTATCCATTCAGTTTCGTCTGTCAATTAATTCCAAATCTTACTTAGGCCAAGTCCCGTATACCTCTCAGATGGCCTAGTTTATCTATTTTGAGTTAATGTGGATCTCTTAAGTAGACAAATGCTTAAGTTTGCATAATCCGACTAATTTTTGTTGAGCGATAAAGATTCTGTCGCCCAATTAAGTTTTTCATGTTGGCGACATAAACTTTGTCGTTCGTCAGAGACAATGTCTCTGGCGACGAATTTGTCGCTCAACCGAGATTATGTCGCCAACTGGTTATCTCATCCGACGGTCCTGGTTGAATCCCCTTATAAACATCCAATTTTAAACTCAATTCAACTCACATCTTCTCTACTCTCACACATATTTGTGTTAATCTTAATCAAAACTCTCCTAATTTTAACCAAAAACAAAACAAAACTCTCCAATTTTTCTGCAAAATAGCTATTAGTTTTAAAAGTTCGTGGTTCAAAATTTCCAGTTGCTGAAGATGAAAGTATTTGCAGAAATTATGTTTATTTCACACAAGATAGCATCAATGAGTATCCAGCACCTTGTGGGATAAAATATTTGAGGCGTTTAAAGAGGAAACAATGAGCATCAATTCACGTGCTGCAGAAGGGTTGTGTAGTCGCTTTACTAAAACCAATAAAAAATGGTCAAATATGTTGCTCATGTCATGCAAGTCACTCGTTCTCTACCACTGGGCGGTGAAGTTGCAGTGGTGTTTGTGGGTAAAAACGATTTGAGGGTAAATAGGAAAATGATGAAGAAGACTAATGCCAGTCAGAGAAAATGAGAAATCAAGCTATGCCAGTCGAGGCAAGTCGCTTGAAGGGGAAACCGATCAAATACCAACTCGCTTAAACGCTAAACATATGTACTGTATAAGTATTTCTAAGATTCGAGAGATCAATCTGTACGAAGTTTGCTGATAGACACATATTTGTGTCTAATTTGATCTCACTTCTCTATTCTTAGTCCTTATTTTGTACTAATATTGTAATTTCATTGTGTTTGTAGGCATTTTTGAGAAATAAATAATTATGAAAAATTGGCTGAAAATTTTTAAAGGCACCCCTCATTTGGATAAGGGCACCCTATTTACTAAAGGCACCCACCAGTTGGTTAAAGGCACCCATTCTTTCACGTTTAAAAACTGAAATGATGGGAAAAGTGTTTTTCAAATAATTGTGAATCTGTGAAGAATTGAACAAGATATTTTTGGGTTAATTGCAAGAGTTTAGGACAAGATTATTCTTGTCTTAATTAGAATACGAGTTGTACACGGAATCAATCCAAAATTCAAAACAGAATCCCATATGAAATCAAAAACAGTGAGAATATATTTTCGGAGATAATTCTGTTTGAAAGCCATATAATTATGTTCGATCTTCCAAGGTTTTTGGGATATCTAATTATGGTCACCGAGTTTAAAAAAAGAGAAAAATTCAGGACCGATAGGAAGAAAAATATTTTCAGAAATATTCTCATTAAACTCGAGAGATTTGGGTCCTCTGAGTATATAAAGGAGTTGTGGGAGTTGCAGAAAGGGAAGAGAGTTTAGGGAGATCTTATGAGACGAATAGAAGGCAGGGAAAATCAACTCAGAGAATCTGTTGTTGCTGCTGCATGAAGAACATAGAATAGGAAATAGTTTCTTCAACCTCTCATCCACGGTTTCTTCATACATTTGCAACGGATATCATCGTATCTGCAACATTTATCTTCAGCTGCAACGGTTTCTTCAACCCATCTGCAACAGATATCTTAGCATCTGCAACGTTTATCTTCATCCCTTCTCTGTAACAGTTAGTCTATAACGCCTATAAACGATGCAAACTCAATGTTTTCTTTGTTTTTCTCCTTTTTCATCATTTGTAAACATTTTGACCCATGAACAATAATTTTGAGCAAGTGATTAAAATGAGGAGCTAAACCTCATTTCTGAGGCGACGAAGGAAGCTATTTTTCCGAAAATTATATGGTAATATTTATTTAATTAATTTATGCAATTCTTTTATAATTATTTGCCTTGGTTAAAAATTGATTTAATGATTTTTATTAAACAATTGTTATTTCGTTTGATGGTACATGCTTGACCTATGTTTTTGATGTTCCATGCTTTTGTTATACAATTGTTATTTTACTTGTTGCAATATTTTAGAATCAAATTAAATGTAAGAATTGCATAATTTTTGGAAAATAGTGGAATCTTAGCCTTAGTTTTCTCTCAATCTTGTTATCAATTTTATTTAAGTTTTGCTATTTTTAGTCTTAGAAACTAGGTTTAAATCCACATCTCCACAAGTCTTGAACGAACTTTCTTACCACTATTATCGAAAAACATCAATTTTTGGCGCCACCGACGTGGACTTGTTTTTAGTTTTAATTATGTTAATTAGTTTAGTTAGATTTTTATTTATTTTTATTTGTTCTATTTTATGTTTTTGAGTATTTTTCTTTGTATTACAGGTTTTGGAACAAAAAGAAATTGGAGCCAAAGATTATATTGACTGATTAAAGACTTGGAGTCAAAGACAAATCGAAAAGAGCGGAAAAAGAAGACAAGACTTTTTTTTAGTTAATCTTTTAAAAAAAATTGATTTATTTTATTTTAAAAAAAAAACTGTATTAAGAAATTCTTATTATTTTTGTAATTATTTTAGGTATTTTTATGTTTTTTCTTATTTTTGGACTTTAGACTTTGAACTTTTGAACTTTATTATTATTTTTAAACCCTACGGAACGGTATTTAAATATAAACTGCAACAGGGAAGGACGACAATTACGTTATTATCTCGGCCCCTCGGGTTCGTACACTGACACAAGAGTCGGTGGCCCGAGTCGACTACAACCGATTTATCCCCCGTCTGGTATGGGAGGTAAGACTCGATCAACCCACGAATCCCCTGCAAGTGGGTTTACAGTATTCCTTCGTATGCATATATGTTGAGGAATTGAATATGGATTTATTTTCTAGTAAAGGGCAAGGATTGGCCATATAAGATAAAGACTCGGATTTCATCACCGTTTTCTTCTTGCCCGCCTTAGGAACACGTTACTTAATGCGAACCTAATCCTTAAAATTTGACTAGAAAGAATACCGATAGGGTATCGAGCTTATTAGAAAATCATTCAAAAGGACTGTATTGATTACTTTGTTAGCTTAACTTAAAGTTCAGGAAGATTATTTTAAGTTGATTTGAGCCGCCTTGTAACCCAAGGAAACGTTGCCAAAGAGGCAGGGTTATCAAAGCTCCTTAGAGCTTATCCTGTTTCTATTCGACTTAATCTAATTCAGATCGTTCTAAGAGATTTGTTAAAACTGTAACTAGTTGCCTTTTGAAAGAATAGAAGATGGTCTAGAAACAATCTAAGTGGATCCATCATGCTTATTGTTTGCTAGATTCAATAGGTTTGATTTGGTTGAGTCGGCTTAGAATTCCCTTCCAATTAGAAGTTATTTAATTGCATGCCCAGGCCGCCTAAAGCATTGAGTGAGCGTGCCTGGAGAAGAGATTCTATTGGTCGTTTGATCAGTGACGAGAATAGAAACTCTGTTTTTGAAATTGAGAATTTAGGAAACCCTTCTTTTGAGAGCCCTATTTTTGGAAGCTTTAGTTTTGAGAATTGTCTCTTAGTGAGGAAGTTATTCCTAGTTTTTCAGCTGTGCCAGAAATGACAACTTTAAAAGATTTGTTGAATCCTACTAGGACTTGTCGTCCATCATGTATCAAGTTAGATGAAACTCAAGCAAACTATGAGTTAAAACCTGGGACCATACAGATGCTCCCAATCTTCTTAGGAAAATAGAATTAAAACCCCTACTTTCACATTAGGGAATTTGAAGAAATATGTAGTACCCTAAGAATTCACAATATGTCTGATGAAGCTTTTGAAACTTAGGTTGTTTCCTTTCTCCTTGAGAGACAAGGCTAAATCTTGGTTATATAGTTTTCCATCTGAATCCATCGAAATATATGAACAACTTACCACTGCCTTTTTATCAAAAAATTTCCCTAGGCACAAAACATCATCTATTAGGCACGAGATTTCCATATTTGTGCAGCAAGAGGGAGAATCTTTGTATAAGTATTTGGAAAGGTTCAATGGTTTGTTGATACAATGTCCCCATCACGGTTTAGAAAAGGTTAGACTAATCCATATCCTTTATGAAGGGCTAGATCATCCAACGACGACCATGGTCGAGTCATTTTGTACAAGGAGTTTTGATAGTAAAACTGTTGATGAGGCAATGGCCTTTTTGAATGAAATTGCCGAAAAAACCCAACAATGGGAATGTAGTAAGGAACCACAGAGAAATTTTTTATTGAGGAGAGGTAATGTCAATAGGGTAGATGGAATTCTTGAATCAGAGGCCAAAATTACAGCTATAGCAAAAAGGTTAGAACCTTAGAATTAAGTCAATCTAGTTGTGGAATAGAGCCCAAGTCATTTTGGAAAGGATAGATTGTTGAAGAGCAAGCCCATTCTCTTTACAATAACACTAGATATGATAATCGTCAGAAGTTTGACCCATATTCACAAACCTATAACCCGGGTTAGAGAAACCATCCAAACCTTTCTTGGTCTAAGGGTGAAAATCAAGCTAAGTCTAGTAACCCATAGTTTCCCCCAGGTTTTGGTTATACTAAGAATTCTTCTGGACCAACACAATTTCAGAGCCCTTCAGATAAGAAGATCATGAGTTTAGAAGAGTCTCTCACCTTTTTATCTCATAACACTGCTAAGTTTCAGCAATCAGTTGAACAAAATTTAGAAGACAATAAAAAGATGATCCAGGCTAACTCTCAGGCTATTTACGATTTACGAACCAAGTTTAGTCAGTTGAATGAGTCTTTGAGAGAAAAAAGAAAGTTCCCTAGTCAACCACAACCCAACCGTAGAGGAGTTCATGAGTTATCTTCTGGTGAGAAATCATCAAACCATGTGAACTCAATTAAAACCCTTAGGAGTGGTAGAGTGGTAGACAATAAGGTAACCTTGCCCGATAGTGAACATGATGTAGTTCACCCTTCTGAGCTTGTAGATGAAGAGACTGATAAAGTCTCTAAAGATTCCAATGCGGTTCCCGTTGAGCCCGATTTTATTCCCAAAGCCCCATTCCACAACTTATAGTACCAAATAGGAAAGAATCCAACTTTAATGATATATTGGAGATTTTTAAGCAAGTCAACATCAATCTTCCTTTATTATATGCAATTAGGCAGATTCCTACTTATGCCAAGTTCCTTAAGGATCTTTCTACGTGAAAGCGAAAGCTTAGTGTACATAAAAAAAAACCTTTATAGCTAGTCATGTGAGTTCAATTATCCAGAACAACACAACTCCTAAGTAAAAAGACCCAGGTTCCCCTACCATTTCTTGCACAATAGGTAACTACCGTGTAGACAAAGCTTACTTGACTTAGGAGCTAGTATGAACTTACTTCCATACCATTTGTACCTCCATCTAGGACTTGGTGACTTAAAACCTAACCAGATAACACTTCAGTTAGATGATAGGTCTATGAAAATTCCTCGTGGTATTGTCGAAGATGTTCTTATTGAGGTCGATAAGTTTATTTATCATGTGGATTTTGTTATCCTAGATACCCAACCTGTTCCTGACCCAGAAAACTAGATACATGTGATATTAGGTCACCCGTTTTTAGCTACATCTAATGTGATAATTAACTATTGAAATGGTATTATGAATTTGTCTTGGTAATATGACAATTGAGCTGAATATTTTCAATATTAGTAAACAACCCCCTGAGATAGATGACACGTGCATTGAAGAGGTGAACATGATATGAACATTAGTTCAGGAGTCATTACCAAACATCTTATCTGAAGATACATTAGAAAGTTGTTTAACCTATTTTGGCTTAGATTTCGACGATGTTAACACCATTGATCAAGTGAATGCTCTGTTAGACTCTAAACCTGTGTTAGATACTAATAGATAGAAAGCTAAGTTCGAACCACTACCAGTTTCAAATTCTACCTTAATTCATTCTTTAGAAGAGCCTCCTAAGTTGGACCTCAAACAATTGCCAAATACTCTCTATGTGTTTTTAGGCCCATATGAGACTTTGCCTATAATTGTAGCATCTGAATTGGATAGTAATCAGGAAAGTAGGCTAGTGACCGTAATTCAAGACAATACGGAATCTTTAGGGAGGACCTTAGCAGACATTAAGAGTATAAGTCCTACTGTTTGTATGCATCAGATTCATTTAAAGGATGATATCAAACCGTCTAGGGAGATGCAACGTCGACTTAACCTTAACATGAAAAAAGTAGTTCGAACGGAGGTGCGTAAGTTGTTAGATACGGGTATTATCTACCTCATTTTAGATAGTAAGTGGGTCAGCCCCATTCAGGTTGTTCCCAAGAAATCAGGTATGACTGTAGTCCAAAATGAAAACAATGAGTTAATCCCAACCCGAGTGACCACGAGGTGGCGTGTTTGTATTGACTAGAGAAAATTGAACAAGGTCACAAGGAAGGACCACTTTCCCCTTCCTTTCATCGATCAAATGCTAGAGCGATTATCTGGACATAGTCATTATTGCTTGTTAGATGGCTACTCTGGTTATAATCAGATTGTTATTGCCCCAGAAGACCAAGAGAAAACTACTTTTACCTTTCCCTTTGGTACCTTTGCGTATAGACACATGCTTTTCGGGTTGTGTAATGCACCCACTACTTTTCTGCGCTGCATGATGAGTATATTTTCTGACATGGTAGAACGGTTTTTAGAGGTCTTTATAGATGATTTTTCAGTGTTTGGTTCATATTTTGATGAGTGCTTGCATCATTTGATATTAATATTGGCTAGATGTAAGGAAAAGAATTTACTGCTTGACTGGGAGAAATGTGATTTCATGGTTCGATCAGGAATTGTTTTAGGGCACATCATGTCTTCTAAGGGTATAGAGGTAGACAAACCAAAGTTGACCTTATTAATAAATTACAGGTTCCCAAAACCGTAAGAGATATTAGGTCATTCTTAGGGCATGCGGGTTTTTATCGTCGATTCATTAAGGATTTTAGCTTGATTTCTAGACCTCTTTGCAATTTGCTTGCAAAAGATGTTAAGTTTATCTTTGATGATGCTTGTTTAGATGCTTTTGAGAAGCTTAAGACCTTACTCACTACCTCCTCCATAGTACAGGCACCTAATTGGAACCTACCATTGAAATCATGCGTGATACTTCAGATTATGCTATTGGTGTTGTGCTAGGTCAACGAGAAAACAAATTACTTCATGTGATTTACTATGCTAGCACAATATGAATGATGTCCAACTGAATTACACTACCACTGAAAAGGAATTGTTAGCCATTGTTTTTTCCTTAGACAAGTTTAGGTCCTATCTCTTAGGTTCTAAGGTCATAGTCTTTACTGATCATGCTGTTTTGAAGTATCTTCTGTCCAAGAAGGATACTAAAGCTAGATTGATTAGATGGATCCTTTTGCTACAAGAATTTTCTCTAGAAATTAGAGACAAAAAGGGTGCAGAAAATATAGTAGCGGACCACTTGTCTAGGCTTGTTTTTGATTCCCCTGATGATTCCCCTCATGTGAGGGATAGTTTTCCTGATGAACAATTTTTCCTTGTTTCCCGATTACCTTGGTATGCGAATATAGTGAATTATCTTGTTAGTGGTCGAATGCCCCAACATTTTGGTAAACAAGATCGTTCTAGGTTTTTAGCCGAGGTTAAGCATTTCTTTTGGGACGATCCTTATTTGTTTAAGTATTTTCCAGACCAGATTATTAGGAGATGTATACCTGAGAATGACCAGTCCAGTATTATTTCCTTTTGTCATGATCATGCTTGTGGGAGTCATTTTAGTACTAAGAAAACCGCTGCTAAGTTATTGCAGTGTGGATTCTACTGGCCTTTGTTGTTTAAAGACACCCATCGTTACTGTGTTACTTGTGAGTGTTGCCAGAAGTTAGGAACCATTTCCCATAAAAATATTATGTCTTTGAACCCTATTCTAGTTATTGAGGTCTTTGACGTGTGGGGCATTGATTTTATGGGTCATTTTCCTAATTCTTTTAATTATTTTTACATCCTTGTCGTTGTAGACTATATATCTTAGTGGGTTGAGGCGGTTTCATGTAGAACAAATAACCACAAGGTTGTGGTCCAGTTTTTGAATGATAACATATTTGCACGTTTTGGTACACCGCGAGCTATAGTTAGTGATGGAGGTCACACTTTTGTAATCGACCATTTAGGATTTTGATGAAGAAATATGGTATTACCCACAAAGTAGCTACCCCATACCACCCACAGACTAGTGGTCAAGTAGAGGTTTCCAACAGGGAGATAAAACATATTTTTAGAGAAAAAAGTTAATCCTAATCGGAAAGACTGGTCATTGAGGCATACTGATGCCTTATGGGCTTACCGTATTGCGTTTAAGACCCCATTGGAATGTCACCTTATCGTCTAGTTTCTGGAAAGGCATGTCTCCTGACCGTCGAGATAGAGCATAGAGCATATTGGGATGTAAAGCAACTTAATTTTTCACTTGACAAGGCAGGAGCTCACAGGAAGCTCTAGCTCAATGAGTTGGACGAGATTCGTAGAGATGCATACGATAGTGCTAAGGAGTATAAGAATAAAATGAAAGTTGTGCATGATAGAAATATTTAAGAAAGTCATTTTCTCCAGGTCAAAAAGTTCTTTTGTATGATACCCTTTTGCATTTATTCCATTGGAAGTTACGCTCTCAGAGGACGAGTCTTTTTATAGTTCGCACTGTTTTTCCTCATGATGCTATTGAGATTAAGACACTGGATGGTAGTAGTTCTTCAAAGGTTAACGGTCAAAGATTGAAACCCTTTTTAGAGCCTTTTCTTGCAGGTGATGTTGAGTAGGTCCCTCTGGAGGACCCTGCTTACCTTGATTGACCATCAAGGATGTTGTTGTACATAAGTAAGTTTTTGTAGGTTTTTGTTTTATTTTCTGTCTTTTTCTCCAAAGAAGGATTGTTACGCTTCACCCAGGTACTATCTTTCTGACTTACCTCTTTCCTCTAGTTACCTATATGTTGGTATTGCACTTTAATTTGAAACATTGAGGACAATGTTAGGTTTAAGTTTGGCGGTAAGGGAGAAACTTTTAGTTGAAATAATAAAATTCTAAACTTTAGAAACTTGTAAAAAATTCATGATGATACTAACCATTATAGGTAGATGGAAACTTAGCACTTTTTTTATAGGAATTGGCGTGCCCAACTAAATGGTCTATTCATAAAAGGATGCCTAGCTCAGGTGTTAGAAATAACATGATAGTTGTCACCATATCTCGGAGTCTATCTCGACCATATCACCTTCTGTTTTTGTTTTTGCAATTTTTGTGTTTCTCTAAGTGATTTGGTGGGGCACCAATATCGAATTGTTAACGCCGTCGGATTGAAGTAGAGTGTTTGAGAGAAAGTCCTATTATTGTATTATTTAGACCATTATCCAAATTTTTTTTTGAGTATTGACACTTTGATAGCAATATGCGTGTGTCTCCCTGTCTCCGTCGCTTAAGCAAGCGTGAAATGCAGGATCCATGAGAACTATCATGTACGATGTTGATAAGGAGCATGCACTTGGATTCATTTGATCAAATCATGTTGTCAGTATATTTAACATATTTTCAATAAATCGACCGTTGGGACTTTTGTATATACCAGTTGAGTCGATATTAGTTTAAGGAGTAAGACTAGTGGGAGCGTATCTCAATCCATTCATCCTGGCACTAACCTTCAGAAAAATATGGGAAACACCGTTCACCTTAGTCAACAAGCGCAAACTTCATTTTGTGTATATCCATCTTCTAAATCTTTTCATGTGATTGTACTTTGATAGATTCTGAGTATCGTGGTTGAACGACTATCTAAAATAGAGTTTTGAATTCTTGTATGAATTTTAGTACGCTGAGTGAAAACTCGTGTACAACAATTGAACTCATATAAGGTAATGATTCTTATAGGCGAAAAATTTGGTATGCCAACTTAATAGCTTGTTTAGTGTCTATCCTCAATTGTTCACAGGTAGCTAGAATTTGGAGTAAAGGTTTTGTGGGTATATCTCTTGTAAACCCTCACGAAACAAAACTCATCCACTAAAGACACCTAGGGGTTTAAAGGATTATTGCACATGCTAAGTGCAATCACGATGCCTGCAAAAGTGAGTTAAGATTTAATTTTATTTTCTAGATTAGATTTGCTCGAGGACTAGCAAATAATAAGTTTGGGGTATTTGATAGACACATATTTGTGTCTAATTTGATCTCACTTCTCTATTCTTGTTAGTCCTTATTGTACTAATATTGTATTTTCATTGTGTTTGTAGGTATTTTTGAGAAATAAATAATTATGAAAAATTGGATGAAAAAGTGTTAAAGGCACCCCTCATTTGGATAAGGGTGCCTCATTTACTAAGGGCACCCATTCTTTTTCGTTTAAAAAATAAAATGGCGGGAAAATTGTTTTTCAAATAATTGTGAATCTGTGAAGAATTGAACAAGATATTTTTGGGTTAATTGCAAGAGTTTAGGACAAGATTATTCTTGTCTTAATTAGAATATGAGTTGTACACGGAATCAATCCAAAATTCAAAACAAAATCCCATGTCAAATCAAAAACAGTGAGAATATATTTTCGGAGATAATTCTGTTTAAAAGCCGTATAATTATGTTCGATCTTCCAAGGTTTTTGGGATATCTAAGTAAGCAGAGCCAGAGATGCAACAGGTCACCGAGTTTTAAAAAAAAGAAAAAAATCAGGACCGATAGGAAGAACAATATTTTCAGAAATATTCTCATTAAACTCGAGAAATTTGGGTCCTGTGAGTATATAAAGGAGTTGTGGGAGTTGCAGAAGGGGCAGAGAGTTTAGGGAGAGCTTATGAGACGAATAGAAGGCAGAGAAATCGACTCAGAAAATCTGTTGTTCCTGCTGCATGAAGAACATAAAATAGGGAACAATTTCTTCAACCTCTCATCCACGGTTTCTTCATCCATTTGCAACGGATATCATCGCATCTGCAACATTTATCTTCAGCTGCAACGGTTTTTTCAACCCATCTGCAATGGATATATTAGCATCTGCAACGTTTATCTTCATCCCTTCTCTGTAACAATGAGTCTGTAACGCCTATAAACATTGCAAACTCACTGTTTTCTTTGTTTTTCTCCTTTTTCATCATTTGTAAACATTTTGAGCCATGAACCATAATTTTGAGCAAGTGATTAATATGAGGAGCTAAACCCCATTTCTGAGGTGACGAGGGAAACTATTTTTCCAAAAATTATATGGTAATATTTATTTAATTAATTTATACGATTTTTTTATGACTATTTGCCTTGGTTAAAAATTGATTTAATAATTTTTATTAAAAAATTATGATTTTGTTTGATGGTACATGCTTGGCCTAGGTTTTTGATATTCCATTTGTTATACAATTGTTATTTTGAAAATCTACTTGTTGCAATATTTTAGAATCAAATTAAATGTAAGGACTGCATAATTTTGGAAAATAATGGAATCTTAGCTTTAGTTTTCTCTCAATCTTGTTATCAATTTTATTTAAGTTTTGTTATTTTTAGTCTTAGAAACTAGGTTTAAATCCAAATCTTCACAAGTCTTGAACGAACTTTTCTTACCACTATTATCGAAGAACATCATTGGCCTAAATCAAGAAATGACCGTTCCGATTTCATTTCAGTCACAAAGGAAGGAAAAGGGTTGATCTGTAAGGAGGGAAGCAGAGAGAGTACTGAGATCAATGGAATTGAATGTCAATGATGATAAGGTGTGTTAAACTACTGTGAAGATGAAAGTGAGTTTTATGAGAGTCTCAAAGATGATAGCTCTGTCATCATTCAAGGGTTTGTGAGATAAAACTCTTGTCTTTCAATTCTTTCTAAAATTTCTTATTGTTTTTTCGATAGGTTGAAGAACCTATTTATAGCAGAAGAAGTTAAGACGTTGATCTCATAAGTGATGGAAGTTGCAAAGGAGTATGAGAGTATAGAAGTGGAAATCGTGTGTTGATAACCAACTCTATCGTGCTAGTGGGACTTGACAATTATACGACAACTATTCTATTCACTCATTCAACTGCCGACATGACTTTTATACTTTTTCGTCATAGGTGTGTTGTTGCACTACACGTGTTGTAGGCCGCCATACCAAAACCCTAGTGAATATCCCCCTATGTGACATAATTGATGTCTCGAGCATGGTTAAGTCTATTTTATAGATATGTATTAATTGATCAGTTGTTGACCTAGCTAGACCGTCGGTTTTAGCATATAGATGGGTCTAGCATGTTGACTTATTGATGGATGAAGTATCTGTTGTGTGCTGAAACAAGCAGTGATGCTTAATAGATCGTAGACATAGAGAGTCTGATCGATATTGACACTGGTAGTTGTGGTATATCATTGTGTCAGCTGAGGAGCAATGATACTCAAATGATCTTGTTGAATTAGTAATTATAGGTCTAATGAGATTGCTGGATCCATCAAAGACATGTGTATTGACATGAGCGAATTCGTATGGGCACTGAGGCGTTCGAACATCAAGTCGTTCGAGCCTCAAGTCATGCGAGCTTCAAGTCGCGTGAACGCTAGGTCGTGCGAGCATCAATTCGTGTGAGCATCAACTCGTGCGAGTGCTAGCGATTGTAATAATATTTAGCTTCATCAGAGCAAGAAAAATTAAGGTTATTTTAAATATAGGTAGCGGGACGAATCGAAATAGTAAACTCTAATATGGCAGATTAACCAATGGAAGACGAACCAATGGCATATAAACCAAATGGTAGATGAGGGACTAGTGAAGAGACCGACTAGAGAAGAGGAAAAAATCCCATAGAAGGAGGACCGACCAAGGTGTGACTAGTCAAGGATAGGTCCAACTATGCACTAAACACGGATTTGATAGTCAATGGGACTATGCTTCGCGTATCATGTCGTCTCTCTAGCAATATTTTTGATAATATATAAAAGAGAGAATTTGGTGTAAAAGTCAATTGGTTTGAAGACCAAATTTAGGAAATATTAAAATAATAATCTTTTAATTAAATGGTAACGGGACCATTCTATATAGCTCTGCAGAGTTATGGTCTTTGAAGCAAGAGAGTCTAGGATTTGGTAGAAAGAGAAAAGGAGTTTTAATGGAAAGAGGAAACCCTAAAATAAAACTAAAACTAAAGTTTGGAGAAAATATGAGAGTAGGGATCGGCCAAGGGAGGCCGTCCGGTTGGCACTGGTCCTATAATCTCCCTATTTTATTATTATTTTTATTTCCTTCTCTTATTTGCTCTTTAAAGTTATTGCTCATTAAACATTTACTCTTTAAAGCTTTGCTCTTCGAAGCTTATATCCATGGATGCTAGCCCTTATGCCTGAAAATTCCAAATATGACATCCTTTAGTAAAAACGATGTAGATTCTTCTTACAATGTCTGTTTTTGATGATTAGCCCCATTCAGAATATTGAAATAATTGGATATGTCCCTACGCGGAAGGATTTAGGTTTAGAGCTCGTTTCGGTCGTCAAACAGAGTAAACAGTAACCTTCCATGAACTTTTAGCTGAAATTCTGACAGTTTCATATTGTAGTTCGTCTAGGGTTTGAATCATATCTCCTAGACCGTTATTCGGAATGAGATGCCCTTTTAATATATCGTAGTAGACATGTAGGGGAATATATGTTGTTTAGAACATTTTCCCCTATTCCACACCCATTGTCACGTTTTTATAAGGTGATTATGATGATGTGTCAGAAATTGGGTATTAACCAAAATTAGGGTTTTGTTGTACTTCAACCAATATTGAGATTTTCAATGCAACCAACATTGGGAATGTGTTATTCAAGCTCAAACAATCATTATTGGGTCTTTAGATTTGCGTTTGGCGCAATGGCGACTTAGTGCTTACGCGAAGATACGATGTTTCGACTTAATGCATTTGTGCGCAGCTTGTTATGCGTTATGATAAATCAATATTATTCAAATATAGTTTGAATATTGAAGTAAGGTCACTCTAAATATTCAACTACAAAATATAAAGTGGAATTGAGTTGTTCTATGCTAGTAGACAATCTATCTAGGAGCATTGACATCCACTCATGAACAAAAAAAGGTGTTTGGATATTTATTCTGAATAGTCAGAAATCATCCAGGGATATTATGAGGACAATGCTGCTCTATAATAGTGTGTAATACATCTAGGATCTGTCCTATCATTATAGAGGAGTAAGCATTGAGTTGTACAATACCAATTATGTATGTAAAATATTGAGAGCTCATCCAGGTGAGGCTCTAATATCATATGTATATTTTTTTGAGAGAGTGCAGGATCAATGCGAGATGCCTATAATAAGTATTCGATATTTTAATTCTCTTTCGGAATATAAAATCTGAATTTTATGCTTTTGATGTCAGGTCAGTAGCATATACAAAATATTTGTTTGATTCTACTACTGGGTAGAAATGATTTTACCATTTTATCCTTAGTTAAAAATCCACCATCTACATTAAGTCCCCTTCTTAAGGTGGTACAATAATGTGTCGCAGTAAGCATTAGATGGTGATTTTTACTAGCATAAGCAAAAATAAATAAATGAGCTTAATCGTTAGACTTTTACCAGAGATTCTGATTTGATGATGCTCCAATAACGTCGAATCAATCGTTAAAGGAGTAATAGTTGATGTAGTAGTGGTTGTAGGATGATAAAGCATCATCTAGAGAGCATAGATTGGTGAAGCATGGATGATTTGCATGATAAAGAGACCAAAATTGACCCGTGTGCAGCATGGACGCATTACTCGAAAGAGGAAATCCTTGTTGAACCAAGATTTGGAAATCAATTAATATAAAAGGGGATAAAACCTTATTATTTTATTATTATTCTTCACCAACACCGACCAACACCTTCTTCCCTTTTTCTCCTTCACTGATCAGCAAGAAATAAAAAAAACAAAAAAATCGCCGAAGAAATCACCGGCCGACTAACCGCCGGTGTACTCCCGACCAAATTCCGGCCAGTTTCCAGCACCGACAAGTAGTTTTTTTTTTACGTGAGTATTATTCAGGGCAAAATCAAGTTTTGATTTTTATCGTCATCATAGGTGCTTCAATCATTCTTCATGTGGCGACGGGAAGGTCTTCGAAGCATTAATTCTTGTGTTGGTGTCACCAATTGTTAGTGATACTACCAGATTAGGTAAAAGTTAGGTTTTATCGTTTCTCTTCTTATTTCTATACATATATATTATTTTAGTAGATATATGTAGATTCATGAGTATTAGAATCATTGGAAGCACTGCTTTTCTGCAATTCTGCTACCTTTTCTGAAATGTTTTGTATCTTTACTTTTTTTTATGGGGCGTTGAAAATAGAGATATTGTAGAATTTTCAGTCGTCTTGCCAAGATGTTGTATGATGGCGATGATTGTGGTTCTAGCTATAATGAAGATGATACCTTAGTGATTAAGAATACACCTAATATGAATGATGATTTTTTTGTGGTGCTTCATAAGCCTGTTAGAAGTCCATCTGATTATCAATTTCGCATGCTCTTAGACCCCAAAGAATATTACTAGAACAAAAGTAATTTCTCCACTCATGACAATCCTAATTTGCTTGCAAGGAGGACATTATCCTGCTTATCCAATAGACTTCAGAATTGCTCGAAGACCCCTGGAAGAATTTTCAGGATGGACAAGACATATGCTAGGTCATGAACATGTTCAAACTATGCTAGACATAACACAAATTACTGAGGCTCTAAGAGCATCTGGAAAACTCTTTATTTATCATGAAATTCAGGGTCTTGTGGCTTTAGCATCTCGATGGTGTGTACCTACCCATACATTTATATGTAGATGGGGATAATTTATCATTCTTTTAGAGGATATATCAGCTCTGTTGCATCTTCCAGTTACAGGTAACCTTTCTGTTGAGTTATCAGAGGAGGAACAAAATATGTGTGCAACTTTAGTTCTTAAGATAGTTGAACTTGATGCATCGAGTAGTCCAGGTGATTGTTATGCTTGATGGATGAAATACTGGTGGTTAGTGAAGAAAGATCCAAATAGACCTGATGATGGTACATTGACTATAACTGTTTTCTTGTCATTGTGGTTATCCAGAGATGTATTTGAAGATGGTTCTCGGATGAAGCAGTTCGTAGATTCTATCGCTGTAAAACTAGATCAAGGTCATAAAATTCCCATAGGCTATTTATATTTTCACTTGGATTCTTTGGTGGTTGATACCAATGTTTCTAACGATTACATGAAGGTTGAATCATATGTTAACACACTGTTCCTTCAAGCATGGTTGGGGAACCACTTCAGCAGCTATGCACCTTCTCCTCGTACTTCTTCTCCAGGGAAGGGAGTAAACACTCGCAACGCTTTTCCAGAGGGATGTGCTAATAATTCCAGGATATTACGCTGGTCCAATAAGATGATACGACCCAAGGTACGACTTGTTGATTTGTTAGACAATGAATGTGAATTTGATTTTCTCCCATGGGAACCGATTCATCCGCATGTTGCTCAGTTAAGTACTTTTGCTGCTAATCCTAGTATTGAGTTACTCTCCGTGCAAATCTCAGTGATGGTGAGATTACTTTTATGTTAAGTAGTACACTTGGTCACATAGTATCTGTGGTGCAAAGTAAATATCATGTAGAGGAGTATAATATTGAAAGATCGTCTCGCCAATGGACTTCGATCGGGGTACTCCTTCTTGTCGAATTGATAAACCATCTGCGGAAGAGCTTATGTCTCATTTTGATCAGACTCACGTAGAAGGAAATAAGTATTTATATCTACCTCCAGATTGAATGACATTCGTGACTTCAGGTTATGCAAACTTCTAGAATCAGCAACACGAGCGTCTTTATGACTTCGTATATGCTGCTCCACCACCAGCGCGTGGTCCTCCTACTCCAGCAGTAATAGCTAATCGTCCAAGATTGAAATTACTCCCTCTTCGGTTAGTTGTAGATATTTAGATCTTGTAGAAATTTATTTTTTTCGTATTTAAGAATGTGAAACTAAGATTTAGTCATCTTAATTCCAGGGTTTTTCCCGTTCAAGTCTTGATGGTCTTCGGTTTACTCCACGAGAAGAGATGATCGTTGTTGACGACGAGAGTCCTGACGTAAGTACCCTATTTGTATGATTATTCGTCGTGATATTCAGAAGATATAAGTACTCATTATTGTTGCTGTTTGTAGGAGGATAATCCATATAATAATCAAGATGATAAAAGTCCTCAAGCCTCCTCAGGAGATGAGGAAGGAAGCCAACATGACTGTGAAACGGGAGAAGAGATCGATGAATCAAATCGTGATAATAGCAATTCTATCTCCCCAAATGGTTTGAGAGACCCTCAAGCAAGTACTTTTCTTTATTTATCTTTATAATAACATGAACTTACCTCTTAATAGTAGAATGAACGGAAACTTATGTGAATGAACGAAAACGCTGTAAAATTCAGATTTAGGGTCTTTACTGAAAACGCTGTAAAATCTTCATACGAAGTCCGTTTTCAGTGACCTACCCCAAATTTTTCATGCCAAGGAGATGATGTATCTCTTACCGAGGAATAACTTGATTTTTAATCTCATTCAAGGCCTCAAAAAGGCGAAACAGACATAGGTCACAAAGAATTCATGAATTTTCAGCTCTGGCTTAGTTGGATGTTTTGCTCATATCCCTTGACTCGTGTATCCGATTAATGTGAAATTTTAATATATTGTATAGAAAATACATACAAAGAGTTTGGTATATAAATAACCCCTTTATTCATCAACAATTTCTCCCATCTTGGAACTTTGTACAGGGAAGCGTAGAATTGCGTTTGACGAGCTTGGTGCAAAAACTCCTTTTATGTGTTTTAGGCTATTTGCTTGTTCCTTGGATGCTTGATAATGAACATTTATGTCATTAAAATATTTGTACTCTGAAATTTCTAGTTTGTGCTTGGATTTTATGCTCGACATATTCTAACTCATGAAATTGCCATATTAGGTTGAAAATAGCGAGAAACCAGGGAACGGTCTCAATAATGGTGATGCGAGCATTCCTATGAACCAAGACGGTGCTGAGGATGTTCAAAATTTTCAGAGTCATGATATTGGTGCTCCCGAGATCATTGTTGATGATGAAATCCAAAAGAGTGCCGCCGTGACTAAAGAGGATACATAGATGATTGAATATCCTAAGGTTGGCCTTCCTTTCAATCCTTCATTCAGTGAGCCTTTTCCATCTCATGTATTAATTAGTGGCTTCAGTATTCCTAATGAATGCAGAGTTGTATACTTAGGTGTGGCAGAAATATGGTCACATTACTTCTACTAAAAAAGCAAGATGCATTCTTTTCTGGCAAGGCGCGTAGAAGCAATATTGCGTGTCGTTCATGAGATGTGTACTGCAGTGAGGACCACCATCTCAGACGGAATATTGGATGATTGGGAACTTCATTTAGAGACCTATGATCTCTACGGCTTTAACGTTGAATGGCTTCGTCGAGAGATTGATGATGTTATAGAATCACGAGCTTCCACGGTTGCGACTCCTTCCAGTGATTCTATTATGCAAGCGGAGGAAAAAGTCGCAAGATTGACTCAAAAGTTGGAGTTAGAAAAGAATGTTCTTCATAACATGATGAAATCTTTCAGTGATGGGCAGAATCCATTCTTAGCTGATTTTCCTTAGTCACTTTCTTTATTTTCAGAACCTTACATGCTTTTAGAGACAGAGGGTTTTGCTTAGACCATTGAGAGACGGAAGATTTTATTTAACTTGAATTTGTTTTCGTTTTGAATTTGAATAAGTAGGCGTTTAGTAAACACGATTGTCAAAACTTTCTTTTAGAATAATAAAGATTTTTCGGATTAAGAAAATTGAGAATTTGATTATTGAAAGGGAATTTGACTACTGAATGCAAAATGTATTGCATAAATTTTTGGAAGAATTGAAATTAAAAATAAATATGAGAATCCTTAAAATGCCTCACGGTCAAATGCCTTGAGCCATTTTTCTTGTCTTGCCGCCTTTACCGATTTCCCGTCTTCATCAATTAACTTGTAGTATTCACCAATAGCAGCTTTAGCAATCAAACGACCATCCCCAGTAAGAGCTTGTCTTATAGCGACGATTGCGTCTTGCTGCCTTCATAACCCAGTCTCCCACTTGAAAAGCATTAACTCTCATTAGCTATGAATATGGGTTGTTGGTAGGACCTTTCTTTCATCTCTGTGCTAGTGCTAGCATTCCATGCGTATGGACGTGGTAGGTATTTTCTTAGGGTGGTGTTGTGGCAGGTATGGACACTCCCATTGTATCACATGAAAGTATCCATGGTGCTCTTTACCATAGTTGGACATCAGATGAGTGACGAACGACTCAATACGATATTGGACTTGAAGGGGAGTTAGCTTTATCCACTTAGAAAAATATCATAGAGGTGATACTACCCATTCATAACGGATGATTAGAGTAAAATTGAGTTTTCCAGCAAACTCAAGTCCCCGGAAATAAGGGGTGTGAGGATATTGAGAGGTAGAGAGACGAATTTAGTAAGTTTTACTTGAGCATGATACCTCTCCATATATGATATCACACTTTCTTCTGGATCCTGTTTCATGGCCACCAAGTTTTGGTATTCTTTTAGGTACATAAGAGGGTTATCTGTCATAAACTTATGCTGAGGTGCAGAGATGTTTGCTTGAGGTGGATATGGTAATGAATGTGTCTTAGTGGCTGCAGTCTTGTTTCTCTGTAGCCATGGACGACCCAAAACCATGTCGTAACCCAGATCCTCCTTTGTTATGTAAAATTTGGTTGTAGCATATGCATAACCCATTTGAATTTGAAGAAGTTAACACATCGATCTCGTAAGTGGTGGCGGTTGTAAAGGAATGGGAGAGTAGAAAAGTGGAAATCGTGTGTTGATTACCAACTTTATCGTGCTAGTGGGACTTGATAGTTATACGACCACTATTCTATTCACTCCTTCAACTGCCGACACGACTTTTATACTTTTTCGTCATAGGTGTGTTGTTACACCGCACATGATATAGGCCGCCAGACCAAAACCCTAGTGAATATCTCCCCATGTGACATAATTGATGTCTCGAGCATGGTTAAGTCTATTTTATAGTCATGTAGTAATTGATCAGTTGTTGACCTAGCTAGACTGTCGGTTTTAGCATATAGATGGGTCTAGCATGTTGACTCATTGATGGATGAAGCATCAGTTGTGTGCTGAAACAAGCAGTGATTCTTAATAGATCGTGAAAATAGAGAGTCTGATCGATATTGACGCTGGTAGTTGTGGTATATCATTGTGTCAGCTGAGGAGCAATGATACTCGAATGATCTTGTTGAATTAGTAATCATAGGTCTAATAAGATTGCTGGATCGATCAAAGACATGTGTATTGACATGGGAGAATTCGTATGAGCACTGAAGCGTTCGAACATCAAGTCGTTCGAGCCTCAAGTCATGCGAGCTTCAAGTCGCGTGAACGCTAGGTCGTGCGAGCATCAAGTCGTGTGAGCATCAACTCATGCAAGTGCTAGTGATTGTAATAATATTTAGCTTCATCAGAGCAAGACAAATTAAGGTTATTTTAAATATTAGTAGCGGGACCAATCAAAATAGTAAACCCTAATATGGCAGATTAACCAATGGCAGAAGAACCAATGGCATATAAACCAAATGGCAGACGGACCAATGGTAGATGTGGGACTAGTTGAGAGACCAACTAGATAAGAGGGAAAATCCCAGAGAATGAGGAACGACCAAGGTGGGAATGGTCAAGGGTAGGTCCAACTATGGACTAAGCACGAATTTGATAGTCAATGGGACTATGCTTTGCGTATCATATCGTCTCTCTAGCAATATTTTTGATAATATTTAAAAGAGAGGATTTGGTGTAAAAAATATTGATGTGAAGACCAAAATTTAAAGAATATTAAAATAATATTTTAATTAAATGGTAGCGGGACCATTCTATAGCTCTGCAGAGCTATGGTCTTTGAAGCAAGAGAGTCTAGGCTTTGGTAGAAAGAGCAAAAGAGTTTTAATGGAAATAGGAAACCCTAAAATAAAAATAAAACTAAAGTTTGGAGAAAGTATGGGAGTAGTGACCAACGAGGGAGGATGGCTAACCGGACGGTTTGCTTCAGTCCCACAATCTCCTTATTTTATTATTATTTTTATTTCCTTCTCTTATTTGTTCTTTAAAGATATTTCTTCTTAAGGATTTGCTCTTTAAAGCTTTTCTCTTCGAAGCTTACATCCATGGGTGCTAGCCCTTATGTCTGAAAATTTCAGATATGACGTCCTTTAGTAAAAACGTTGTAGATTCTTCTTACAATGTTCGTTTTTGATGATCAGCCCCTTTCAGAATCCTGAAATTGCTGGCTACGTCCTTACGCGAAAGGATTTAGATTTTGAGCTCGTTTTGGTCGTCAAATGGAGTAAACAGTAACCTTCTAGGAACTTTTAGCTGAAATTCGGACAGTTTTCATATTGTAGTTCGTCTAGGGTTTGAATCAGTTTTCTTAGACCGTTATTCGGAATGAGATGCTCTTTTAGTATATCGTAGTAGACATGTAGGAGAATACATATTGTTTAGAACATTTTGCCTAATTTCACACCCATTGTCTCGTTCTTAAAAGGTGATTATGATGATGTGTTATAAATTGGGTACTAACCAAAATTAGGTTTTTTTTGTACTTCGACCAATGTTGAGATATTCAATGCAACTAACATTGGGAATGTGTTATTCAATCTCAACCAATCACTATTGGGTCTTTAGCTTTACGTTTGGCGCGATGGCCACTTAGTGCTTACACGAAGATGCGATGTTTTGACTTAATGCATCTGTTAGCTTATTATGTATTATGATAAATCAATATTATTCAAATATAGTTTGAATATTGATGTAAGGTCATATTCAACCACAGAATATAAAGAGGAATTAAGTTATCCTATGCTAGTAGACAATCCATCTGACATCCACTCAGGAACAAAAAGAGGTGTTCTGGATGTTTATTTTGAGTAGTCAGAAATCATCTGGGGACGAACTACTATCAGCACAGGTGATATTACGAGGACAATGTTGCTTTATACTAGCGTGCAATACATCTAGGAGCTGTATTATCATTGTGGAGAAGTAAACATTGAGTTGGACAGTAAAATATTATATATAAAATATTGAGAGCTCATCCAGGCGAGACTTTAATATCATATGTATATTTTTTAGAGAGAGTCCAGGATCAATGTGAGATGCCTGTAGTAAGCATTCAAAATTTTAATTCTCTTTTGGAATATAAAATATGAATTTTATGCTTTTGATGTCAGGTCAGTAGCATATACAAAATATTTTTTTGATTCTAATACTGGATAGAGATAATTTTACTATTTTATCCTTTGTTAAAAATCCACCATCTACAAGTGGATCTGGAACAAAGGTGTCGGGCGGAATGGCTCCACAAACGCGGTTATGGATTTGAACATGAAACTTGTTATACTTCTTAAAAGTGTTTCCAAAATATAATCCAGAACTTTTAGCAACTATACAACAAGTTCCTTAAAGCTCATCATTCTGTTGGTACCTCTACATCAAATTCAAGTCCAAGTTCACCACTTTCTTCACCGAACAACCTACCAATACCACCCCCTAATATTGATCTTAAGGCAACTAATAATAGAAAACGAAAAGGTTTAAGAAGAACCGCAACAAAATTAGCTAGAAAATTAGCCCAAGAAGAATTAGGGTCCGAAAATTTTAACATGACCAAGTTTATGAATCACCAATGGACAGCGAACAAACAAAGATCCATTGACCGGAAGGTAACAAATAGGGAGTTAAAAAAAAGTCATCTTTCTTAAGAGCAATTTGTTAGCCATTATGACAAGCATAAGATTATTTCTATGGATACCTCAATAATAAATGTGGATCAAAAATTTTTATGGAAGCTTAAAAAGGAAGCATTAGAAGATCAACTGCAACCTCAAATCCCAGATACGGAATAAGAAGATGATGGGATTCAAGTCCTTGATTAATATAATAGTTAGTCAGTTAGTTTAATAATTAAGATGTATATTTTTTTAATCCTTATTATTAATATGTAATAGTTAGCTATTAGTTGAATAAAATATCTAGTTAGTTCAATGAAGTTATATTCTTCGTATTCGAAATTCTTTCCTTTCCATATTCGTCATTCCCTAAAAGATCTCGCACCAATCTCATTACCGATTTCACCCCTAAGTCGATATCAATTAACTACTCGAACTAAATCTATAAATTTTACTACTCTTTGCTTTATTTTTTGAATCGTATAAACAACGTTGATATATTTCGGTTATAAGGGTTACCGGTGTCAGCGTAAAAGTTTTCATGAATGCTCGTCCAATAACTCTGAGTCACTAAACCATTTTGTTGTCGTTCTGCAGCTCTGGCCGGATATCACACTACGTAGTTTCTGCAAAGTGATGAATCTTTTTCCTGAGTAAACTTAGGTTGAGCCATATTTCAAGAAATTAGAGTGAGATTAGAGTGATGATATTAGAGTGAGAGAGTATGTATAAAAGTTTTGTGGGAGGTGTGATTCATCTTTGGGACGGGTAGATATATATAGGAGATGAGTTTCCAACGGCTAAGTTTTTGCCAACAATTACAAAAACAGTCATTGCAATCTGCGTCACCTATATTGCCAACGATTAGAAAAAATAGCCGTTGCACTCCATCCACGTCATTCAAGTAAATATTACACAGAAATAAAAACTTGTAATAAATTACTTGAAAATCCAGGGCATACATTGCTTGAAATTAGTACATAAACTAAAAACTTAAAACAACAAATCAAATGTAACTTCAAATATGGTCGCCCGATCTTCCAAACTCGTCCCAAAGATTCGTAGTAAGGGTACTTTTTAACCTGTCGTACAAAGTTTTATCTTGAATGCGATTAGTCATTTTTTGATAGTTCTTTGCAGGTACCCCTCTTGTTTGTACAACCCCAGGACTCAAATCTTCATCAGGGTGGTTAGTCCAATCCCTATTACGCCGGGTTTCCTGAATTACCATTTTATGCGTAATTATGCACGTCAGCATAGGCTTATACATTTCACGAGCGCTTATAACACGGTATGGTCCACAAATGATAACGAACTTCCTTTTCAGAATTCCAAAAGCTTGTTACACATCTTTTCTCAAAGCCATTTTTTGCGTGTTGAAATACTTCATTGCACGACTCGCATGGCCTGTGGGGGGCTGGTTGTATGCTTGAACTAAGGTAGACCATTTAGGATAGATTCCATCCGCTAGATAATACCCGTGCGTGTATTGAGGTATTATTGTTTACCGCTTCTCCCATAGCGGTACGACCTGTTTTCCCAACCACCTGTCTAGGAAAACTAAACCATTTGATAAGGGTGCATAGGAACAAGCCTTAGCTAGATATTTACACATTTCATAAGCTCGACATCTTATTCCATAAGCTCCACTGACCGGCTCATTAGGACCATACTATTAGCCGCGAACTATAGTCTATATTTTCTTCAACTAGCTTTCAAATGCGCATATAATTCCGGTTTTAGCTGTTTTTTTCTCATTTGAGACAATTTTTACATGATTCATACAAAACACAATAATTATATGAATTATTACTAAATGAAACACCAACAATATATATTACCGTAATAATAATGAACCAAATATGTGTCAATCAATAGGCGGCTCAACAACTATTTTGGTTTTTATTCATTAGATTAAGAATATCTCCCTGAATCTCACCAATCTAAAAACTCATATTTATAGGGACTTAGGGAGAATGAAGAATCTTCACTAAAGATCACATGCTTTTCTTAGGCAAGAACCATAGAAGAGATAAAATTTACCAGACTAGAAAAAAAGAAGAGGATGATAGATATCACGATATGATAAGTGAGAGTTTTTAGGTAAATATCAATACTATCAAGTTTAACCTATTTTACTTTTCTAATCTTTTTTGGTAAAGCTTTTTATGATGAATTGTGGAACTTTTCTTTGAGGTTTTAATTATATTACTTTTTAAATATTTTATTCTCTTCTTATCTATGAAAAAATAAATTTTTGTTTGCAGAACTATATTGTTTTACCGGTGTTAGTACCTAAAATTGATTCTAGGCAAAACAATGTACTGTTGAAGTACTTTCTTTAGATTAGGAAATAAAAACCGTATAAGACAAGCCTAAACCACGATAGTAAGCATTCCGTCTTTCTTTGGTCACAAGGAGAGAAAATGGGTTGATCTTAAGGGAGAGAAGTAAATAAAGTTGAAGGAAATAAGCGTGATGAATTGTGTGTAGAGTTGTAGAACTATTAGAGAAAATAACAGAGCTTATGAGAATGGTAAGATTGTTATGTTTCTGAAATGGGATAAGTAGTCTATTTATGGGAGGTAGTGAAAATATGGAGAGGTGGAAATCGTGGGGATAATGGTATACCCTCCTTGGAATCTTTGGGAAATCATTACTCCATTACTCCATTAACTTCTTCGGCGTTACCACTACTTTGTAACTTTCTTATCATGGGGTGTTGCCACACCGCATGTCGTTGTAACCACCAGACCAAAACCCCACGAAGAATCCCCCCATGTAATTATTTTGATTTCTCGTAGAGTTAATGGAGTCATGGACTGAAAACACGTGAGTTTGTTGTAAGATAATGCTATCGATAAGTTTATGTCAACACAGTAAGGTAATGGCCTAGTATTGGCTCTAATAGCAAGGGGAAAGGGTGAAACGAGCATAGGTGCAAGCATGAAGGGTGAGAAGACGCGCAAAGGATAAAAGAGGGGGAAGAGCACTAGCGTTAGCGCTTTAGTGCAGCTAGCGCTACCACTAGCACTGCTAGTGCTTATTTGACGCGTGCTTTGTTAGCTTTTTGGCTTTTTCCTAGCCTTTTGGCACATGCGTATGCTACTCATTGGTGTTGGGAGTGTGGCTAGGGTTCGCTAAGGCTGGCACTTGCTAGACCATGGTTATTGCCTATGCACCACTAGCTTTGGCATTCATTAATGTCGTGGCCATATTTACGACCTGTTTAGATTTTCTCAGTCGCATGAGATTTTAATGCTAGCATTTATACTTAAATTTTATGCAGTGGGTACAGAACATTCTCAAGAGGTTCATCCGTGGTAGTTCGGAACTTTAGATTATGCTTGATGCAACTACGCAGTTAGATGGTATGCATCTAATTAGCATTTTCATTGAGACATGGCATAGCCTCTATTCTGAATGTACGTAATTTTGTATAATCAACGTATTTTGATTAATACATATAGTTTATATGAGCGCACATGAAATAACGAGGGTTTAGCCGGGTAAATCCTTAAAATTTCGAAGGCGCATACATATATAAAAGAGCTATAGGGATAATTTAGCCACGAGCTGAATATGCATTCTCAATTCTCTTGCAGAATGTAAGATAGTAGTATGTATTCATAATTCTGATGCTGTGTCAGAAATTTATACATATTTATTTCATGCTTCTGCAGCTAGGCGAAAAAAAATATAATAATTTTCTCCCTTTTCAAAAATCCACCATCAACATTACGTCCCCTAATTAGCGTGGAACAGTAATATTCGGGATAAGCACTAGATAGTAATTTTTCTTTTACTGATATAAGCTAAATAAATCAACAAGCTTAGTTGTCGAAAATTACCTAAAATTCTTATTTGATGGAATTCCTATGACGTCAAATAATCGCTGAAGGAGCAGTAGTTGATGTAGTAGTGCCTGTAGGATGATAGAGCATCGTATGGAGAGCATAGACTAGCGAAGCGTGGCTGATTTGTACGATGGAGAGACCAAAATTGACCCATTTGTATCACGGGACCATGGATTCAAAAAGGAAACCCTTGTTCGACTTGAATTTGGAAACCAATTACTATAAAAGGGAGTAAACCCTTATTATTATTTTTTATCTTCTCTCTCTATCACCTTCAACACCTTCACCTCCTCTATCTTTCACGTCCGAGCAACAACAGCAGATTTATCATCGGCGACGTCACCGGCCGGTCAACCTCCAACGACAATTCCGGCCAAATTTCGGTAAATTTTTTCTTTTTTTTCACGTGAATGTTGGTCACGTGAAGATTTTCCCTTTTTTCTTACAGGTTTTTTTTTGACGTGAGTGTTTACTCCCCCTTTCAATTATTATTGCTTGCTTCGTTGCATAAGCATGCTATTAACTTGATATTGATCTTCTCTTAATAGCATCTTGCAGGTGAACTCCAATTCCACAATTGTTGTCTCTGATTGTAATAATTCTTCATTGGCTTCACTGCAACATTGTTAATCTCCACCCAGGTATGCTAGAGTTTATAACAATTTTTGTCGCTAGTTTTGATTTATAGATATATATATAAGCATGTATTTGCATACCAGTACTATATATATATACATAAAATAGAACCAAACCTTGTGCATGATTGCCCAGTTGTTGACGTAAATATTATCTGAACCAATTCTAGATGTCCAACGATCATGATAATGCTACTACTGCTTCTAGTCGTGGCGGAAGCAAAAACTCTGATGTTACTTCTCTAGACGATGTTCCCAGCATCCATGGTAATATCTTTAATGGTGTTGTTGACAAGGATGCTGACCCTGGTTTTGTTGGAAATTTTGTTCCGAACATCAATAGCGCCCCTCAGCCTTAAGGTATTTATCCACAGGCTCTTGTCAGGTGTTGTTTGCAGAGTGGAAAATACATGCCTTCATTTTTTTTTTCATTTTAAGATGTTCCAAACTCCTTAGTCTGAGTGGAAAGGATGGGATAAAGTTATGTTGAAGAATCCTAAGGTGGAACTGGTTTTAGAAAATACTAAGATATTCCACGCCGTGCAAGTGTCTGAGACTTTGAACATTAACAAGGACACGAAGGGTCTGCTTGCATTTGCTTCTCGTTGGTGTGGTCCATCCCATTCAACAGTATATGCTTGAAGTGAGTTAACAATCACCTTGGAGGACATGGCGGTCTTGCTGCAACTGTCTGTTTTTGGTAGCATTCCACTTGAATGGTCTGAGGAGGAGAAGAAACATGGCGTCATCCTTGGTCAGAAAATAGAAGGTTTGCATAAGTCTGGTCATTACAATAACAAGAATTATTCGTCTTGGTTTGACTACTGGTGGAACGGAAGTACAAGTGTTGACGGCCTTGTTGTTGATGATCCTTTGTGCATTGCTACGTTCCTTGTACTTTGGCTTTCTAAAGACGTATTTGAAGATTCTTCTGGAGTTTAATTGAAGTCTTCACTTGTTCCACTTGATGTTGTGCTCGCTGGTGGAAAGACTCTTCCACTTGGTAATTTGTTTCTTGGCTCTTTGTACTCTCATTTGGATACTTTTACTCGTGACATTAGGATTTCTAATGGTCATGCCAAGATAAAATCTTTTATCCCTGTTATGTTTATGCAAGCCTGGATATAAGAACATTTTCTCAAATATGCGCCAAAGGCCAAGCCTTCTTATCCAAGTACAGAGATCGAGTATGCTAGAATACTCATTTGGAGTAAGAAGAAGCCTTTTTCTGTTAGTCTTATTAGTTTAATGGACAATGAGAAGAAGGTGCATTTCAGACCTTCGGTTTCGAGGCTTCCACACGTGATTCTACCGAAGAATTTTGCTGAGAGCCCTGATATTGTCCTACGCTCTGGTCAGAGTGATGAAGATAATATTGCTATAGTCGGAGAAACCACTTTTATGAGTAGTTGTACTCCTGGGTATATTCTTGTTGTTCGCGCCGATAGTCATGTCATGCACAGTTATAACATCGATAGGGCGGCTCGGCAAATAGGATTTGATCAATCTATTCCTCATTACCGTACCAAGGCGCCTCCTATAGACATACTTCAGCGATCCGAGGGTACCCATACCATTCCTGGTCGAAGCATTCCTTTTCTACAAGATGACAGAAAAGGACGTGTTACTGATGAATATGGTGGTTTCTGGAATGCACATCTTACCCTCCTTAAGAACTTCATCTCTGGTGAGCCTTCTGAGAAGGAGTTAGCAAATCGACCGAAATTGAAATTACTTCTGAAGCGAGGCGTGATTCGATTTTCAACTTGACACAAGTATCTCGAATCATATTTTAGTTTAATCTCCATCTTTTATTTAGTAATTAAACGCTTAATTTGTTCCTTGTAGTCGTGGTTCCTGGAACACTTTGCACCTGATATTGCAGCGAACACTGTTCCTCAGTCTGGGGGGGGAAGAGACCTCGGGTGATTACGCCTGGAGTTGAGACCGTCCTTCGAAAAAGGTAAGTGTTTTATATTTTTCTTTTATTCTTCTTTTTTGTATGAAGTACTTCTATATCTTCTCCTGATAAGTATCTTTATATAGTCTGGGAGTATAAATCGTCAAGGTGACTTGAGTATTTAACCTTTCAAGTTTGGCGTCCCAGCTGTTATTGGCTCCTCGGCACCTTATGCTGCAAGTGGAATTTCTTTTGAAAATTCTTGAGTTATAGAAATTTTTCTTCTTGCTGAACTTAATGAGTTTTGATTCTTATGAATAATCATCATTCTTAAATGACTAGCAACACGGATACTCTAGTATCAGAAAGTACCATTGTGGTTGGAAGTAGTGAGGAAGAAGGCCGAGATGATAATGGACTTGAAAAATCGTTTCAGACTGAAGAAATTGAAGTATCCGGAGTTGAAAACGATGAACTTGTTGGCGAGTCGTATTATGAGATGCCTTCTGCTTCCGATGGATTATCACATCTCCAAGTAAGTTTGCTCTATTTTTTTAGAACCATAATGACATGAATATAACTCTTAAACCACCAAATGTGTAGAATCATACATGATTTCCTGAAAGATTTTAGCAATTTTCGTTGTCAGAAAAAAATTCAGAGTCAGGTCTCATACCATAATGGTCGTAGAATCTTCGTCCGTAGTCGGAATTAGATGGTTGACCTCTCATTATTTAGATAACAGAAAGAGATAACTTTTTCAAAAAGAATTTCTGAATTTGGGTCCATTTACTAGGTGAAAAGGACCTTACACCGAGCGTCCAGAACTTTTCCAGGCAGAATTCTGTAGGTTTTCATCTATCATGTTGTCGACCGTTTTGTATGCCCTTATTAGCTCGCTCCTCCGATTGGCGTGCTCTTTTAGAATGTTATACTATACATCAATATAAATCATTTGGTATATATATCATCCCCAAATTCCTTACCAATTGATGCTAGTTTCAGTTGTTCTTGAGGGTAATACAAAAACGTTCTGACGGTATTTTGGCAAAACGACTTATATCCTTTATAAATCATATTCCATGACCCAAAGCACTTTTTAATCAATGTTTAGGTTGCTAATGGACATATTTTATAAATTTTATGATTTATGCTTCAATTCCTTGTGTTTAATCTATTTTAGCTTATTATCTTTATAATGACTCCATTTTTAAGGGGAGAATGAACCAAATCAGAGAGATGAACTTGTAGGTGAAGGATTGGAGATTAACATAAGACGTGGCGCTGGTGATGTGTTTTTTCCATCTCAAAATCACGAGCAAGCTCCTTCTGATATGGTTATCGAAGAAAGCACTTCGAGTGGCATTATCGCGCAGAATGCTGATATGATGAAGATTATTCCGGTTGAATACCCGAATGGTAGAGTTAATTTTGACTTCAAGTTTGATAGAATTCATCATGGACATGTGTGCGTCGAAGGCTTCAGTGTTTCATCCACCGATGCTGAGCTATATACCAAAATGTGGAAGAAGTTTGACAATTTCTTCGTCGGTAACCCTGAAACTATCGTACTATGGAGAAGAATGTATTTGTGTTGCTGCCAACCATGCATGAGATGTTTTCTCTTCCCCGTAGAGAAATTTATGAGGTGGTGCTTCAAGACTGGAATGATTCCTTGAATAAGGCTGAAAGAGCTAAGTTAATATTTTATGGCTTCATCGTTATTTGGAAGCTACTGAAAAACATTTACAGGAGAAAGGAATATCTTATAACTTGGAGACGGTTTCCAAGGCTAAATGTGAAGTTGATAGGCTTTATCAGGAGTTGAAACTTGCGACTAAGACTCTTGAACAAATGGAGAAGAAATACGATGAAGGTGTTGAACTAGTTTTCAAAGAGTTTTCCTAGACTTTCTGAGTTTTATAGGTTTTTGATACATATGGCTTTTTGTGGTTTTATTTTGGGATTTTGAATAGGTAGATATTTTTGAATGATTTGCAAGGATATATTTTTTTTTAAATAAATAATGTTTTGCTTGACTAATAAATCGAAATCCTAAGTATGAATGCAAGATATTACAAACATTTTGGAAGAATTACAAATATTGCATAAAATATGGAAATAAAGCGAAGTGGTGGGCGTTGTGAGTTTTCAGCCACTTTCCATGTATAACCACTCCTTCTGGCTTGTCAGTGTTAACAAGCTTGTAGTAACCACCAATCAAGCTTTCAATAACAAAATACGTCTCTTCTTCAGGAGAGGTTGTGATTTTTCCCACCATATGACCGGCATGGAACGAATTGGGTTCAGGATTCTTATCTTCATGATATGTCTTCTGAATAACCGGGTTACTAATTTTCTCATCTCTAGTAGAGACAATCCATACCCATTTGATAAATTTTTAAAAAGGATCAGCTTCCCATTCACATTGCCGAGTCAGAGTAGGGTTGATATCTGGGTCAAGTCCCCAAGCTTTGATGGGACGTGTGATCGCTAGTTGCAAAGAAGTTGGTTGGATACGGATTACTTGTGTGTGAAATCTTTGGACATATGACGCATTTCTCTCGCCTGGTAACTGCTTCATATCCAAATCCATTGTACAACGAAATTCATCTGATAGGCAATCCTCGGGATTTGTTGGCTTGTTTGACAGTCTTGGAAGTGTTGTTTCTGGTAGAGGAGATACACTTGCTCCCATCTTATTGTTACGGACCCATGGACGTCCCAGAATCATGTCGTAATTTGGATCCTCTTGGACAATGTGAAACTTGGCATGCGTTCAGGTGTCACCCATTTTTACCTCAAGAGTGATATAGCCGTAAACACTCCTAAACTCCCTTTCAGAATTCTTGATTACAGTTGGCGAGTGCGTGGCTTCATGCTTGGAAATTCCCGCAGCTCTCAGAGTCTTGATAGTGATGATATTGACGTCGGTGCCTACATCGAATAGTGTTTGCTTGAACTTGGTGTATTTGAGGCAAACAGTGGTGAGAAGTCCCCAGCTAGGCTTCTTAATGTTTTGGATGACTACGTCTTCCGAGGAGGACTTGGGATACACAATAGCTTTTTTAAAAAAGAGTAAATGCTTACCCAACACAACATGATTGAGAGCGGTAAAAATATCTTTGCGTTGTGCCTTCGATAGGTAAAAAAGTTCACGGAATCCCCAGAGAGAGTAAAGTTCATGACATGGAAGAATCTTTGTGGACACGTTCATTCCCAAAGCATAACTCTCCTGAGTAGATCTTTTCTCTGAAGATACGCCTTAAACTGTTGCATTCACTGGTGGGATGGTTGACAAACCTGTGGAAGTGACAGTATTTTGGATTTGATATGTCCTCTTCAGTGGGTAGACGTCACACGTGTGGTAACTTGATAGCTCCATTTTATACCCATAATTCCAGCAGTTCGAGGATCTCCTCCATAGGTAATGGGAAGTCTGGGATTGTTGTATCTGTCTTGGTTTGTTGCGTCTGACGCGGAATCATGACTGAGCCTTGTCCTTAAACTGGTGTTGGCGCTTTTTCCAGGGATGATGCAGTACGTTTAGCCTGTGATGCCGATTGAGGTGATGTTTTTCTATTGGCTCATTCGTTAGTAACAACACCTATGGAGTGCTGGGTAGAATGTTATTTGTTCACCAGGCGTCTACTTCCACTGATGTCTCAATGACTTTCTTCTCTGGCGGGCCTTGTCCTTTCCAACAAAGCTGGAGCAGTTGTTGTTGATCTCTTGGCGGCCTCATATAACTCAGAGAAGATTTGAAATTGTAAAATTTCTAATAAGGCTCGATAAACAGGAATCACACCATTAATGCAAAGCTCCACCAATTGTTGTTCAGTCATGTTCTGGTCATGGCGGTCGAGAGCTTGTGTTCTGAATCTCATTACGTATTCGTTGGATACTCGTTGTTTCTCTGGAAAATTCTTCCCAGATCCCGAAAGAGTGATTTCCTCAAAGACAAAGAAATAATTTTTATAAAAAAACATTGACCATCTAAGACCAACTAGAGATGTTGTTGGGGGCAAGGTTGTTGTAGCAGGTATAAGCTCTTCCCGTAAGAGATTTGGAAAATTCTTTGAGCCACAATATTTAATTATATTCATGCACTCCTAATGATTCTAAGAATCAAGAAATACGTTCTCGAGCATTCCCGGTGCCATCATACAATGAGAATGGAGGAGACGAATATTCGTTCGGAAGTGCAATCCTCTAAATTTCTACTGGGTAATGGGGTTGGTGTTGATGGAATAAAGATGAATCTTCCTTTCCATGATTTTACAAGAGCCTTTCCAGGTCTTCGCGAGTGGAAAAGTTATGTTATTGTTGACTCCTCCTTGGTGATAATCTGCACTTCATCATCTTCTTTGGCATTATCTCTTGACGTGTTGGCTTCGTCGGCGGTTGTGTTCTTAGATTTCTCCATTTGATGATAACGCTGCTCTGGTAATAATTGCTTCGTTAAAGTCTTAAGAAAGGTAAGAACTTTCTTCTGGGTGGTGTCCATGGCTACTTGACTTTCATCCAAGGTTTCTTGCCGCTTCATCAAATCAGCTATCGTTGGGTATGTCTGCTCCTTATTTTTGACATATTCAGCGGTACGAAGAGGAGTCTTGGTATTTTCATTGGTGGTGTTTTGAGGAATGATTTATGGAGTTCCTCCACTGGTATTGTCGGGAGCGATTGTTGAATTTGAATTGGGATTGGTTGTTGAATCCGACCTAAGTTCCACCATTTACTTAGATGATTGAAGAATTGATTTTTAGATGGTTGAAGAGTTGGATTCGTGACCGAGAGATTGATCTCCCACTTTGGTCGCCAATTGTTAGTACCTAAATATTGGTTCTAAGAAAAACAATGTACTGTTGAAGTACTTTCTTTAGATTCGGCAATCAAAATTGTACAAGACAAGCTTAAACCACGATAATAGCTGTTCCGTCTTGCTTCGGTCACAAGGAGAGAAAATGGGTTGATCTTATGGGAGGGAAACAAAGAAAGTTGAAGGAACTAAGTGTGATGAATTATGTGTATAGTTGTAGAACTATTAGAGAAAATAATAGAGCTTATGAGAATGGTAAGCTTGTTATGTTTCTGAAATGGCTAAGTAGCCTATTTATAATAGTTGGTAGAACACACTTCTCCTTGTAAATTAGTGGAGGTAGTGAAGAGATGGAGAGGTGGAAATCATGGGGATAATGGTATAACCGTCTTGGAATCTTCGGGAAACCATTACTCCATTAACTACTTCAGCCTTACCACTACTTTGTAACTTTGTTATCATGGGATGTTGCCATACCGCATGTTGTTGTAACCACCAGACTAAAACCCATGAGGAATCCCCCCATGTAACTGTTTTGATTTCTCGTAGAATTAGTGGAGTCATGGACTCAAAACACATGAGTTTGTTGTAAGATAATGCTATCAATGAGTTTGTGTCAACACAGTAAGGTAATGGCCTAGTATTAGCGCAAAACAATGGAAGATACTTGAATGAAGTTGTTTTTCCTATACAAATGTACTCATTGTTAGAATCTTCTAGACGACCGTAAACTATAATCCTTGGGGATGAGGTAACCTTTTGTTCCAGACTATGACCTCTAATATTCAATGTATCAAATTGATAATTAAACTCAGGTTGTACTCGAAAAATCTCTTCAATAATCTTTACCACCAAGTGTATGGGCATGCGGAATCGACGTTGGAAATCTTGATCAGAGCAGTCGACGTTGAAATAATCGTGCATCATCTTTTGGTGGTACTCTTCCCTCCCATAATACGCATATCTTCTTGTGAATACTTTTTTTGGCTCAAGAGTTCTTGGTACCTGCCCCGATGATTCTCCTTCCATCATAATGTTGGTAAGTTATTTATCTTCATCAGACTCATCTTCTAGTTGTTGCAATACCCAAACATAAATTGCTTGTTGTATTTTATACCGATCCATAATAAGTTTAGCCTCATCCCCAGAAAAATCCATTGATTGTGAAGTTAAAAGTAAAATAAGTTAACAAATTTGTGAATTTATTTTATAAATAGGTAGAGAGTGAAATTTGTGTAAAGAATGGTGTGAGTTGAATGAAATTGATGGGGTATGTATAGTTGAAGGAAATTTGTCGTTTTAGCCTAAATGTGGTTGTTGCCTGAAAGTAGTCGTTGGTGGCTAACTGTCTGTCGAGCGATACATACTTGAACGACAGTGACATAGTATCTATCGCTCGACAGACACTTTATCGTTTACCGCTTCTCCCATATCGGTGCGGCCTGTTTTCCCAACCACATGGCTTAGAAAACTAACCCATTTGATAAGGGTGTATAGGAACAAGCCTTAGCTAGCTATTTCCACATTTCCACCGGAATGGAAATGTTTTCTCGGCATCTTATTCCATAAGCTCCACTAACCGGCCCATTAGGACCATACTATTAGCCGCGAACTATAGTCTATATTTTCTTCAACTAGCTTTCAAATGCGCACATAAGTCCGGTTTTAGCTGTTTTTCTCACTTGAGCCAATTTTTTACTTGATTCGTACAAAACACAACAATTATCCGAATTTTTACTAAATGAAACACCAACAACATATATCATCGGGACTAATAATGACCCAAATATGCGTCAACCAATAGGTGGCTCCACAACTATTTTGGTTTTTATTCACTAGATTAAGAATATCTCCCTGAATCTCACCAATCTAAAAACTCATATTTATAGGGACTTAGAGAGAAGAAAGAATCTTCACTAAAGATCACATGCTTTTCTTAGGCAGGAACCATAGAAGAGATAAAATTTATCAGACTAGAAAAAAAGAAGAGGATGATAGATATCACAATATCATAAGTGAGAGTTTTTAGATAAATATCAATACTATCAAGTTTAATCTATTTTACTTTTCTAATTTTTTTTGTAAAGCTTTTTATGATAAATTGTGGAACTTTTCTTTGAGGTTTTAATTATATTACTTTTTTAATATTTTATTCTCTTCTTATCTATGAAAAAATAAATTTTTGTTTGCAGTACTATATTGTTTACCGGTGTTAGTACCTAAAATTGATTCTAGGCAAAACAATGTACTGTTGAAGTACTTTCTTTAGATTAGGAAATAAAAACCGTACAAGACAAGCCTAAACCACGGTAGTAACCGTTCCGTCTTGCTTCGGTCATAAGGAGAGAAAATGGGTTGATCTTAAGGTAGGGAAGCAAAGAAAGTTAAAGGAAATAAGTGTGATGAATTATGTGTAGAGTTGTAGAACTATTAGAGAAAATAACAAAGCTTATGAGAATGGTAAGCTTGTTATGTTTCTGAACTGGGCTAAGGAGTCTATTTATAATATTTGGTAGCACACACTTCTCCTTGTAAAGTAGTGGAGGTAGTGAAAAGATGGAGAGGTTGAAGTCGTGTGGATAATGGTATACCCGCCTTGGAATCTTTGGGAAATCATTACTCCATTACTCCATTAACTGCTTCAGCCTTATCACTACTTTGTAACTTTCTTATCATGGGGTGTTTCCACACCGCATGTTGTTGTAACCACCAGACCAAAACCCCATGAAGAATCCCCCCATGTAATTGTTTTGATTTCTCGTAGAGTTAGTGGAGTCATTGACTCAAAACACGTGAGTTTGTTGTAAGATAATGCTATCGATGAATTTATGTCAACACAGTAAGGTAATGGCCTAGTATTAGCACTAATAGCAAGGGGCAAGGCTGACACGAGCATAAGTGCAAGTGTGAAGGGTAAAAATACGTGCAAAGGAGAAAAGAGGGGGAAGAGCGCTAGCACTGCGGCAGCGTATGCGCTACCGCTACCACTAGCACTGCTAGTACTTGTTTGGCGTGTGCTTTTTTAGCTTTTTGGTTTTTTCATAGCCTTTTGGCACATGTGTGTGCTACTCATTGGTATTGGGAGTGTGGCTAGGGTTCGCTAGGGATGGTACTTGCTAGTGCCATGGTTATTGCCTATGCACCACTAGCTTTGGCATTCATTAATGTTGTGGCCATATTTAAGACCTGTTTAGATTTTTTCAATCGCATGAAATTTTAAAGCTAGCATTTATGCTTAACTTTTATGCAGTGCATACAGAACATTCTCAAGAGGTTCATCCGTGGAAGTTCAAAAATTGAGATTATGCTTGATGCGACTCTACAATTAGATGGTATGCATCTAATTAGCATTTTTATTGAGACATGGCATAGCCTCTATTGTGAATGTTCGTAATTTTGTATAATCAACTTATTTTGATTAAACAGATAGTTTGCATGAGCGCACATGAATTAACAAGGGTTTACCCGGGTAAAGCCCTGAAATTTCGAAGGCGCATACATATATAAAAGAGATATATGGATAATTTTAGCCACGAGCTGAATATGCATTCTCAATTCTCTTGCGGAATGTAAGATAACAGTATGTATTCATAATTCTGATGTTGGTTTAGGAATTCATACATATTTGTTTCATGCTTCTGCAGCTAGGCGAAAAATAATATTATAATTTTTTTCCCTTGTCAAAAAGCCACCATCAACAACATGTAGTGGAAGCAGGTTAGGATTTAGAAGCAATATTGTGTAGTTTTATCCGTTTTCAGCAGTTGTGTTTTCTTCCATGGAATATATGAGTTACTTATATAGATGTTTATCTTGGATGGAAGTGTTTCTAGTAATCCATATTCTGATTATAGTGTCTACATTGACAGTGGTGTTGGTTTCCCTTTGAAAAAACCAAGTGTTTCACATGATACCAAAGCCATATATCATCAAAAATATCAGTCTTGTGCTTTTGATTCTATCATCATGAACAACATATCCCATAATAGAATCCAATTCACCAAGGGTAAATGACGTAATATTTTCCAAATTGACGCATTCCCTTTGACCTTTCAAAAATTCAAACTTTATCCTCCTAAGTTAAAGCCGAGATTAGTTGCAACAATTCAGTCCTTCACCTCTCACTGGAAATTTATCTCATTCCAGTTGCAGTGGCCGATGAGGAAATGGCTGAGGCGATAGAAGCTTTGCAAGCAATATTATGGGAAAAGCAGATGAGGCTTACTCATGTTCACCTAGAAAGTGACAGTAAGAATATGGCGGCTGATATAAATGGGAATCCTGAAGCGGTCAGATAGAAAAGAAGTACCATCATTTCATATTTTATTAGTCTACTATAAGGTATTGAACATTGGAAGTGTACTTATGTACCAAGAGAAGCAAATAATGTTGTTGATCTTCAAGCGAAAGAAGCTTATACTTCTGTTTCTAGTTTCTTTAGGTTTAATAATTTTCTTTATTGGTTACAGTCTTCTATTGAGGATGACAATGATGTTTAACTCTGGTATTTAAACACAATCTCCTTCCCCAATAAAAAAAAACATAAATTGATTTTGCAATAAAATATTTTAACTAGCAATTAAGTTTTTTCATAAAATAAATTCATTTTTGTTATAATTAATTTTGACGGTATCATATTTTGTGGTATTAATGATGCTAATTACACCATAATAATATTTAATTAAATCTATTAAAACTCTTGAATATAAATGTGTTTTTGGATGCAAAATTAAAAAATAAAATAAAATTTCCTTTAGGTTTTTAAATTTGAAAAAGAAAAAGAATTTTATAAAGAAAACAAGTGTGTGATTATCCTTTGTTTTCTACAAAAGTGGTTATGAGCAAGAATGAAAGTGTACAAGTATCACATCTTCTTATTGTACAAGAGTGATTATGAGAGAGATTGAACTCAGGTGTTTTATCTTGGGAACAACGCTACATTGAAGTGCATAATCTTGGGTAGAATCGCGAAACATCTTACAGAAAGACACTTAGTCCGCGACTCAGCTATAACATTGTTTTATTTTGTTTTTATGATTGTTTTACATATATACTTTAGCAATTATTCTATCAAAGACTAAAAATGGCACAACTCTACGAGTTAACCTTCGTATCTCATCATTGGGGAATCCAAGTAACAAAAATCTTTCATCTTCAACATGAGCTTTGATTTTTCTTTATGTGGCTAAATATGTGCTTCTCATTGAATGAAACTGGTATAGGCTGCACACATATCACAAGTATATTACAACTTAATACACAAATGACTTTGTAGCATTTAAGGATAATTTTGTGCAGCATTACAACATATACCTGCTTCATTTGATGAGAAGCACAAGTTTAAATGCTTTACATCATGTATTAAGATGAATAGGTTATCGATGATAATTTGTTTACCAAAGGCTTAGATCATACAAAATCTAGCCACATGATATTTCTCTCTTCCTCGCTTGACTAGCTTTATGGACCTCAAACTTTTCGGTTTGACTGGAAAAATTTAACATACTCAGTGTCCTAACTACGTCGGATTTAGATATGATTCAAAATGGTACTTAAGTATGCAAACCAATATTTGAAGCCATAATAAGTTTTCAAATCGATGCATATTGCAAAAGTAGACATGTTTCTATATGATAACGCCAACAACTGTGAATGTTGTTTTTTCATTAACAAAAAATCATTACAGAAATAAAATGATAAAACAACTACTTATAGTTAAGCTAAACTAAATTAACAGACTAAACATACATACGTGAGAATCACTCGTGTGCATACCACAGTGCATTATATATATGCCATTATTATTGTGGAAACCATATTCCACATGTCTCTTAGAAGCTTAAGTATAGCGGAAACAACCTGAGTTTGTAAGAGCAAAAGGGACCAGGCATCTATAATAACCCGAAGGCATAGTACTTGTAATAACCCGAAAGGCACAATATATGATGTGTGTCATACGTGCACAAATTATTTTACTTATTTCTACTTCACTAATGAATAATATAGTAGTAAATAAGATTTTTTCCCACGAAGAACAAAGTGTTTTAGTTGTCGAAAGTCACAAATGGGGTTCTTTTTAGGTTAAATATAATTAACAAAGCTATTAAAAATAATTAAAACGCAAGCAATGGAGAGAAATATGATCGATGAATCTTTCTTCGTTACTAAACAATCATCAAATTATTATATTCATATATTCTTTATTAATCACAGATTATCACCAACCGTAGGATAACAATTATACTTAGTTATCCCAAAAATTCCTTATATCACTCGGTAACAGGTACACTTAGTCACCAGATTCTATCCGGTTGAACCACCCTGAAGTACGCTCTCAAGGTGTAATTGAATCGAACGATTTAGGGTTTGTGAATTTAGATTTGATCCTAGTAGTTAAACTCAGTGTGCTCGGTCCACTTTCTAGTGTTGTTTTTACTTACGATTGCTTCACAGAATCCCTCTGCAAGGTCTCACAATTTATACATGTATAAGAGTTATTCAACAATTAGGGATATGTTAACTCTTTACTAGCATTAGATTTACTAACAAACTATTTAGTTGGCCACCTAAAAAATTTATCAATAAATCATAATCATTAATTATATTAAAACCAAACAATAATCATGTGAAATATTAGAAAAATAGATTTATATGCTAAATTGAATAATATATTAGAACTTAGAATTCATCCTTAATAAATAAGAAGTTTAGCTACTCATGGGTGTTGTAAAATCCATGATATACTTATCATAAAGTAGAAAATAAATAGTTACGGTGATGAAAACGCTCCAAAACCCTAGTTTTTTCCTCTTGTATTCTTATCTCCAAAAGCTTGATAATAAAAATAGGTAGATGTCCCAAAAATAATTAGAAGAGTCTCTTAAATAGGTATCCCAAGTTGTAGTGGTGTTCGTACTGAAATCCCGATCAAAATAGGTCATAAACTAACAAAAATAACCTAAAATAGGTCACTTCCAAAGCTTGCCCATGTAAAGAGTAGCAAAAGAAGTTAATGGACTCACGTTCAAAGTTGTAAGAATCCATCCCATTACTCACGACTGTCACGGTTTTTTTTTGTTTTGTTTCTTTCTTATTCCCCTCGATCGCTCTGGCAGTCGCAGAGAAAAGTTTCTTCTGAGTTTTGCAATTTTTCCTGCCACTTCCTTCATTAGTCTGGCCATCGCGCCATTTATTTCTTCCTGACTTTTCATAAATTTTCCTCGATGACTTCGACCCATCGAGATGAAATTTTTCTTCTGAGTTTCTCCAAACTCATTCCTATATTTTCGCATAAACACACCTGTCAACATCTCATCTCACTGCCATGGTCCTAGTTCCATCAACTACCAGCAATCTTCACAGCTCCATCACAACTCATCTGCAGTCAATCAATCATTATCATTTCACTGTCATTACCTTATTAGAGGCTCGAGCTCCAACTGCCATTAACCTACAACCACCAATCACCATCAGGAACTACCATTAATGTCTATCTTGATAACCATCGAATCTTGATCATGGTCTGTCATGATCAACAACATCATGACCTGCTACCAATTAGTCTTAAGCACTTTTCCCAAGTTCCCAAGTTCCCAATCTCCATCAAATAACAATTATTCTATTGAGCGAAACCAACAGCTACCACCATCAGTTTTGATCTCCATGTCATTTCCTATTTCTCAAACCAATCTCGAGTCATCACTCATCACTGCTATACTCGAGTTCATTAAAACCAACCACTTCTCATCAGTCCATCATTTTGAACTCAACAGTTCCATCAATTCTCAGTCACTATCATAGCCTCTTCAAATCACCACCATCAACATCCTTTTATATTGATCATCTGCTCGACCATCCTTCATCATTGCTACCATTAACTTTCCATCAACAGCGTTACTACCATCTTCTCTTCCATTGAACTTTTTAAGAATCTTTGAATGCGAGAATTTTATTGAGATAATTTTGATGAAGCAATTACAGAGAGTAAGAGAGTTTATGAAGGTAAAGTACACAACTAAGACAAAATAGAATCGGACACAATCTGTTTATACAACTGTTACAAGTACAGAAATAAGAAAACCTATTGTTACACTATAATCACACTCACTCATAGACATAAGTGTCTCACACATTTACACAAGTCTGACTTACTCATTCTTACAGTCCCCCTCAAGTTGATAATGTTGGAAGCTTAAAATCTTAAAAGCTAAAGAGAGAAAAACAGGAAATGAGTAACCTATAGTAAACAAGTCAGCTACCTAATCTGCAGATGGAACGTATTGAATCTTGAGAAAACCAGAACTCACTAGCTCTCTAATGAATTTGTAATCTATCTCTACATGATTTTCTCTTGCATGAAAGACTGATTAAAAGCTATATTCTTTGCATATGTGTTATCATAGAACAAAATACACGGTTCATGAAGCAAAAATGAAATCCATACAGTTTCTGCAGTAACTACAACTAATGCCTTGTATTCAGCTTCAATAAATGACTTTGAGATTGTAGGTTGTTTCTTTGAAGACCAAGAAACAATTGATGATCCTAAGTAAACACACAATCCTGATGTGGATCTTTTTGTATCTTGGCACCCAGCCCACTATGAATCATAATAACAAGATATTGATGAAGTATCACATGTATGAAGAACAATCCCAAGCCCTAGTGTGCCTTTCAAGTACCTGAAAGTTCTCTTGACAAGTAATAGATGTTCAGAAGTTGGAGAATGCATGAATTGTGAAACATAGTTCACCGCATAACATATGTATGGCCTTGTTATTGAAAGATATTGTAACCCTCTAACCATGCTTCTGTATCTTTTTTTATCTGGCAGAGAAATACCAGTTGTAACTGAAAATCTTGGTCCTTGAGTAACTTGAGTTTTTTCTGGTTTGCAACTTAGCATATCAAACTGCTGAAGCATATCCATAGTATATTTTTTCTGTGATAAATGTAATTTCTTTGAATCATCTAGAAAAAATGCTTCAATGCCTAAGAAGAAATGTAGCAGACCAAGATCTTTCATTGGATACATTTTCTGCAGAAATTGTACTATTTAACTGATCCAATGAGCACACTAGTATAATGTCATTAACATAGAGCAACAGAACTTCCATAGAGTTCCCATGTTCATATATAAACATGGAATGATCACAAGAGGCCAAATTCAAAGATTGTTCCACAAAACCTCTCAAACCAAGCTCTAGGAGCTTGTTTGAGACCATATAAACTTTTCTTTAATTTACACACATATTCATGATCATTTGGATCTATGAAGCCCTTAGGATGATGTACGTAGACATCTTCTTCAAGAAATCCATGCAGAAAGGCATTGCTAATATTTAGCTGCCTAACAGTCCAATTTCTAGAAATTGCAATTTTTAAAACAACTCTTATTGTACTAGCTTTTACAACCGGACTAAAAGTCTCAAAAAATATTCAATCCCATCTTTCTGATCATAACCCTTTACTACTAACCTTGCCTTATATCTTTATACAGACCCATCAACATGCAACTTTATCTTATAGACCTATTTGCTTCCCAAAACATTATAACTAGGATCAGGTTTCACTAGAGTCCATGTTCCATTTTCCATAAGTGCATTATACTCATTGTCCATAGCTTAAGCAAACTTTGGATCCTTTGATGTTGTTTTATATGTTTTAGGTTCAACAACAAATGTCATAGCAGTAAAAGTAGAATGAAGAGGATACCTGATAGTGTTATGAGAGACAAAATCTGCAGGTAATTGTTTAGGCTTTGAAATTCCATATTTTGATCTTGTCATTATAGTTTGTTGATCAGTAGTATTAAAAATTGTATCAGCTTGAGCTTCTTCAGAAGTAGAAATAATACCAGAAGTATCATCAGAAGTAACAGCATTGTATCCGTTCTGGATTTTGGGCATGTTGGAAGTAATAGAAGTATCTTGCAAAGTTGAGTCTTCTACAGATATAGAAAAAGTTGAAGTATTTTTAAAAGGAAAATTATGCTCATCAAAATCTAGATGTAATGATATATATATATATATATATATATATATATATATATATATATATATGTATTTTTGGAAGATAGATCATAACACTTATACCCTTTGTGAATTGGGTTATATCCTAGAAAAACACACTTAGCTGACTTAGGACTAAGTTTATCAGCCATGTATGGTTCTATATTAGGAAAGTAACATCAACCAATACCTTTAGAAAAGAGTAATCTGACAAGGTATTGAACAACATTTCATAAGGAGATTTGAAATGTAAAACCTTTGATGGTAGCATATTTATGATATAAGTTATTGTCAGATATGAATCATACCAAAAATAATTTGACAGATTTGCTTGAAATAACAATGTGTTGCCTATTTCTGTAATATGCATGTGTTTGCGCTCAGCCAAACCATTATGTTGATGTAGGTGAGTACACGAAACTCTATAGAGTATTCTGGACTCATCTAGAAAAATTTTGAACTGTCCTTTAACAAGTTCAAAAGCATTATCACACTGATTTTTTTTATAGAAGTAGATAGCACATTCTCAGAAGTAGATTTAAAATGTTGAAAACATTATAAGCTCTTATCTCTGCTCTTCAATGGATATATCCAATGATACCTAGAATAGTCATCAAAGAATACAATATAGTATTTGAATCCAAGAGAACTAGAAACTGGTGCTGGCACCTAGATATCACAATGCACCAAATAAAGAGGTGTAGTATCAGTTCTCTTTGACAAAATAAAAGGTAATTTGTTGTTCTTACCCATTTGACAAGCTTCACACAAGCAAGGAGTAATACTTGAATGTAGCTGAATAGATGAAGCAGAAGATATTTTCCTTAAGATGAAATCAGAAGTATAACCTAAACTTTTATGCGAAAGATCATTTGAATTTGTAGTTGACGCATTCAAATCAAAATAAGTAAGACCTGGCATTGGATATAAGTTTTTTTGTATCTATCCTTCATCAAGAACTTTTCTTAATTTGACACATTTTATCGCATATCCCCACTCAAAGAATTCAACAAATACTTTGTTATATTTTTTAAATTTTGCAATTGATAAAAGATTCTGCTTAATACTAGGAACATATAGAACATCCTCCAGCTGAAATTGACTAGAATTAGTATCAAGAATAATCTTGCCAGTTTCTTCTATAGGAAGCATTGTACCATCTCCAACCATTACTTTATCAGTTCCAACATACACTTTAAAAGTAGCTAACAAATGTTTGTCTTTAGTCATGTGACTTGTTGCTCCAGAGTCAGGTAACCGAACAGATGCAAGATTAGAATCAGTAGTAGCAATCACATAATTTCATTGAATAACAACAAAGTTTGATGAAGGGAATAAGAAGCACAACCACTAGAAGACTCTTGATTATTAGAACTTGAATTCTTGTGTGGAATGTACCTAAAATAACATTCATTTGATGTATGGCCCATTTTCTTACAAATTTGACAACATACTTGACTATAACCAGTAGCCTGAGTCTTGTTTTTATATTGATAGCTAGCTTTTGAAGTAGAAGCATGTGTTGAATTCTTTGTGTAAAATGCATAATTATTTGTGTCAATAATAGAAGCAGATTCAATATCTTCTGCTCTTAACCATTTGTGAGACTCTGAACTTTTGCTCGTGTTTAACTAGACCCGATATGTGTACTAAACAGTTATCCCTTAATAGTACTAGTGTGTATAAGTAGTAGATGTTATAAAGACTCGATATTTTTAGCACGTGTGACACATGTCAGATGGAGGGGTGTTAGGGGTATTCTAGTCTTTTTATAACCATTGATAAAAATAAGGTAATTAGGTTGGGATTTACCACATCCTCTTTCCCTTATCTCTTGTTTGTCTCTCTGTGAATGTTGCCTCTGCAATTGAGTTACATCTTGTGTTAATTCTGTTAAAGGGTTGGGTGTTTGAAGCTAGAAAATTAACTCATGACTTAGATTGTATATACATAATTGGGTGCATGGAGTTTGTAGTGAGCTTTAGGTTAAGTTAGGGCTGGAGAAATTTAGCAAGAGAGTTTTCGATGTCAATCAATGGAATTGGTTTGTAAGCAAACTCGGACGGGGTCGTTTCTCTACCATTTTTTCAAAATTGGTTTTATTTCTTGTATGGGTTCTCCTTGAATTTGAGTTTGAATAAAAAACTGAAGAGTTTCTAGGTGAAAAAAATAGCGGAACAAAAGGAGTTTGCATCTGCTTCTCTGTCTTCTCTACCTTTAATTTTATTGGTATGTGTTCTATAACTGCTGATATATATACAAAAATTATGATAGAACAAGTACTGTATGAACCAAAATGGATTTGATATTCATTTTCATTTCTTAATTTTCTCTTGTATCCTCATTATACAGGTTAATTAAATGTTGGGTTTGTGTAAAGTTGATCTTTACTGTGTACAAGAGAAGAATTTGTTTATGCATATAATATGCTTGTGATATTGCCTTTACCGGAATTCATACATTGTTATTATTAATACATGCTACTAACTTTAGAATTTATAGAGTATGCTTATTGAAAACCAGGAGAGGGATTGGATAAACGTAGCTTAAAGAAGAATTACATATGTTTATAGATGTTGGCTAACATAAGGTTATCCTTGTCATTTATCTCATTTTTAGAAATCAGTAGCTTTTAATTGCTTATACATAGCTTTGCTTGGTGTACTACTCTTCACAATTTTTCTTCTTTCGATGTTTAATTGCGTCGTATTGGACCCTGATGCTTGTCTAGGGACACCATACAATCTGAATGAGCCACAAGTTAGAACTAGAAAGTTGTAGGAAATTGTTAGATGATTTTGGAATGCTATTACTTGTCGATTTTAGATAAATGAGTTGAAAGATATATGTGTTTTAGTATGCTATGAAAACCGACCATCAATCAGTTTTCCCAGCGACACCCTTTTTAGCCTTGCGAATTTGAGGGCGACCCAAAACTAATTAGGGGCGACTAATAAAACAAAATAAGGTCATTTAGAAGTAATCACAAGACATCCATTATCCATCTATTTTCTATAATGGCTAATCTACCTTGCTTAATTAGTGTTAATTTAAATTAGTTAGTTAATTAAGTTGGTTTAAGTTAGTGTTAGATTATGAATTTGAGTTTTAGTTTTAGAATAGAAATAGAGAGTGTGTTAGAGAAGAATAAGAAATTTTTTTGGGAAATCAGATTTTAACTAAATTCAATCACAAACATGGATGGGTATGAGGAAGAAGGTGAGATTGAACATGAAGAACATAGTATTGAAGGTTCAAATACGTTTAGAGACGATAATTTGGGTTATTTGTTGGATGATCCAAATTTTGGTGTGGAAGAAAACCTAGACGATGAATCACATCAAAATGAAGATAATAATGCATCAAACAATCAGGTATTGTGTTAAGAAGCTCAAAACCCAATTTGTATGCGTTTGTATGTGATCGGCAACAAAAACCATTCATTTTTGCATGCATTTAATGCCATGGACGTCCCATAATTGGTAGTTTATGGTACTCCATAAACTACCGATTATACGTATGTTCCAAAATAATTGAACAATCGGTAGTCTCGTGAAGTTTACTACCTACCGATTATACAAAATCCCCAAATTGATTTTTTTTTGAATTTATTTTTACATAATCGGTAGATTAGGAAAACTTATTGACTACCGATTATGTTAGTCGCCCCAAATTGATTTTTTTGGAATTTCTGTTTGCATAATCGATAGTTTAGGAGAACTTATTATCTACCGATTGTGTAAGTCGCCCCAAAACTGAATTTCTCCAAACCTACAAAGATATTATTTTGCAAACTTTATAATCGGTAGTTAATGTCATATAGTTACCTACCGATTGTATTATAATCAGTAGTGGTGTAACACACTAAACCTCCGATTATACTTGTTTTTGTGTACAGGACTTGACTTAATTTCTTCCTACAATCGGTAGTTTAGGAATACATATAACCTACCTATTTTAGATAATCGGTAGCACGGGAGTATTATTAACTGCTGATTGTGCATAATCGGTAGGAAGTGAACGTAATTAACTACCGATTATAATTGTCTAACTCATTGCTATTTTACGTAGATTATTGAATGGGTTAATCCTGTTTCATATGAGGGTCCTGATACTTCCCTACACTATGCAAATAATTTGGTACGCTACATACTCACTCGTAACTTGTTCTCGGAATGTATGTTACATGGTTAGGATTATGATATTTGTTTTGTTATATGCGCATTAAGACATTTGGAAGTAAGGCAGAGGCAAAGGAATGGCTTCTCAACAAGGCAAAAGAGAAGATGTGCGTTGTAGTTCAGAATAATTGCTCTAACCTAAAATTACTTAACATCACTTACTAAATGGATGCTCTAACCGAAAATTAATTAACATCACTTACTAAATATTGCCAATATTCTTCAGATAACTTGTTCAAAATAACAAAAACATCCAAAAAGAACAACAGAAAGCACAGCATAGAACTTCATTAAATTCTTCCACTCCTAGTTACTGTCTTCTTCTTCTTCTTCTCCTTGGTCCTAGTATCACAACCTTTTACTTCCTTTTTATTCTTCTCGTTCTTCTTAGGCTGATCAACAGCTTCATCTTCCTCAGTTGTAACTTCAACATCGTTGAGGGGATTTTCAGGATTGTTCAATTCACAATCAGGATCGTTCATCATTTGTGAGTAATCCCGGTTATCCAGCATCAATTGACATACTTCTTCACGAGTAATCCGTAGGTCGCGTTCAACATAATTGAGGGGAGAAAAAACTTCATCTTCATCCATAAACCTTAAAAAAAAATTGAAGAACATACTTTAATGAACAAACCAAAACATAGATTTTTAACTAACTACACATTAAATAATTAAATAAAATTAGCGACACTAGAACCAACTACACTCGAACAAATATCAAACATAATCGGTAGACAAAATTAAGCACAATCAACACGATTACACATAATCGGTAGGTCGTGTTCTCAATATACTTCCGATTATATGTAATCGGTAGTATGGGTACACAAAATATCTACCGATTATGATGTTTAACTAAAACATAATAAATAATAGGTAATTAAGTCTATTTTATATCTACCGATTATTGTAAATAAAAATCCAGAAACTAATTGCAAGTCTTAATCGGTAGATAAGACTAAAGTCGATCCACCGATTATTCATGATGTTCTGCAGGAATGATGAACTCGAGCCATAATCGGTAGATAAAGTCTATCATATTTCTACCGATTATGCACCGTTTATCTAAAAACTTAAAAGTTCGATGTAACTTACCTTTTCTGGGAATCAGTTGACGAATCAGTTACCGATTTTTTACACTGATGGAGGGTCTTATCGTCGGTATCAGTTGACGAATCGAGATAAATTATTTTGGACTCTTCGATCACCATCTTTTCCTTTCCCTTCTTTGATTGTGATGCAAAAGATCCATTTTTGATGGAGAATGAGAAGAAATGGAGAAGGAAAGAGAGTTGAAGAATTGGTAGAAGAAAAGAAATGAAATTGGTAGATAATATTTTCAACTTTTACACTAAGTTCCGTGCACACTATTTTCAAAAACTTGATATAAATTTTCAAATTTTTCCGTGTACGAAATTTTCCGTGTACATTTTGTACAAGCACAATCAGTAGTTTAAGAAATTCTTAAACTACCGATTCTAATAAGTAGCCCCAAATTGGAAATCGAATTTTTTTAAAAAATTTCAACATTTTGTACAAGCAAAAATGGTAGTTTAAGTAATTCTTAAACTACCGATTATCATAAGTAGCCCCAATTTGGAAATCGAAAGTTTTTTAAAAATTCCAACATTTTGTACAAGCACAATCGGTAGTTTAAGTAATTCTTAAACTACCGATTATCATAAGTAGCCCCAAATTAGAAATCGAATTTTAAAAAAAAAATCAACATTTTGTACTAGCACAATCGGTAGTTTAAATTTTTTCTTAAACTACCGATTATCAGAAGTAGCCCCAAATTGGAAATCGATTTTTTTTTTTAAAAATCAACATTTTGTACAAGCACAATCGGTAGTTTAAGAAATTTCTTAAACTACCGATTATGCTTGTACTATCCAACCCAACGTTTTTTTTTTTTAAACTAGTCGTTGGTATAAAAGGAAACTATCCCTTTCAAGGTGATTCTCATTCTCACCTATCCCTTTCATTCTCAATCTCCCCTATCCCTTTCAATCTCATTCTCATTCTCATTTTCATTTTCCAACTCATTCTCACCCGACCCTTTGAAGCACTAAATATGGTAACTCCATACACTACTGATGAAGATGTTGCCATTGTTAGATCGTGGTTACGATCACAACACACGAGTACGAAAGAGCGTACATTACCCACAATAACGAACCCGTTAATGAAGATTGGATGGTGGATCAGACATCCGATTCTTGGTGGAAGCGTTTGTTTAAGATTTTTGTGGGATTAGACGGAAATCAAAATCATAGGACGTTCAAAGTCATTAAGAAAAGGTTTGAGAAGTTGTTTCAACGATTGGAAGCTTTGAAATAGGAAATGAAAGTGAGAAAAGAAGTTCATCCCACCGAATCTAGTGTGACAAGAGTAAGTGTGTCAATTAATAAGTAGTTCATTAAAAAGAGTTTTCAAACATTCAAACTTATAATTGATTTGTTTTTTTCAGTGGGTGATGGCTCTCGCCAAATATGCAACTATCCATGGGAAGACGTTTATGCATGAGGATTGCTAACGCATCTTGGAAGAAAGTACCTTACACCATTTCAACCTATATGCTTAAGTGTTTAAGTGAATCTAATGATTCATTGTATTTCATTTCCTTTAATGTTACGCGGTGTATGCCTTTTCGATTCAATATGCATAATCCATTCAAATGTTAGAACATTAAACACAAGTAATGTTAAACATCATAGACATATCCATAAAGTAAACAGCTTTGTTACAAATCAACTTTCAAAATGATGTTCTTTGTCAAAACAACCAAAATCTAATTTCGAGGACGATGAGCATCAGCACTAGATGAACTGCGAGATCTTTTATCGTGCTTTCCAGGAAGATACCGTTTAATCACTACATAATCGGTAGTAAATTAAACAAAGTAACTACTGATTGTGTATAATCGGTAGCTCGGGCTCTACATAACTACCGATTGTGCATATGGACACACTACAATCGGTAGTTACATAAAAAGATTAACTTCCAATTATGTGTAAATTTGGAGACAGGAATATAATCGTAGTTTAGGTGTAAACATAACTACCGATTGTGATCGATGTTTTTGAAGAATCACTAACATACACAATCGGAAGTTTAACCCTATACGAAACTACCGATTATGCCTAAATTTTGCTCCAGGAATATAATCGGTAGTTTATGACTAAACGTAACTACCAATTGTGCATGATGTTCATGAACAATGAAGAACAGTACCATAATCGGTAATTAAATACAAACACGAAACTACCGATTATGACATCTAAGCTTTTAGGTTTAGGGTTTTAAACTTTTATTAGTGAAAGGTTTTGTGGTAATTATTTGATAAGTAAAATGGTATTTTAGTATTTTATATACCCTAGGTCACCTCTTAGCCACATCTATGGGATTGGGTTAAAAAAGTCGTCCCTAATTAGTTTTGGGTCGCCCTCAAATTCTCCAAGCTTTTTAGACGCAAGTTTCGGTGTGTATTGGTGGGGATTTAGTCAATTTCTTCTTCACAAAAAATGTTTACCATGCTGTCTTCTATAACCTCCTATGAGGGAATGACGTTTGGAAATGTAGAGTGGAAGTTATGGCTTAAAATGAAGGGGCAGTCAAACTGATTTTCCTGAAGGAAAGCACGTGATACTGTTTTGCAAGTTCATTTTGGAGACTTAGACTCTGAATTAGTCCTGGGAGTCTTCTGAGAAGTTGTAGGGGGACATTTCTAGTTTCCGACAAGATATAATTTGCTTATTTGTGATGTCTAACGAAGCCTGTAAAGATTTTTGAACACAACATGCCAGAGCTGATTTTTGGAAGAACGATTCTGTCATTATTTTTCTTGTGCCCTTTTTCTATATTTTTGAATATATTAAAGTATGAATAAGCTCCGAATGTTAAGTAGAGAGTTTTATATATTTATGAGATCTTTTCAGAATGATATTAAATGCCTGATTTGGTTCCTTACTTCAGAAGTTATAGCTTCGTAAACATAGCATGGAAGAGATGGTATTTCTGGAGAAAAGGTCCTATCATGGCCTTCTCCTGATATTTCAAGCAATCTATTGATTTGTTTATTATTGTCTATCATTCTTATGTGATAGAGTGTAAGTTATTGTTTCAAATGCAAAACTATATGTTTTCATGGAATGCTAGTGAAGTATATCGAAATTCTTGAATACATCTGGATGGGAATGCCAAGTTGAACTATAAACTTGGCTCTATGGATCATATTATTATTATTGTGGTTGAGACTCCTGTAATGCTCATTATTATTATGTTTGATTTCCCTTGTTAATCTCGAATCATGCGATTTGTATGAACGGTGTGAATCCGGTTATTTGGGATCACCAATTTGTGGTGCTTGTTGTGATTAATTCACACTGCAGCCACTACAAAAAAAAATGGGTTTAAGCGACTACTCGTTTTAAGTCGCTTAAAGCTTCTTTAAGTCGCTATACCCGTTATAGCGACCAAAATTGGCACTCGCTCCGTTGGTTGCCCAAAGCCATGTATGTCAAAGCCTTGAGCGACCATGCAATCGCTCTAGTAATAAACCAACTAACCTAAAGCGAGTACTTTCCTCATTGCTTAACATTTAGACCAACTAACATGGAGCAAGTAAAATTGTGATCGCTTAACATCTAGACCAACCAATATAGCAAGTAAAATATCAATCCCTTCAGATATACCAATCATTCTAACGCAAGTAAACTACTTAGTTGATAGATACATGGAGCAACTCTTTCTGAAATTGCTTGGTTAAAGTTTTAAGCGATCAAATAATTTTGCTCGCTAAAAGTGATTTCTGATTTTGATTGGCCTGAAGTTGGTTGCTCAAGGTTTTAAGCTATTAAACTACCTAGTTGCTAGATACATGGAACAACTTAACCTGAAGTTGCTTGGCTAAGATTTTAAGCGAGTAAACTGTTTTTCTCGCTAAAAGCAATGAGGTTAGTTGCTTAACTTTTTAAACTGGCCTAAAATTAGTTGCTTAAATTTTTAAGATGTCAAATTTTTATGCTTGAATTTTCAAAGTTGTTTGCTTAAAGTTTTAAGCTATAAATTTGTATGCTTGTTAAACGGATTCTGCTCTTTTGTTATAGTCACCGATTTTGATGATCCCAATCACCGATTCCGACGATCCTAATCACCGATTCCAATTTTTAAAATAAAAGTAATACTGAATAAATTATGAACCAAATTAAAAACTGAATTAAATTTCATTATATCACAAAATTCAATTTACATCTCGTTATAAATAATTATTATCTCCACAATTCTAAAACAAATTAAAAACAGAAGTTGAACAACACTAATTCAACTTACAAATTAAAACAGAAGTTGAACAACACTAATTCATAGCTGCTAAAGCATTGTAAGTACAATTTCTTCTGACGGAAAAAATCGGCGGGACGACAAATTGATGGAAATGAGTTCCTGGTGGCGCCCATCTTTGTTCACTTGGGGTAATCCATTTACCAACGATCCATGTCTGCACATACCAATCTCACCTTAATTTTTTGATGAACCCGTGAAACACATAACCTAAATCTTTCTTTTCTTTGCTACTCAAATTTTACTGTAATAATAAAATACTATAGTAAATGAATTTTGCAATACCTTACAATTTTGGGATGCTTGATACTTGGTGACTTGTACCAGGTAACCCTGAAATTCCTTCTCTGCTTCTCTTTGAATACTCTCAAATCTTTCTTTAGATAGAGTTAACATCTGAAATCATATATACGAAGGAGATAAGAAATTCGTAAGAATCCCATGAGATAGGTAAGGGCAAATGGATCAATTACCCTTATTTACCAATAAGCTGATAAACTTTACTAATATATATTTTTATAAATTAACTTGAGTAATGTGCTTTGGCACCCCTTCTATTAACGGGGTAAATGGGTGCCATCAAATAATACTGGAATACTATTATGAGATATGGTCGTATGATTTATTACCATGACACGAACTCTTTTTCGGCAAAGGTAGAGAGCAATGGCCCTTCCTAGCTTGGATGTGGCTCCAGTAAGAAAAACCTCCTTCACGTCACTCTTGAACTCGCCAGCCTACAGTAAAAGAAGACAAACACATTAGATAGTCACAATAGATCAAATTTTGAATGGGTTAAAACCTGAAGTGTCCACTACAATTAGAGACAGATGGACCATGTTATATCACATCAATAACAAAAAAAAAAATCAATTAGTTAGAGTTTTTACTTGGAGAACATCCTCTGCATGCCGGGTATAAGATAGAGAAAGAACGTCTATCTCATTTCGAACACCTCAGGTGCTAATAACCTAAAAAAAAGAAAAATCCATCATAAGCAAAAGAGCAGAAAAAAGTAAAAGAACATGAGTCTTTTATGACTATTAAGAAGTGTATAATTCCTTTGTTCAATACGAGCAATGACGCAATTAACTTTAACAACCACTTCACTGTGAAGAGATTCTAACAGACACTTCTGCAATTAGTTGGACATTGTCACGCAGTGAAACACATGAAAAAGAGAGATATCCAGCCACTTGCTAATGAACATATACTTACTTCTTTATCTTTCTATGTTAGGGTAGGGAGGTCGATATGAATTTGAAAGACATACAAAGTGAACAATGATCCAGATAGTACTGCAGCATTCTTCACTATGCAACTACATCTACCTCTTTCACCTCAGATAACCGCAGTCAAATATCAAGATTCATAAGATACCATTGGGGAATACTCAAAGAACTCATCGAAATCTCATAATTCAGTACCTTACCTCAAGCCAAACTGATGTAGTTTCACTTCCTGTAAACAAGTATTGCCCAAGCAAAATGGTATCTCCTTTCTTTACTGCCTGCACACAATCATATACCTGGTCAGCAACAAATGAATACATAGTATGATTAAGTTTCCAATGACCCAGTTCATGGGCAATAACAGCAACAACTTCCTCTTCGTCTTTTAACTGCAAAATGAGTGTAGCAATAACAACAACAACTTCCTCTTCGTCTTTTTACAGCTAAATTCTGATATGAACCCAAAAGAAATCTTACTAAAAGAAATCTTTTTAGAGGTCACTGGGAAGGAGCAGCAATCAACTTTAATATTGGTTGAGAAGACAATCTAGCTTGAACTTGTAACCTATTCAAAAAAGCTTACTGAAAATCCCATTTATAACATCAACCACCTTGGACGTAATTAGCAGCTAGACATAACCTCATATCTACAAAAATTAGAGAAAACCCATAAAAATATTTGACCTAAAAAAAAATTTGAATCAAATCAGATAAAGTGATGGAAAATGTTTTACCCATAGATCTTTGAGAAATCCGAAGTTCTTCTGCTAATGCTAATGCTACAACAACAACAAGTAAAAACAAAATTAAAATCCTAACTTAAAACAAATTATTAAACAAAAATGTAACACCTAACATCACCTGATGTGTTCAACAACAAGAATGGAAGAATAAAATTGATCTATAGAAAAGGGTTTCGAAGATTTAACTTTGAACTATAATAGGGAAAAGCAATCACTGGCTAGGGTTTGAAAGACCTTACTAAGTTTGTAATCGTCGTGATGGTGTTGAAAATCCAGATTTGGCTGTGATGGTGGTGATGGTGCAGTCGATGGAACCCTAGCTAGTTTTTCTCCTAAGACGGCTCAAATTGGAGAGATAAAGAGAGAGAAAAGCAAATGACGAAAATGAATAGAAATTTTTTCTTAGGGTTTTGAAAAAAAATGTTAACGGTGGATAAGCCACCTCATACGGATCATGGAAAAATTTTGATGGTACAGATTGGAAGTTGGATGCTCATACGGATTGTGTGTTAGTTACCAAAGTGTGTTAGTTACAAGGTGGATAACGAATTTCGGATGTCGAAAGCAAAACGTAATGGATTTTGGAAATTAGGATTCATCCAAAATATTTGGTTTTTTTTATAATCAGGGTTCTTAGTTTGTCATTTGTTTTAGTGTTATGATTTAATGAATTGGGAAAGGAATTGGGATGTTGTTTAATTTCTTTATAAATTAAGTTAAGCTTTACCTAATAACAAAAAATATTGTTTTCTTATTTGATATTAAATATATGATCATCCCAATTGAAAGGAATTGGGACGCAGAGCATGATGAGGAAGAGTTTAGGGTCAACGTTGCCACTTTTAAGTTTTTGCACACATGAGACATCCCATTTTGCTTGTCCGATAAGTTTAACGAGTTATGGGAAGAGGTTACTACGGATAACAAGGCGAACATCGATAAGTTTAGGGCACCGATTAAGATTCCGACTCAGGGGAAGAAACACTATGAGGAATATAATACGATGAAGAATGGGTTCAGGGCACCGATGATGATTCCGACTTAGGGAAAGAGGTTATGAAGGATAATATGCCGAACAACAGTGGGTTGAGGGTACTGGTGAAGATTCTCACTCATAGGAAGAGGTTACTACGGATAAAAAGGCGAACATCGATAAGTTTAGGGCACCGATGAAGATTCCGACTCAGGGATCGGTCCTAAATTATGAAACTAAAGCAGGAAAATATTTAGGATACCAAAAGAAAAACCCTAACTCTTCGGATAAGAGTTGAGGAATATAAACTTAAGTCGGTCCTAAATTACATACAATGATATTAACTAAAAAGGTTGAGGAATATAAACTTAGATCAATGTACTAGGTTATTAAGTTGAATATAACTAACATAATTACATTTAGGGTTTCGATTAAGATTTTGACTCAATCGACTAGGTCATTAAGAAAAGTATGAAACAATAGTCCATTTAGGGTTCTATAAAAGATTCTCACTCAATCGACTAGGTCATTAAGAATAATATGAACAACTGGTATATTTAGGGTGTCCTTGAAAACTCATACTCAATCGACTAGGTCCTCAAGCACAATATGACAAATACACGTACATTTAGGATTGTTGAATTTCACTCAAATTTCACTCGATCTTGCTCATATTATATCAATTTTTCATCAATTTCACTCGATTTCACTTTGAATTGTTGAACTTTATTCAATCTCAATCAAACTTATTCATTTTTTTATCGATCTAACATATCCAACGATATCAAACTATGATTTCATCAATCTCACTAAAATTCACTCAATTTTTTATCGAGTCGACTTGAATACACCCAATTTTGATCGATCTTACTCAAATTATATCATTTTTTCATCAATTTCACTCGATTTCACTTTGATTTATCGAATTTTATTCAATCTCAATCAATCT
>JAJJMC010029152.1:871298-888898 GCA_023531435.1 Papaver californicum
AATCTCAATCAATCTTATTCATTTTGTTATCGATCTAACAAATCTAATGATATGAAACTATGCATATTACCCGACTATTCCGATCAATAAAAAATCGACCAAAATATGTATATTATCCTACTATTTCGACTATAATATGCATATTACTCGTTATTCCGAACACTGATAACTTAAAAAATATGGTTTTATAAAATATGCATGTCGGGTCATATTATTATTATCCGACTATTTCGACTAATCAAAACTTGGATTAATTTTGTTTGCTTTTCGTCAATATTATGCTAGTCAATTTTATAAATACCAATAGCAATCGTTGTAATAACTATCTAGTTCGGTTCAATAACAAGAGAATTTAAAATGTATATTTATATTTCACTAAACTTCAAAAATAAATTTTCTTTTTTTGTTAAACCATAAGATAAAAAATGGCCTAAATTCTTTGGAAGTGATTGAGTGAAATTAGTTCATTTTTTCTTCTCTCTCTTTCTCTCACTTTTTCGGTTCTGCTCTCTAATCCTCCGCCCCAAACAAAACCCTAAACAACAAATCAACTTTTTTTCCGAACAAGAAGAACTAATCAAAGCTAGATCAGTTGATTTACTTCCCATACTGATTTGTTTATGGAACCGACTTGAATACACTCAATTTTGATCCGCTTCCGACATCCGAAATCCGTTATCCACCTTTCAAATTTTCGTTTTAACACAACAAAAATCACAAAAGAAACTAACACACAATCCGTATGAGCATCGAACATCGAATCTGGACCATTAAAATCTTTCCATGATCCGTATGAGGTGGCTTATCCACCATTAAATTTTTATTTTCAAAACCCTAAAAAAAATCTCTTCATTTTCAGTATTTGTTTTTCTGTCTCTTTGTCTCTCTTCCAATTTGAGCCGCCTTAGGAGAAAAACTAGTTCCATCTACTGCAACATTACCACTATCACGAATCTGGATCATTCAACACCATCACGACGATTGCAAAATTAGTTAGGTCTCTCTCTATGAAAATTAAGATTATTAAAGAAGTGCGAAGTTTTACTGATTTGGGATTGAAAGAAGCTAAAGATTTGGTTGAGAATGCTCCTGTTGTTTTGAAAAATGGACTCACTAAAGAAGAAGCTAATCCGATTTTAGAGAAACTTAAAGAATTCGGTGCTACTGTTGTATTGGAATGAGTAAAGATCCATTGATTGATTTTCAATTTTGATTTTGTAGAATAATAATAACTTTTTTATTAAAATTATGAATGAAGATTTAGGTTATTTACGTTGTTGATTTGAGAATGCCTTTTTATTGATCTATTTGATTATGGTGTATTGCTCTAACAATGTCTCTGTGTCTAAAGAAGAGAAGTGAGTTCATGTATGATATTGCAGTAGAGAGAGAAGTTGAATAAAATGACGCACAGTCTTCAGAGAGGAGAGAAATGTTTTGGATCCAAAATTCCTGATCTTTGACAGGTTTGGTCTCGATTTTACATTTTAATGTTTAATAGCTTTGTATCTGGCATGAATTTAACCTGGTAGTTTATTCTTTTAGTATAATGATGTTTCAAGTTTTAATTAACTGAAGAAACTAAAAACATAGATACTTGCCACTTTGTAGGAAATCTGAACCCTGATTGAGACGTAGAGAATGCTATTCATAGTTTAGTGTCTAGAGTATTATAAATTCTGAATTCTTTTGTTTTTATATAGGAACACTTACTTCCATGATCTGAAGTGTAGCTCTTTTGCCATCTCAAGTGGCTTCCCTTTATCTTTTGGAGTATTGAGCATCTTCTTTGTTCAGCATTGCCCATATTGTTAAGCCAAATTGGTAGAAGGTTCAACTTAGACAAAAAAAATGCACTCATAGTTGTTGCTTCTGCATGTTTAACTTTTTTATGCCAGAATTCAACAAATTGGTTGTACGGTGGATGTTAGTGTGTCAAATGTAAACTAGCAATATTACTAGCCACGTCATTGCATTTCTTGTTCACATAAGTAGACTTCCAAATTGGTGTATTCCCTAATAAATCCATAGCACCCGCCCCTAATGAGTTTGTGATTGCTCCCCTGCATCATCACGAAGGATCATGCCTATACCAACAATGAATGAGTTAGCCGTAACATAAGAATCAATATTCATTTTGTACCATCCACTAGGAGGTTCTGTCCATCTAGTGATAACTGATTTCTTAAGTAAGTTCACAGTGACAGTGTGAGTGTAACTAGTGCATATAACAAGCATATAATAGTAACTGATGCAGTTATAATGTGCTGGTGATCAGTTTGTGTAGCGTCAAATGCAACACAACGGTGTTCGCTTTTGCTATACTATAACACCTGCAAGCTGCAATTCAGAACCACTACTGAAGTTTATTAAGTTAAGTTTGATCTTGTCAACTAAGAATACAATCTTGAATACAATATGATTGTGTAAATGTGAGCAATGGGCAACTTGCGAACATGTAAGGGTTTCTGTAGATTGAAGACACAAGGGACACATTAGGTAAATTAAGTGAAGATATGCTCCAATTTTTCCTTTGACAAGTGTAATGTTACACAGGCATTTCCTTAGTAATAAAAGTATTTATAAGAAAGTTGCAAATGCCACAAGTTGAGGCAGAATCAAGAATTAAATAGCTAAATTTGAAGATGGATTTTATATCTTTGGCTTTGTTAATCGGTGCAGCTTAGGATACAGTAGAAGCCTTCATGGATTTGATTACAATGTATTTCGCAAATGATTACAATGGATTTGATTACAATTATTTGCATTCTGTTATTACGGGTTACTAATGAGAACAATGGTATACTGCAGGAGGTGGTCTTATTGCAGGTAAATCTCGTTAATTAAGAAATTTGCAGTCTACTGATTAAGAGCTTTCTTGTATTACTTGAGCTCATCGTAGCATCTCCAGGTGCTTTATTTTTGGATTGGTGCATTGAATGTTACTTATTTCCTCTTAGAAGACTTTCTGATTCAGTTGAGGTGAGTTTTACCTAGCGTAATTGTTCAAACTGCATATTCCCTAATTCATGAATACCTTGGTTCAAGATTTGTTTTTTCCTGGAATGTATTGAAAGTCTCTATTTATTTTGATGAAGTTTGTAGTTTGTAATGTAATGTCTCAGTTGTTATCTATCGGAATATTTGATCAAAACAAGATCCTAAATTGGTGATTGATTCAGTATATTTTGTTTTATTCATGTCGGCTAATTCAAGTTTTGGTTTAAACAAACACTAAATATCGGTTTAAACAAACAAACAAAGGACATGACCTGGTTGATAGCATTTTTATTTATCTTGGTCAATTGAAGTTTTTTTCGCTATTACCTCGTATTGGTTCAACTTTAAACTCGATCAGAGAAACATAACTAATGAATGACGAAGCCGAAGCGAAAATGACCTTATAAAAAAACTCGATCAAAGAGCTCTGCATTTGTCTATGCTTGATCCTATTTTTGAACATTTTGAAATCCTCAATTTCAAGTGACTGCATAAACGAGTCAATGAACAATGTGGGAGCGCAATTTATGCTGATGATCCATACAAGAGTAGTCGGAATTAAGACCACGATTCACGAATGACCTCCTCTAATTTTGTTGGTTTTGCTCCATACAAGAGCTGTCAGTGTTCAATTTATAGAAGTCATTCATGGGTTACGTCCATGGAACAAAACTTCGAAAAAAAGTTGTATTAAAAGATAAAATAGAACTGATAAAATAGAATCAATAAACACACCGAAACAAAAAAAAAAAGTTATAACCAAATCACAGTCAATTTAGTCGACTCATGTTTTTTTTTCCTTCAATTTGTGCATCCAAACATTTTCTCATAGTGAATGAAAACAATGATTTGAACAAGTTTTCATGTTTCTATTAAACAAATCCTAATAAGATTGTTAGATGAATATTAATTAAGTTCTCAAATGTACTTTAAAAACTGATTTCTTTTGAAATGATCGTAGCGGCTTAAACTTGGTTGCTGGGAGAGATTTTACCTAGTAATTCATTTTTTAACATGTGGTGGTGGCTTAAACTTAGTTGTTGAGAGAGGTTTGAGCAACCAATTCATTTTCTGTTGCTACGAGTTTGTGCCTCAAAGTGAATAGCTACATGATCACTTTTTTAGATGCTATAAGTTACTAGAAAACGGATTTAGCAATTAAACATATTTGGTCGTGGCTCAAACTTAGTTGCTGAGAGAGGTTTGAGCAACCAATTTATTTTGTTGTTGCTACGAGTCGGTGCCTCAAAGTGAATAGCTACATGATCAACTTTTAGCTGCTCTAAATTACTTGAAAAACAGATCTAGCAATTAAACGTATTTGGTTGTGGCTCAAACTTAGTTGCTGAGAGAGGTTTGAGCAACCAATTTATTTTGTTGTTGCTACGAGTCGGTGCCTCAAAGTGAATAGCTACATGATCATTATTATAGTTGCTATAAATTACTTGAACAAAGGATCTAGCGATTAAGTGTATTTTTTCGTTGCTAAATAATAGTGGACACATGTTTATTGCCGCCAACAGCTTTTGGAGTTGCAATTTTAGACGCTTAAACTATTTAAGCGACTAAATTTCCGAGCTCTTGCTAAGATTTTAGACGTTTAATATAAATCTTCTGTGTACATTTTGTACAAGCACAATCAGTAGTTTAAGAAGTTCTTAAACTACCGATTCTAATAAGTAGCCCCAATTTGGAAATCGAATTTTTTTTAAAAATTCCAACATTTTGTACAAGCACAATCGGTAGTTTAAGTAATTCTTAAACTACCGATTTTCATAAGTAGCCCCAAATTGGAAATCGAATTTTTTTTTTCAAAATTTCAACATTTTGTACTAGCACAATCGGTAGTTTAATTTTTTTTTCTTAAACTACCGATTATCAGAAGTAGCCCCAAATTGGAAATCGATTTTTTTAAAAATTCAACATTTTGTACAAGCACAATCGGTAGTTTAAGAAATTTCTTAAACTACCGATTGTGCTTGTACTACCCAACCCAACGGCTTTTTTTTTTAAAACTAGTCGTTGGTATAAAAGGAAACTATCCCTTTCAAGGTGATTCTCATTCTCACCTATCCCTTTCATTCTCAATCGCCCCTATCCCTTTCAATCTCATTCTCATTCTCATTTTCATTTTCCAACTCATTCTCACCCGACCCTTTGAAGCACTAAATATGGTAACTCCATACACTACTGATGAAGATGTTGCCATTGTTAGATCGTGGTTACAATCACAACACACGAGTACGAAAGAGCGTACATTACCCACAATAACGAACCCGTTAATGAAGATTGGATGGTGGATCAGACATCCGATTCTTGGTGGAAGCGTTTGTTTAAGATTTTTATGGGACGGAAATCAAAATCGTAGGACGTTCAAAGTCATTAAGAAAAGGTTTGAGAAGTTATTTCAACGATTCGAAGCTTTGAAACAGGAAATCAAGGTGAGAAAAGAAGTTCATCCCACCGAATCTAGTGTGACAAGAGTAAGTGTGTCAATTAATAAGTAGTTCATTAAAAAGAGTTTTCAAACATTCAAACTTATAATTGATTTATTTTTTTCAGTGGGTGATGGCTCTCGACAAATATGCAACTATCCATGGGAAGACGTTTATGCATGAGGATTGTTATCGCATCTTGGAAGAAAGTACCTTACACCATTTCAACCTATATGCTTAAGTGTTTAAGTGTAATCTAATGATTTATTGTATTTCATTTCCTTTAATGTTACGCGATGTATGCCTTTTCGATTCAATATGCATAATCAATTCAAATGTTAGAACATTAAACACAAGTAATGTTAAACATCATAGACATATCTATAAAGTAAACAGCTTTGTTACAAATCAACTTTCAAAATGATGTTCTTTGTCAAAACAACCAAAACCTAATTTTGAGGACGACGAGCATCAGCACTAGATGAACCGCGAGATCTTTTACCGTGCTTTCCAGGAAGATACCGTTTAATCACTACATAATCGGTAGTAAACTAAACAAAGTAACTACCGATTGTGTATAATCGGTAGCTCGGGCTCTACATAACTACCGATTGTGCATATGGACACACTACAATCGGTAGTTACATAAAAAGATTTAACTTCCAATTATGTGTAAATTTGGAGACAGGAATATAATCGTAGTTTAGGTGTAAACATAACTACCGATTGTGATCGATGTTTTTGAGGAATCACTAACATACACAATCGGAAGTTTAACCCTATACGAAACTACCGATTATGCCTAAATTTTGCTCCAGGAATATAATCGGTAGTTTATGACTAAACGTAACTACCAATTGTGCATGATGTTCATGAACAATGAAGAACAGTACCATAATCGGTAATTAAATACAAACACGAAACTACCGATTATGACATCTAAGCTTTTAGGTTTAGGGTTTTAAACTTTTATTAGTGAAAGGTTTTGTGGTAATTATTTGATAAGTAAAAGGGTATTTTAGTATTTTATATACCCTAGGTCACCCCTTAGCCATATCCATGGGATTGGGTTAAAAAAGTCGTCCCTAATTAGTTTTGGATCGCCCTCAAATTCCCCAAGCTTTTTAGACGCCAGTTTCGGTGTGTATTGGTGGGGATTTAGTCAATTTCTTCTTCACCAAAAATGTTTACCATGCTGTCTTCTATAACCTCCTATAAGGGCATGACGTTTGGAAATGTAGAGTGGAAGTTATGGCTTAAAATGAAGGGGCAGTTAAACTGATTTTCCTGAAGGAAAGCACGTGATACTGTTTTGCAGGTTCATTTTGGAGACTTAGACTCTGAATTAGTCCTGGGAGTGTTCTAAGAAGTTGTATGGGGACATTTCTAGTTTCCGACAAGATATAATTTGCTTATTTGCGATGTCTAACGAAGCCTGTAAAGATTTTTGAACACAACATGTCAGAGCTGATTTTTGGAAGAACGATTCTATCATTATTTTTCTTGTGCCTTTTTTCTATATTTTTGAATATATTAAAGTATTTATTAGCTCCGAATGTTAAGTAGAGAGTTTTATATATTTATGAGATCTTTTAAGAATGATATTAAATGCCTGATTTGGTTCCTTACTTCAGAAGTTATAGCTTCGTAAACATAGCATGGCAGAGATGGTATTTCTGGAGAAAAGGTCCTATCATGGCCTTCTCCTGATATTTCAAGCAATCTATTGATTTATTTATTATTGTCTATCATTCTTATGTGATAGAGTGTAAGTTATTGTTTCAAATGCGAAGCTATATGTTTTTATGGAATGCTAGTGAAGTATATCGAAATTCTTGAATACATCTGGATGGGAATGCCAAGTTGAACTATAAACTTGGCGGGATCATATTATTATTATTGTGGTTGAGACTCCTGTAATGCTCATTATTATTATGTTTGATTTCCCTTCTTAATCTCGAATCATGCGACTTGTATGAACTGTGTGAATCCGGTTATTTGGGATCATCAATTTGTGGTGCTTGTTGTGATTAATTCATGCTGCAGCTTAGTATATCAGATTGATATTTTCTTGTGTAAGATGATTATAATTGTCAAGGAATTGACGCTTAAGGATGAACATTGATGCCTTGTGTGTGCAGTAGGTTTAGGATAGTTGATTTTAGTACTTTGAGATGGATCATAGTACTTGTCTTCATAATGTTGGTTATTTTGCAGTTCTTATCGCATTTACGAATCTCCTTTTAAAGCGTAATTCACAGCATGTAATTTATACTCTATTTCTTTTTAATTGATACATTTTTCCTGGTTAATTCAATACCATGAGATAAGATCTCTACAGAGTTGCATTACATGATAAAAACTAGTATAATGGTTGGACATGCAATTTAATGTATTTAGATTTTAAATAGTTTCATAGCTGAATAATGTCATGGAAGATAGTATGCATGTTATATTGTCTTTTATGGGGTTTAATTAACAATAAGTTAATAGATGACTAAGAATTTGGTTACCTTTGGTTTACTGTGTATTTATTATGAACATTGTAAAATGGAATCAGTTTACTTTGACATTTGATGAGAGATAGTTGCTATTGTGGGTAATTCATATTATCTAAATAATTGTTGATGAACTACGGTTGTGCTTGATTCCTTCGAACTACGGAGAGGATACGTAGATATTCGTTCTGTGGTTCAACATAAGGTTGTTCATATCATCTGAAAGTGTTGGTTGTTGCGCGACAGTTCATACCATTTATTCAGAGATGATTGCAACCTTCGTAGTATATATGTCATTTGTAAGAGGTAGTTGCAGTACTGGTTGTTCATACTACCTAGTGAAGAGATGATTTTTATTTTCCAGTTCATATCATTTGATATAAATGTGAGATAAAGATGATTGTTGCTTCTTCAAGGTAATTCATACCATCTGATAATTGTACGACCCATAAGACAAGAGATAATTATTGTCATTCGAGGTAACTCATATCATTTGTCTCGGCATGTGAATTAAGCAATGGTTGTTATTGTACGAGGTAACTCATATCATCTGAGAAGAATGGATGTTGTTTATGATAATAGTTAATACCATTGATTTGGAAATGATTACTAACTCTTTTGAGTAGTTCATATCATTTGAGAAAGATGGTCTGTTGAGGTTGACCTAGTACTGTGAGTTTCCACGTCCACTGGGGATCCCACCTACGGGTGGCTACCTGGAAGACCGTTAGCTATAATGGTGGCTGGTACCGACTACCCCTGACACTGGGACTGATCATACCTCACCCATTCAGTACGGTGTGTGTTGTCAGGACAGCTGCAGCTTCCACCTACGGGTGGCTACCTGGAAGACCGTTAGTTATAACGGTGACCGTTAGATGTAACAGCGGCAAGAGAACCTCACAGTAAAAGCGATGGAAATCATTTTTCGGATTCGATGACCCTTGCGAAATTATGGACTCTTTTGGGATCCCTGGGTATACGGTATGGGACGCATGCTCAAAATTTCCTAATTGGCTTCACATCGGACCGTGTGGATTTCTGAGTATTATTGTATGGGACATATGCTCAGAGAATCCTAACCCTTGAATCAGCGAGATTTCTGTTCAACAGAGTCTCGGTAACTGAAGTTGGTATTTTATAAGAGATGATTGTTACCAAATTTGGTAATTCATATCATCTGTTGGTATCGATAAATATCGAAAATGATTAATATTTGTTGGTTAAAATCGATTACATTTGCTTGGTAAATTATATTGGACCGAAAAATTGGTAATGTTGTCTCCTCGAGTGGCGTATTGGGAAGTTGGAGTCTGCCAATGAGCTGAAACCCAACCCGTTGGAAGCGAAAAAAATTTGGTCCATCACACCATTGTTCATGGTGCAAAAGCTTAGATATAATATCACAAAGAATAAACTTAGTTTCCCTATTCTGTGCAGTAATGACAAATTACCTATACTCATTTCCTAGACCAATCGATGTATACATAACAATAACAGACTCATCTACTTTTTCATCTATTGCATGTAGTGTATCTGGAATTGTTTTCAATTCATCAAAATATGTAGAAATAGATTTGTTACCGCTTTTGATTGAATGAAGTTGACTTCTAGGTAAAGATTTCTTAGCAGAATATTGATGAACAAATTTCTTCTCCAAGTAAGACCAAATCTCCCTTGCATTGTTGAATCCAATAATACCTCTAAAAATAGTATCATCTAAAGTTGCATTGAGACAAGACATGAAAAACCTATTCATTCTTGTGCCAATGGAAGAATAATGGATTTGTTACCTTAGTTTCATCAAGAACTCATCAGGACTAGAAGAACTTCTATCCACAAACTCATATAGATCTATTGTAATCAGAATTGACTCAAATTGATTTTTCCAAATCAAATAGTTAAGGCCATCTTCTTTGAGCTTTACTGAAATAAAATTAGTAATATTTTGGAAAGGTAATACCGAAGTAGTAGACATTGCTTAGATGAAAACCAACATCTAAGATCAATATTTGAGTGAAAATGTGTAATCTGAGAACCTCAAGAAGTAGATTAGAAATATATTTTCAAGATTTGGGAATAAAGGAATAATGAGGTTGATTTCAAGTAGTAGATCCAAAATAAAGAAATCAAGAACCTCAAGAATATTGAAGAATCAAATACAATCTGATTGAAAAATTATAGTAATTTCAAGTGGTATTAGCAATTTGATAGTAGAGATGTTAAGAAATTATAGTTGCAGTGGAAATTTTAAGTGGTTATAGAATCAAAATTGATAAAAGAGTTAGAATCTTCCTTTAAACTCTGATACCATAAAAGAATCTTTGAATGATAATCAAGAATTTTATTGAGATAATTTTGATAAAGTAATTATAAAGAGTGAGAGAGTTTATAAAAGTAAAGTACACAGCTAAGAGAAAACAGAATCAGACATACATTCTACTAATACAGCTGTTACAGGTAAAGAAATAATAAAACATATTGTTATTACACTCTAATCAAACTCACTCATAGACACAAGTGTCTCACACACTTACACAAGACTGACTTACTTATTCTTATAGAACTCATCTCCAACAGCCAGTAATACCCATCTCAGCAAATCATCACCAATGATCATCATTACTGTTGAGCTCACAAAACATCATCATTCAATCCATTTTTGATTCTAACTAAGCTTATCCATCACGCTGACAACAACCATACAGAAGTAAAGCCTGGACGTAAAAAAACCCTAACTTGGCTTGAAGTTGGGAGAACAACCTTTCTCGATGTTATTGTGTGAAGAATAAGATGAAGATGGTGGTGCCCTTAACGACCTTCCAGGTGTACTTATAAGAATTCAAATAATTTGCATCCCTTAGATAAACCTCATGTGTCTTTAGTAATTCTATGACCTTCATTAAATTGTCAGTCTTGGGAAACCGACCAACTTGAATTCTTGTTTCGCCTATAACTTCTTCATACGAAGTCGGAATGACTTCATTCTTTCTCGTTGGCTTTGTTTCTTCGTCCTCTACTAGATGATAGGTAGAAATCTTTGATTTGGAAAAGTTTCACTTGGTCTTTGGCTCTTCTTCTTTTGTAGCACTTCTTTTCTTGTACAATTAAGTACCAGCTCACTTCTTTTGGATGATTCCACCTACTAAAAGATAACTAAATAAAAAAACATAATATACAATAATTCACAAGAAACCTAGCAAATACTAGCATGAAATAACACTCAAAATATAGATAAAATATGCACTTCATTGTACTACCATAGCCCTGTAACCATGGGATCATATAGGGCATGTCTTATGATCCCTATAAATACTACTAGTATGAAAACTAATATTAGCTAGTGCAAATCTGTGTACTTGGCTAAATTAGAAAACTAGTTATGTGCACACTCCTGGGAAAGGAAAGCACATAAATATCGATTCCAAACTTGGATACATAAGTTTCTCACAATATTAACTAGGATCTAAGCCTCGAGTATCAAAGGAATAAATATGAACAATAATACATTCTTAATTAAATACGTGTTCAATATTTTTTGACATAGAATTTTCCATTCAGACTTGCTAGTCTTTCAAAATGTTAGAGATATAAAATTAAGATAGAGATTTAGAAATACACAAGTCTTGGATCGGTCCTGTGATCGGTCTTAAATCCTATTTGACATAAAAATTGAAATCTAACCAAAACACTAATTCTCTCTTTTTTGAGAAAATTTTGTATTTTCTTCTAAAGGATTGGAGGGTTGAAAAAAATAGTTTCTCTAACAAGAGCTTAAAGTCCGGATTCGCCACTAGATACATATATCTAGTTTTCCAAAAGTTCAACATTAATCCACGACAAGAGTCATATTAGTGTTATGTTGAGACAACGAAAGTATGTAAACTATACTACGTAACTCAATACATTAAGTTGTTGAAACAACCAATGTATATCTTTCCTTTGACACTTAGATCATATGAATTATCAATTCGTCTAAACAATTAATGCCATGTAAATAAACTTCTCACGTCCTGTCTTCAATGAATACGATTATAAGAATTTATAGAAATAGAACAAGTTAAAAATCATGCTATTAACCTCAATCTGAAGGATGATGTCTTCAATACATCTCCAGCTCTTCAATAAATAACTAGAGATTACCTAAACATTTATATGTCCTAAGTATAACCTAATGACGTTGACTTTAGTAACCAATTCAAGCAACTGAGTCTTGGAACTAAACTTGACAACCAAACTTGGCATACCAACATTTTGTGGGGTTAAACCGAGCAGTGCTCTAACAAGAGTGTCTACACACCTGTTAATTACTACTCCCTCAGTCCCTATTATAAATGCGGAGTTTAGAAATTTTGTAGTCTCATTAGATAGGCGGAGTTCCAATTCCAAGGTTATTTTTTCCATATACACCCTTATTTATGATATTTGGGAATCATCACATTTAACTTAATGTTTCTAGTGTTAGGAATAGAATAATGGGTAAGACATGAAAAAATAAAAGCGAGGGCCCCACGACAATTACGGAACGTCCCAAATAATCGACACATTTACCAAGCAAAGTCTCATGAAACCTTCCTTCTTTCCCTTCATTGATGGATATTTATAAATCAAAAAAAAAATCTTAATATAAGAGACTAGAATAATTCTGCCTGTAGGGACGGAGGAGTATGAATTATTCATTTTTTTTTTTGTATATTTAAACCAAGAATTATACATATATTACATAGTGCGTATTTTTCGATTATTGTTTTTTTTTTTGGCTAAAAGTAGTTTCACATCGTCCTCTTCTTTTCCCTTTTAGAAGTAAATTCTTAGGGCCTTACTCGGTTTACTTTCTTAGAATTGAACTAACGCCTAGACGTCAGCCTTCAAAGGGAACGGATGCTATTCTAGAGAACATAGTTAGTCTGTCAAGGCAATGTTCGTATTTGCGCTACAACCAAGGGGATGTTATCGCACAATCCTAATTTGAATCTTGAGAGCCCCAGTAGAAAAAGGAATGCCCAAATAATGTCCGAGTCAGAAAGGTTTTGATGATGTATTATTTTCATTGCATAGAAGGCAAGGCTCATTTGCAGGCTGAGCCCCTTACATGTAAAACAGTCCAGCTGGGAACGAAGATACAAGAATTTGAGCACCTAATCAAAAAGGGGTTTTTACAGTGAACTCTGCTAAGCAACTTATAAGAATAAAAAAGCGGTATACAAACTCAGGTTTCCAAGGGATAAAGAAGATGCGAATAAAAACCCAAAGGAGGAGAACGGTTAATCAAGTCCAACCAGTACTCACTTATGGAAGGCTGATATAGGGGATCCCATATCAATAGAGGGGCTCCCAGTTGAGCCGAGGTGACCCAATTTTACGATAAGGGATGTCCTAGGGGGTAAAGTTAAATATCCATTTTACCCTTATACCAATTAAAACTTAAACTCTTTTAAAAAAAATCATAACTTTTAAAAACTTAAACAAAAGAAAACCTATCAAAACCCAAACGTAATCTCCCTCGATTCATCGGCGATTCGTAAAATTCATCGACGATTAAACTCAACTCAACAATTCGAGATGAAGAAGCATACTAAAGGCGTTCAAGGTAGCAGTGATGGAAATCAACCCTGCTCCTTTCAACCTAATCAAGAGATTGAACAAGAAATCGACAGTGACAAGCAAAATCAAGCACCGAAAAGTCCAACAATGGTGTATCTAAGGTATTGTAGAAAACCCATGTATTCTTAGAACTTGTAATTGATTTATTCGCATGTTTGATCATGATTTTGGGCAAAAAATGTTGCACACAGTTGATATTACGGTTGGGTCCGTGTCAAAACCCAATCGTAATATTTCATGTTCTTGAGTATTACGGTTGGGTTATTATCAATACCCAACCGTAAATCAAAGGGAAAAAGATGAATAGTTATGGATATTACGGTTGGGTTTCAATAGATAACCCAACCGTAACTAATTTGCGCCAATTTTTAAAAACAACTTAAGGTTGGGTTTGTAGAAAATCCCAACCGTAACAAAGAGCGTCCATAAAAATTTGGTTTGAGTACTACGGTTGGGTTTTTTCTTAAAACCTAACCGTAACATATGGACCACCTTTTGTACTTATATTTTTACGGTTAGGTTTTGAGGAAAACCCAACCGTAATTCATATATAGTCTGATGTGCACATCAGCTACATGTGAGTTACGGTTGGGTTTTTCTCAAAAACCTAACCGTAAAGTATTGGAGAAAAATTACGGTTGGGTTATTTTCAAAACCCAACCGTAAATCAAAGGGAAGGATGAATAGTTCAGGATATTACGGTTGGGTTTCAATAGATAACCCAACCGTAAATAAATTGCGCCAATTTTTAAAAACAACTTACTGTTGGGTTTGTAGAAAATCCCAACCGTAACAAAGAGCGTCCATAAAAATTTGGTTTGAGTATTACGGTTGGGTTTTTTCTTAAAACATAACCGTAACATATGGACCACCTTTTATAATTATATTTTTACGGTTAGGTTTTGAGGAAAACCCAACCGTAATTCATATGTAGCCTGATGTGCACATCAGCTACATGTGAGTTACGGTTGGGTTTTTCTCAAAACCTAACCGTAAAATATGGGAGAAAAATTACGGTTGGGTTTTGAGAAAAAACCCAACCGTAAATTTTCCGGTGTAGTGAATATTTTTTTGTTGAAGTTGAATTGCTTTCAAATTATCTAACTTGTATTGGTTGTGTGTTGTAGGAAGAATAAGAGGGGTAATAATTTAACACTTATTTCTCACACTCCAACCCCTCGCCACGGAAAGCATTTAGGGGTTCAGAAGAGAGGCGTGATCAAGACCCATAATCCCTCTTTTGAGGTAGGTGGTGGTAGTGTTCCTCAAATTGCAGAAGAGGAATATAATTTGTTTCAAGGCTTGGGTGATCTACCAACACCCAGAGGTTCTCTTGTGATTAGAGAACCACCACAAGAGCAAAAACACGAAGAAGAAGAGGGGGACAGAGAAGAACATGTCCCTCAAGGCAAAGGTAAAGAAATTAGAAAAGAAAAGGCAAAGAAAAGGGTTGCCAAAGAAATTCCGAAAGAAAAGGCTGAACCTCAACTGTGGCCTAAGAAGAGGAATGGAGGACTATGGGGTGAGGCCCCAGATAAATCTGCAATATTATTTGGTTATCACCATTCATGGGCTTCCAAAGTTGCAGCGACCAAGGTATTATTGTAACTACTTCTCTTATTCTGTAAAATTTTTGTTTTTTAACTTTTGTAAGTAAAACAAATTTTTTTTTATTCTTTGTAGGATCATACACAGGCGATCAAGAAATTGGTTCGTCAAAGGGCTCAACATTGGCCCTTAACTGATGAATGTACTGTTGTACAAATTCTGGTAAATGGCACCAGGTTAGCTCCCGGAATTACACATTCAATGTGGGAGTATGACAGTGTCGTATGCGCAGCGTTCAGGGAACGTTATTGGCCTGAAACCGATACGTTTCATCTCCCATTCGGCGAGATGACTATAACGCCGGATGATGTCCAATCAATTCTTGGGCTGGAGGTGGAAGGTAAATCTGTGTTTGAGGGTTTTGACAACAACATGTCCTGGAGTGATATTTATGCACCTGTCAAAGAAACACTTGGATGGGAGAAGACCGAAGCTGAATCGGAATTTAAATTGGTGAGTGGAGATAAACCGGGGATGCCAAAGAAGAAAGTTCAATCCATGAGCAAGAAAATATTGTTCGAATGACACTAGAGCCATTCGAACAGCCAGCGCTTATCTGCTATATATGCTCGGCACCATCTTCTTTGGTGACAACTCGGGCAACAGGGTGAACGTCCAGTATCTACAATGGCTTCAGGGTGATCTCGGGATGACCCATCAGTACTCGTGGGGAACTGCCACTCTGGCCTACCTACTTGCTAACCTTCGAAAAGCTTCGAGGGTCAGGGGAACTGAGATTGCCGGTAATACCGGTCTGCTTCAGGTAATTTATTGATTGAATTTGAATGTTCAATTTTAATTTATTTTTTTCTCATTTTCTTATATTAATATTAATTATCTTTATAGGCATGGGTATACGATCACTTTCCCAGACTGGCTCCTCAAACAAGCGTTGATGTTAATGGACCTACGGGAAAGAAATTCGTCTTCACCGGGACGCAGGCAAAATATAAAGAAGTGCTCATAGCAAAGATGAGAACAGAAATTGATGCTTTCACGGTTGATGATGTTGTTTTCGACCCTTTTGTGAAGATTAGCATAGAGGGTGATGGACATCTTGAGGATTTACGTGAATTGTCGGACGTGGCAGGCTACAACGGTCCTTTGTATCATCCATTTGGGTACGTGATGTCCAACCCCCTCCGAACTCTCCGGCAATATGGATACGTCCAAACAACGGTGACACGTGAAATGTTTAAATTGTGTGTAAATGGGTCGATGATCGAAGGCCAAACATCGTGCTAAACTATGAGCCCACGCCTTCAGTCGCGGTTTGGAATAACCGCACTGATCCGAAATACCAAGTCCAAAGGAATGAGTTAACTCCCTCTCCGGGCACAAAAGAGGCTGCAGAAGATTACTTGGAGTGGTATCGCCATTTTGGTCATCCAACTATCATCAACAATGATCCTGAGACTCTGGCAATCAACAGAGGAGATGGTTTCTGGAAGAAGGCATATTTCAATTTGGTACGTACATTATTTTTGTTATTACTGTTTTTAAGATTTATTACGAAACACTCATCCTACTTTTATTTTCATATGTGAATAGAAAAAGAAAGTCGTTGCATTGGCGGACTCTATTAATCCATGCCTAAGCACAATTGATGTGAGGACGCCTGACCAACTCCAAGCTTTGATTAGGGAGGTTCATCATGAAGTTGAGGATGTGCAGCGGACTTTAAAGAGGAGTAGACCCGATCCAAGAGGCGCGACTAGAGATGCGAGCACTACTTGAAGAGAGCCCCAAGCATCGGATGAAGAGACACATGATGAAGCCGTGGGTGCGCAACGTGGTGCTCGTACTCGAGGCGGTCGTGCTGGAGCTCGTACTCGTGGCGGTGCTGCTCATCGTAATGTTATGAGCAAAAAAAGAGCTCGTCAAAGTCATCGACCTACCCCTCCTCCTTCTCCCTAACTCTATGTCTATGGTTTTGTTTTGTATGTGTGAATTAGTTGTACCTTTAATGTGAAGTTAGATTTGAAGTTTGAATTTAACTTGCACGTGAAAACTTATTTGATTAATTTATTTGTTTAGTTGTACTCTTCTCAGACTCTTCTAGGCAAAACCCAACCGTAACACCTAAAAATGAAAATATTGCAGGTTTACGGTTGGGTTTTGCCTGGAAACACAACCGTAAATCTGTCACATTTTAATACTACAGTTTTACGGTTGGGTTTTCATCCAAAACCCAACCGTAATATGAAAGAATAACTTTACGGTTGGGTTTTGGCTGAAAACCCAACCGTAAATATATGACCAGAACACATAATTTCCGTAGGATATTACGGTTGGGTTTTTAGCCAAAACCCAACCGTAAATTCTATTGGATAACTTTAAATATGATTCTCTAATTTGTTTGTTTTTCGTTTTTTCTTTGTTTGAATGACCCAATTTACCTTCAATCAAGTTAAAATGATTGAATAAGTTCAAATTTTTGATTTTGAAACCCTAA
>JAJJMC010029152.1:898998-999179 GCA_023531435.1 Papaver californicum
GTTCAAAATGTTGGAATTTTGATAATTTTTTCGATTTCCAATTTGGGCAACACATTATAATCGGTAGTAAATATATTTGTTAGATTAACGATTGTTAAAATAGGTAGATAATGGTGATCTTAATACTTCCGATTGTTAATATTCGTACGAACTTAGTGTACATATTTTATGTACACTCTTGTTACACCAGGCCTCAACGGTTTTTTTTTTTGAAAAAAAAACCCGTTAAAACTCTAATCTATATAAGGAGGGTGACATCTTCTCATTTAAGCACCTCCAATACATTTTAACTCTCCAACATCGAATAAATAATCGTATAGATTAATGGCTCAACCGTTCACGGTAGAGGAAGATTTATCGTTATGTAGGCGGTATGTGCAATTCTATCCGAATCAAGGAGAAGAACGTAGGCAAAATGGTGTAATGAGTATGAGTTATTTGGATAGTGTTCACGAACATTTTTGTGTTGACACCGGGAACCCCAATAACCGTAATAAAGCTTATTTTTTTTGTCGATTTCATTCTATAGGCAGAGAAGTTGATTCATTTGTGAATTTAACTTATCTTGTCAATCGATATCGTTTGAGGGGTGAAACTAATGATGAAGTTATAGCGAGATATCTCGAGGAATGGCGACGATGGAAACGATCAAATTACCGTTATGAAGCTCATTTCAATATCATTAAGGTGATGGTTAGATTCAACCCGTTTAAGGTTCGTCCACGCCGCTAAAGCTGAAAGGAATTTTCCAAGACATTGTAAAATAATAATTAATATAATAGTAGTGTAAAACGCCAGGTTTATAAACAGAAACCAAAACCTAATTTTTCTTCTTTTCTACCTATTCACGCCTATTTTTCTTCTCATTTCCTTCTCTACCTCTACCTATTCACAATTAAAACAGCCTCTTTTTCCATTTCTTCTCCTCTACTGATTCTTCTACTCCCTTTACTCTCATTCTCCATTGAAAATGGCTCCAAAATCTTTATCTAAACAATCAAAGAAGGGAAAGGAAAAGATAGTGATAGAGGAGTCCAAAATCATTGAAATTAATTCGTCAACCGATTCCGAAAAACTTCCCCTCCGACCAAAAAATGTTCCTACCCAATCAAAGAAGGGAAAGGAAAAGTAAGTTACATCCAACTTTTATGTTTTTAGTCATTACTTTGAAAAAATCATGATAATTCTTTTTTATAATTTTCTGAAACAACGCATAATCGGTAGAAATCTGGCAAACTTTATCTACCGATGTGCCTCGAGTTCATCATTCCTGAAGAACATCATGCACAATCGATAGGTATTGCATAATTTTATCTACCGATTATATAATCGGACATTTATTGAAAACACGCCCTACCGATTGTGTGTAATCGGTTGATATTTCATAATTTTAACTACCGATTGTGTGCTTTTGTTTATTTTTATAATAGATATTATGTAGTTAGTTAATAATCAATGTTTGGGTATGTTCATTAGGGTTATGGATGAAGATGAAGAAGATGGAGGTCGTTCTCCGGCTCGAAAGGTTGAATTGCTTTCTCGTCCTCTTTTCAATTTGCCGAAAGGAGTTTCTGATGTACAAATATATCAAATGATGCTGGATGATCCGGATTTCTCACAAATGATGAACGATCCTGATTGTTGGTGGAACGGTCCTGACAATCCCTTCAAGTGCGTTGATATTTCATCTTCGGATGAAGGATCTGAGGCTGAAATGAATCAAAGGATAGAGGTTGATCTGGATTTTGATCCTCGACTCTTTTTCAGGGAGAAAGACTTCTCATGCATAAACCCATACTACAATGAAGATGGAGAGTACATAGGTCCAGTTCAGGATGATGAAGTTGTTGCTGATCCTAAGGGGAAGGAGAAGAAGAAGAAGCGGGTTGAAACTAGGACCAAGTCGAGAGTAATAAGGAGTGGAAGAATTTCATGAGATCAATGAGATTGATCACTTTAAATTTCTATGATGTGTTTTGTTTCGTTTTTTTCCGGATGTTTTTAATTTTTTTGAACAAGTTTTATGAACAATATGTAGTAAGTTTATTTGAACAAGTTTTTCTTCGGATGTTGAAATAATATTATGAAGTTAGATGTTAAGTACAATCGGCATAATCGGTAGATAACTATGTTTCTAAACTACCGATTGTGATATTTCTCGTGCTACCGATTAACCACAATCGGTAGTTATTTGTGTTCACTTACTACCGATTATGGCAGGAAAAGTCCTGGACAAAAAAACCAGTACAATCAGTAGGTAAATTTGATCTTTAAACTACCGATTACAAAGTTTAAAATTTTAAAGTTTAATTCAATTCTGACTACAACCGGTAGATATAAATTTTCAATTTCTACCGATTGGAAAAGAAGAAGAGTTCGAAATTTTGTAAGTTTTGAAAAATTCATTTTTGGAACGACGCCTATAATCGGTAGTTATGGTACTCCATTAAACTACCGATTATGAAATCAAAATCCAAAAAAAAAAAAAAAAAACTTGGAATTTTATACAATCGGTAGGAATAAAAATTACAAGCCTACCGATTGTACAAAACTATAACTCAAATAAATCAATCTAAAACACTCTCAATTTCTATTCCAAAACTATAACTCAAATTCATCATCTAACACTAACTATAACCAAATTAATTAACTAATTAATCAACATTAACATTAATTAAGCAAGAGTAGATTAGCCATTATAGAAAATATATGGATAAGGGATATATTGATATTACTTCATAATGATCGTATTTTGTTTTATTAATGACCCCAAATTGATTTTAGGTAGCCCTCAAAATGGCCAGGTTCACTAGTTCACTAACAAACCCTCCTCAATCTAAGACCAACAAGGTGGTCGGGTCCGTCTTTAGATCTTTCTCAACAGTCAACATATATTAAAGTGAGCTCTGAAAAACCAGTCTTTCTACAAGATCAATAACACACTTATAGAAATGAACTCAGCCCAAACAAAGCAATCCAAAAGAAATGCCAAAACTAGCTCACTTATTAGGGAAATTTATAGTAGGGTAACACAAGGGGGGATACACAAAATCTTTGGACTTGGAAACTTTACACCGTAAGGGATATTATACCTCTATAAGCTTTGTTGTATTTTCACTATCTTAAATTGTTCCTATGAGCAGACATTCATGTAAATGCAACATAAGAGGGAAGCAAGAATGTAAAAAAGATGAAAAGAACCAGAAGAAAAAAATTGTGAGATAGAGGAAAAGACACGACGAAACTGTACAGTATACTTGACAACTATACAAAGTGGCGTAATGTGTGAGTTACAGGATCTCCTGGGAGTGATTTCTTCATATCTCCGGTGGTGGCAGTTGGCCCTAAAATTTCCAGTCTGCCTCAAAATTAGTAGTAGTAGCACTATTGCTACTGGGGAGTCTTGCCGAAGTAGACTGCGGTGGTGGTGCTGGAAGTGAGTATGTGATCCTTGATGACGAGTTCTCAATAAGACCTGCCACTCCAGCAGCAGCAGATTGTGCATTTGAAGGAAGAAAAAGGTCATGCTTTTGGTCTTTATAAGCACTCCATACCTGCAAATGGGAGCAAAACAAGAACCGAAAGGATAATATTAAAGCTACAGTAGCTTAGCAATTTGTAAGAGCTAGAAGACCAGTGACGAAACCTTTTATCTGTTTCAGCTCAAGTATTGAAGCCTATATCTATATACAGATATCACTAGAATCATCCACCTTAGAGGTTCTGTTGGTCCCACATGGAGAAGGTCCAAGCATACTTAGGTATGGAAAAGATCCAAGCATACTTGGACATGGAAAAGAACCAAACATACTTAGACAGAGAGAAGATCCAAGCATAAGAATTCAATTGATGCCGTAAGAGAGAGATTGGGCAGACACCACATCAGATGATGATTCAGTATTTCAGGCATAAAAATAAGGAGGAAAGCCAAGAACTTACATCAGAAGAGTTCAATATGTCACGAACTTTAGTACAATGGGCTCCTTCTGTTGCAAATGCATGCAAGACCTGCATATATAACACGAAGGATAAAGAGGCCACAAAGTTGAAACGACCATGCATGAATCTTTTTCTTGGTTTTTTACGTAGCCTAAATCACACATAAGTTACAAAAAAAAAACAGGCCAACTAGAAATACCTCAATTGCAAGAACCCGTCCAACAGAAGCCTCAGACTCATTCCACTTCATCAGAGAGCAAAGCCCACTCCTTCCTCCAGCCCTCCAATCAAGAAGACCAAGAAGCACTTCAACAAGACCAACCCTACAGTATTCAAGTAAACACACCAACATAATTAACTGGAAAATGCAGAGGTTTCAACATATGGATGATTCTATCATATAAAACTACTAACTTCAGTCCTTGAGCAACAAGTGCATCTCGAGCTCGATTTCCAGCAACGACTACACGTTTTAGAGTCTCAAGGGCTAGTATACTACCACCTTGCCATCCAATTGCTTTCATTAGCAAGGGAACAACCTGTAAGCAAGACAGTCGAAACACAAGCAAATATGTCAATAACTTAGGTCGACGATAAAACATGACTTATATCACAAGATTCACTAATATACCTGAGGAGTGCCCACACTTGTTGCAGCCATGGCTTCTGCACAAGTTGTACTTGCTGCAAGTTGATGTAAGACACGCAGACAACTAAGACGAACACGTTCTTGTGGAGTTGGCACAGCGGACTGATTTTGTTCATCATCGGCCTCATACACATCCTCCACACTGACATGATCTCCTTTTTTCATATCCCCAGAAGACATGGACTCTCGTCTGCCTTCATAAGCCATTGCAGCGACAAGTTTTGGAACATATCCAAGAAATCCAACATGATCAGCAAGTGCAGGATGCACTCGCAGCAAGGAAACTAGTGCAGCAGAGAGAAGCAAAGGGAGCTCAGGATCAACAACAACTTGCATGTCATAATGAGTGGCAGCAACAGATGAAACATACTGATCTAGAAGCCCTTCCAGGAATCTTTTTGGATTTCTTAATGGAAACTTGGGGTCTTTGAGGAATAGCCTTACATAAATTCCTCCAACCTGCGGCTCATCTCTCATTTCTTGCTGCCCTGATGCTTGCACAGGTACATCCCAATCAACAACACGGCCTTTCATCTGCTCCCGATACAGATCTGAAGCCATTGTTGCAATTTGTGCAGATAAAGAAGCTGCCATTGCGGATGTCCAAACAAGTTCAGGTGTTTCTGTTGTTCGTTCAAGAGCAGCTATCACCGCTTCACCAGGCCCATCCCTGATAACAGATACCAAACCATCTGGAAGAAACCTTGCCAGAGTTATTGACACTCTAGGCCCATGCATTGGCTGGACAACAAGCTTTCCTAACAATGATGCAGCTGCAGCTCTCTGTTGTAAAGGAATTTCTTCTGCAGATACAACATTTCAGCATACACATCACTTTAAATATTTATATATTTTAACAAAAAGTATTTGGTAATATTTATTAAGGCAAGAATGTTTACCTTGCGAAGGCAAAAGTAGTTGAAGAATGTATACAACACCACCATGCTTAGCAGCAGCCCATGCAAGTTCAGGGGTACTTGCCAACGCGTAAAGGACATGGAGAGCCCCTTCTCGACAACTGGGAGCACCATGTAGCATCTGTAGTAGAAGGAGAAGACTTGTACGGTCTGCAACCATAGCCTCCAGGCAAGGAGCATACATGGTCAAGAGTGAGAGTATACTTAGACAAAGTTGAGGAATGCTGCTTTTTGATGTAACAGGCACAGAAAAACATTCAAAGAGAGGTACTAGCTGCTCTTTACTAGAGAATATAGCAGCCAGACTTGGGTTGCTTGTCAGCAGATTCTTAAGAGAAGTTAAACCGATTTGAAGGTTTTTAATCAATTCTAGGTCCTCCTTGCTAGTTACTTCCCCTTCACCAACAGCCGAAGAGTCAATGTCTTGTGTATGAACTGTTTCATCAACTGTGCCGTTTTGATGACCAGATGGCTCTAAGGATGAATCAGTAGGATTCACTTTATTCTCAAGATTAACGTCTACTACACAATGATTATGAACAAGTTCTGAGATATAATCAATAAGAGCAGCACCGAAAGCTTCTGCATTACTGATTTCATAACCAGGTTGGTCGTTATATACCCTCAAGTAAACATTTCCAACATGTAGCTCTTTTGACAGCGCTTCATATGTGAAGGCATACGACTCTTGCAAGTCATAGGAACCATCCGGACCTTGGCTTGCTCGCTGCTTATCCACAAACTTTAGCAATTCCGCCCGAGTTGTGGAGTTCCAAATAATCTGTGCATTTAAAAGAATGAAGAGACCAGTGAACATCCAAAGTGAACTACAGATTTACACTCCAATGAGGCTCCTTAGCAGTGTTGATATTATAATAGCACGTAAGTATACCATAAATACGTGACTAAAATGCATTGTACAAACAGAGGTGCCCATAAATTACCTCTGGAGTCTCCAAATTTGCATTTAAGCAAGACAGTAGATCCTTAGGCGCCTGGTCTTTCAACATATTGGCAAGCTTAGGTGTAAGCAAAGACCTGATAGATTCAACTGCAGCCTGATTATAAGGAGTTGAAATCCCATCAGCAGAATAACCACCAAGTCTCGATAAAGCCTGTGATGCTTGAACAGCGTGCAAGTTCTTAGCAATCTGAACACTTGCACCAACACCATGTGCCTTTGTTGCATCAGCTTCATCTGCAGTTGAGTCATACTGAAACAGCAGAGGTAAGAGATACCTGAAAAAAGGTTTAGATCCTGGTGTTAGTAACAATTAGATTAATCATGATACAGGATAACAGGTCAGCCTATGCCGACAATATTGGCTTTTTGGTGAAGACATTCAAATAAATGTCCACCGCCCATTGATAAACCTAATCCTCAAGCTTCTAACTCTCTCAAACTTCTTGTGCAAGTTAAGAGTCTTCAGCATCAACCCCTTCAATAGTATCTTCAAGCTACCTTTTGCTACTAGATATTTGGGATGATACAATTGTTTCAAAAATGATGAGGTTGCAAAATAAATCAGATCAAGCACCACCACTTGACTTAAGCATGTATATAACCCATGCATAAGATCCTCCTAAAATTAGGATACTAAAAGTATCTTAACATTTATACCAAACGACAATGCTAACTACTATTTCTGATAAAATTAACGAACAATGGATGAAACAATTCAGACTTTTCTGGATGCCGATATGAAACCATGAATGAAAATACTTGAAAATTATACGACTCCAAAGCATAATCAACAGGATATAGAACCAACTGACGCTACTACTTGCAAAACTAGATATATAAAAAGATGAAACACAACTGTGAAGGAGTTTCTCAGCCAATAATATAGTAGCACATACCATAACACGCCAGCTTTCAGTAAAGCATCCTGCAATTCAGATGATACCGAAACATGAGCTACCGTCTGTAAGGCAGCATCAACAGCAGCAGGCACAAGTTCAAGTTCTGTGGAGTGCACAATATCCTCAATTAGGGCACCAAACCTCAGCAACTCAACTCTGGCATTCTCAAACTGACTCAAGACTGCATAAGTCCGGATAACATTTGTAACAATGATAGCAGGAGATTCGTTGGAAGGAGTAGTTGGCTGAACTACACACATGCATCGTGATAGAAGCGTGGCAAGAAGTGGTATTCCACCATCCCTCACAAGCTCTTCCCCATTTAAGGAAGAGGATGCACAACTGAAATAAGAGAATAAAGGTCATATTAAGAACCATAGCACTCAATAGAACAAAGAGTACGATGCTTGCTGGTGGGGACACTTACGTCAGCCATATGAGCTCTGATGCTGTGACAAGAAGAGGTGCTCTATCTGATGTTAGGAAATTGCTTTCATCCTTGTCCACGGTGACTGCATTTAGCAACATTGGATAACCAGCATACTTAAAAGGCTCCAAAACACTCCCATATCGGCGGTATAATATACATTGTCCCTTCAGTAAAAGCAACAACCTCCATGGTTGCGGGCCTTGCAATCCTTGCATTGTAGCCTGAAATTGAATCATAGATTGTTTTCAGAAGAATTACTGTAACAAAAAACAAAAGTAGTTTCTTGGAAGATGCTTCCTGGGAAAGTATTGAAAAACTAAATAAGTTGGATTCTAGAACTAGTCAACAACACGTAACTTTGATTAAAACTCGCTAATACATAAGGATAGCAACTATTGTACTCTATATTACTAACAGATTTGTATAAACTGATAAATGCAGCACAAGCCTACAATCCCATCTTTAAGGTGGGTCGTTAAGGTGCAAGGAGGTGCATAATGCATATTGCAGCATGACTTATACGCATGGGTGATAAAGTATAACTACAACAATGGAAAATACAATTTACATAACAGGACAAACTTTTTATTAAACTTTATTCTCCTAGAAACAACACGGTAACCCTTTGTGGGGTCATTATGATAAGATGCATTATATTGATCAGACCATAACATGGTTAGATTATTTGAGAATAGACAGACATTTATAATTTTAACTTTTCCAGTAAAACTAGGAAATCGAAGATACGATACATTTACACATTCTTTGATATGAAGATGTGTAGGTCAGTCTATTCTGCAAACCCTGAATTTCTAGAACAATCCAATAAAGATCGTTAACTCTGCTGCATTGTTCTTGGATCACTCAGTTAGCCTGGATATCATGATGTATAGGCTAAAGTCTGTAACCTATAACGTCGGAATTCGTAAGGGTGTTAATCTTGGGTCACTCAGACATATCCTCCTACAGACTTTTTTATGCAGGTACCCCTATCGTAGAAGAGATGTGCTGCATCTAAATCTTGATCCACTACTTCGAAATTTCTTATCACTCTCGTACTGACTGACTGACTTAGCAGATTTCTAAATTAGTCTAAGAACATCACTCATGATACCTACCTTAAACAATACAGTCTATGCCAAGAGGTCCAAAACAAACCAATGTATACCTGTAGTCGCTCATATGCTTTCTGTACAGCAAGAAATTTCTCCCTCCCTTCAGGATTTTTGTCAGGATGGTATCTCATAGCAAGTTTTCGGTATTGGCGCTTTAGCTTTTCCTCGTCAATATTCTCGAACTGCTTGGATGCGCTAGTGATATCCCCATTAACTTCAGCGGACTGCCTTTTATCAGCAGTCTCACCAGACACATCTTCCAAGGATATCTCCAGTATTTTGCAAGCTTCTTCCTCAGAAAGATCCATGGGCCTTCTGGTTAACTCTTCTCGCCACATTGCTAACAATGACTGTAAGAACTCAACATGTTCAACAATCGGCCAATTAGGGAAACGAATCTCATCGCATAAGTTGCGGAGGTAGTAGCGGTGACACCACATTTCATCCCTTAACTCAGGATAAGTCACCGGTGGCATAGGAGCATAATCATACAATGAATGGCAATGCTGTGACAACTTCTGAGGAAAATCTCCAAGATGCTGCAGAACCTGTTAAAAGATGCATTCCTATGAGCTCCGAGTAAATGAAATCTCCTTATTTAAATAACAAAACCTATACCTGCAATTGAACCAAAAAACAAACGGGAATTATGCCATTCTTGTGGTACCTGACAAATCAAATGTTCAGCTCGCATTTTGTGTGTCCAGATGATCTCTGGGGTATCAGAGTCGGAAACCATTGCTGCGGCAAAAGCCGCCGGACCACTACGCTCCAATACATACAACAGGGATTCTGGAAGATGCCCTCCCAGTACACTACGCTTTGCCAAAGGAAGGGAAGAGGAAACTGTTGCCTCTTCACCACCATGGAATGCTTGATGGACATGTGTCGTGGAAAAAAGTTGAGCAATTGAGAGAAGATTGGATCCAGGATACGCCAACGCAAAGTAAAATGCACCTGTGCTATAAAGCCGTACCATTGCCTTCGGATTTCTTGTGACAACAGCCCTTAGCAAAGCAGCAGCAACCTCAACAACACTTGGTTCTCCAGTAAGCAGAGCCTAAACATTGTCGCACACAAGGATTCATAAAGAATACCGTTCAGCTTATATTTCACAAAAGCATGATGAATAAGCAAGACGGGCTCAGATGTGAAATTTCACTGAAAACCATGATAAGCGCTTAGAGATTATAGGGCTTTTACATTTATGTACTTACACGAGAGATAGAAATTATATCAGGAATCGGATTACCATCCCAAGAACAACCATGGAAGAAATACTACGTAAGAATGACACTGTCCCAAAAATCCCCGTTGGGACGTGTATCAACAACACTGGTACTCGTGTCAGACGTGGATACGTCAACAGCTTTGCTAGCTGTTAAGTTCAACATTTTCACAACGTAGTTCCGTAAGGCACGAAAGAAGAGAGGATGGAAGAGAACAAAAATACACATGGCTGTTTTTTCCTTCAATATAAGCATAGATGTGGCCATTTTATTTCCTAAAAAGAATGAACGCAACTGACCTGTATCATTGTTATATAGATGGTACCACGTTATTTGATCAACATACAACTCATTTATAGGTAAGATTATGTATAACCATTATATATAATCTTACTTACAAACGAGTGTACCTGTTCATATTATACTTTTCATATCCTTCAGATATAAGAAAAATTTCACCCGATTTGCAATTTAGGAAGGGCACAACCATATTTGGAACAGGCCCGAAAAAAGGTGAATTTTATAAATTTTATGGTATGTCTGGACTCCTGTATGTTGATCAAACAACGTGGCACCATCTATATAACAATGATACATCATATATAGGTAAGATCATATATAACTAATATAGTAGATCCCATGTCCACACTTTCTAGTTTTTCTCAAGCCCTGGCGAAGAACCGGTGTCGATACTCGTACCATATCATTGTTACACAGAAGAAATACTTTTTACCCTCATACAGAATTTTCACAAGTAAACTTGTATTCACCATTCTTTGGCACTATACTAGACAACTCGAAAGAAAAAAAAATCCATGTTGCTCGATTAATAAGTAGAAACAGTCAGATGTCAATTTTCCAATATTCCAGTATAGTCGTCTAATAGACCAAAGCTAGTCCAAGTAAAAATCTCAACCTGGAGCTATGCTTTTCAGTTTAGGATCATAACCCGTGACAAGTCATGTAACGGTCAATACAAACCAGTAGATACAACGAAATCCGACTCTAGGCTGAACTAAGATTACGTGCTTTACAAACAAAACGGGGTCTAACTTCATGTATGGTCTGTGGTTTCCTTCTTATACTTCATACAATAACGTGTCGCCTGCATCCAAAGATCTAACTTTTATATGCGTCTAGGAGTTGGCTTAAGGTCCGTACTGTCAACAAGTCAGACAGGTTCCAGGATCACAATTGACTCACTGAAGATAAATGTAAATCTAGCTCTATATGTACGACATCCCCACATGTTTCATGCTGCCCTGGCTATCAAATTCATTCAACTGACCAGACATGAATTGTTAAAAGTGGATCTCCATGAATTGGTCTGCACTGGTTCATCACTGAAGTAAACAACTAAGTTAAGGAGTAGCTAACAATTGCGTAAGTTTGGTACAAAAACCATCAAGGCAATGAAGGCATCAACCCACTGAAAACTTTATGTTCTTTTCCTATTCCATTAACAAGATATGCAGTTATTCATTAGCAAGAGTTTTCGAGAAACCCACTAGTTTAGTTATACATCTTACCTGTGCAACATGAGGAATGCACCGTGGACTTGACAGTATACGTTTCACTCTTGGTGTTGGAGTTACGATCTCACCGGCATCATCAAGATCAGAATGTGCAGAAACCATGCTGTGTAATATGGATAAAGCAGCCTCCCCCACCTAAACGCACAATACATCTAATTTCAGGTCTTACAATGAAATATTAAGAGAAAAATATCACAAACCAGCAAATTTTCAGATGCTAAAGGAAAGCATAAGTAACTAACAACCATAAATAATATCAACAATAATAAAAGTGACAGAAAACAGCAACTTTTTATACGTAGAAAAACCACTGCAAAAAAAACAACAGCAAATTAACTGCAGCATCACCAGAAGTAACAAGGGAAACCATTTTTATAGGAGGGTCTGAAAGGAGGAAATCCCAACAATCTGGGTTTTTCTATTGCCAACTTACTAATTTTAGAAAACACAATTTTAATACTAAAGCTGTTTTCAGATTTATGTAAACAGAGGAAACAGTTGACTTATAATACAAAAAAGCACATGAATTTATTTCCAACTTTGGACTTTGTGCTGTTTTTATAATTGTATAGTTGTATTGCAGGACTATTTCAATGAGCAAGGCAGACGTTTCAATATTTTTCTCCCTCTAGTTTTGGAAACAATGGATGACACCCAGAGACAAACTAAAAGTGTCTCAAAGTTTTTCATCAATACCTGAGTCGAAGTGAGAACAGGAACACGAATGGCTAATGCCCAGCGCAATTCACGAATATCACGCAATTTCTTCCAGTCAGGCATTCCCGATGCCCGACACCTGGTTGTCCAACCGATGGCTTTTTTTGACCAGAACCTTCTAACGGCATCCTTCTCCATGGGTCCAACTTGTGCTCCGTCTTTGTCTATAAACGTCCACTCCTTAAGAGGCTCCATGAAAGCAGTTGCTGCTATGAGATTAGATTGCAAAGGAATAGCTGTCCTTTCAGAAGCTTCATGGGCCACCGTCAGAAGATCTACAGCTAACACACAACCTCCAACCAGAACACAAGCCTCAACGTTTGACAAAACCTTCATTAACACCTACATTTACAGAGTAAAATAAACAAAAGAAGAAAAAGAGACAGAATATCTTTAAAGTTGAAACTACTAACGCTAAGTTTGACTATGAACACAGAGTTCCTGCTTCAAGGTAACAAGGTACAATGTCCCTTTCAGAGGTACTTTAGAAAGAATACCTTCAGAAGAAGAAGTAGGCGATGCCTCAAAGCCCGGTCATCGCTCCTATCTAACAGAACTGTAATGTGAGCAGTACCATCAAATGGGCCAATTGTTTTATAATGCTGCTCATATACGATCGCCATTGCTCTCGCACAAAGCTCTCTAACTGAAGAACCTCCACCTCCTCCAAATCCATCTAATCTTCCCATATCACACCAATCATCAGATGAGCCTAATTCATCAGGAACAGCACCATCTACAGTCAGACCAATGTCTGCATCATATAAGAAGCGATGATACAGTGCTCTAAAGAATGCAACTGGATCACGTAATGGAAAATCCTGTGCACGGCCACTGCTACCACTCTCAAGCAGCAATCGCAGATAATATTGACCAACACAGACTTCTTTAGATAAGCTGGAGTAACCAACTGAGAATTCAGTGTAGTTCCACGAAATCTGAGGTACACTTTCGTGCCCAGTCACATCAGCTGTTGCGCCGCCAGAACCAATGTCTTCAGTACGTTCCTTTTCAATATCTAGCTTATGAACCTCGGCTTGCAAAGCCTCTCTTAATTCTTGCCTGGTACGCTCATTCCATATTAAGTCTGCACGGTTATGATCAAGACTAAAAGCTCGCCAAAATTCAGGCCAGTTGCACAGTAACCTGCCAGATCCCACAGGTGTGTTCTCCACAACAACCTGAGCAGGGGCAGGGAGACCTGGAGATCCAACCATGTTGGCATCAGATTCAATGGGACCATATGCATTTATATCATCTGCTTCAGATACAGACACGGATGGAGCATCCCCAGAAACCGCTATGAACGAATGGTCAGTTTGAGAAACAGCTGCTGAAGAAGAAGAATCTGTCAAGTTTACAGGTGCTGCGGTAACCACAAATTGATCGGAAACCGGTCCAGAGCTAGAATCTACAGCAGATCTCTGATAGTTGTCTGGTCCTCTAAGAGCATCAGCTCCGAATTCCCTGTCTTCAGCATTACTAACAGGTGAAAGTTGTTCTTGAAATGCTATGGGTCTCATAGGCCGACCTCTCCTCTGCTGAAGTATACGCCTTTGTCTTCTCCTCATCGAAGTAGCTTCTTGGTTAGGTGGACTTTGTTCATCTTCAGGCAGATTCCCGTTGAATTTTGTGTGTAAATAGGCAACAAGCCCAGGAGGAAGAACTCTGGATAACAAATCAAGAGCTGGTTGATAAGAATCCGCCCAAAGAGCAACAAGCTGACGGCTAACTTCACGACGTTCGCCAGCAGGAAGAAAAAAGGCGTGCAGTAAGTGTCTTATGAGAGCACCATCACGTAAAGCAGCATCACGCATAGATTCAGCTGCAATCGCATCTTCTTCAGCAATCGTACGCATGATCACAGCAACAGTTTCTCTTACACTTTCGGCAGGGTGTCCAAACAACGAGAACAAGCGACGCCGCAAACCAGCCACTTGACGTAGTAGTTCAACAAAGGTAGTATATTGTGTAGTTTCCCCGTGGGGTTCACATAGCAAAGCCTCGAGAACTTCCACCACAGACATTGACAATAAAGGTGATACTGACATAGGTCTCAATCTATTGACAAGTATTGTCACGTAGTTGTTATGTGCAAACAATACAGACTTGGTATGCATAATTGTAGCATGTTGTTCCCCTTTTGAGTCCGTCAGTATATTGCTATCACCAGGACCCCCACCGATAAGCACAGCTATCAGTCCCGCTATTTCAGCTGCTACACCTTCTGAACCATTCCTTAGTAAACCCATTATTCTTCCAACAGCAGCAGGAAATGACATCACATGTGAAGCTGCACTTCTTGATGCGAGCAACCTACGTAAGCATGCAATGAAGCCCATAATTGTAGCAGCCGCTTTAGGAGATGGTGATGGCGGGGGAGGTGATTCTGGAGGAAGATTTGGGGTTGCTGGAAGCATCGTAATTAAGGCCATCAAAGTCACTTCGACTACTTCAATAGTCGGAGGCACTCCACTATAAGGTATGCACGCATTGAATTCCCTTATTCTACGCCATAATTTAGCTCTTGATCCAGGAATAGACCCCCCTTCAGCCACGGCATCTTTAGCAGCTGCAGCTAGATGTTTCAGATGCATGGATGCACTTTCCATATCAGCTACAGCACGTTGTGGTTCACCAGGAAGATGTTGAAGTTGCAGATAGACTCTACCACATGGTGGATCAATAAGATGACCAGGCATGGTCAACCTCGGCAGTACAGGAACAGCGCACTGACCCTACACAAAACGAATCCGAAGGAGAACAAATTTAACGAACTATAAGGATGGCAAACACAGAAGTGGGAACACAAGAGAGCTTGACAGCATGAGACACGGATCATAGCCTAAGTAAATAATTTATAAACAAAGAAAGAGAACACGTCTACCTACTTCCGTTTGTAAAACATCCCGAACTGCTGCGAGCAAGCTATCACGAGATGTGCATGTATAAACCTGAAAATTAAGGTACACATCAGGCACTATTTCCTGGAAAGAAATCATTAAGGGATAGAAGCCACATACATGAACGGGACAACCATCATTGAATTCAATGGCAAACATCTGCGGCTCCTCGGCAAAACGAACAAGAGCGCTTACTGCAGACAAAGGTCGAACAATAACAGCCTGCAAAAATCCAATAGAGATGATCAGCCAAAATTCAAACTACTTCAAATAAATTACATCAACATTTACACACTGCGCGGCAAATATCTTTTTCTTGATCCATACTCTTTATTTACTCATTTATAACCGCTGATAAAGGGACTACAGGATAGACCATGCCTTGCTGGTTGTACATCTTAATTTTATTTTTTAGTGGTGAAGCAACTTAAGAAGTAGAAAAGATAAAGGGCATGCGAGGTTGATAAACCTATAAATAACTAAATCATTAGAGCTACCTAGTTGGTTATTAGATTTGACTACAGTTGAAGTTTTCATGTTACTGAGAGTGGCTGGATCTAGGTTGGATGATGGTCAACCTTGCGAGCATTAGACCCAGTAGTTCAAGCTAGCCAAGTACACCTGAACCCAACTGATCAAATGATATATTTACACGTTAAAGATAACTATCTATATTTGCAGAAGTGTACACAACAACGTCAAAGCACAAACTATTTAACCATTGCATCAACAGACTAATACTTAGAGAACAGTACAAATGTGGAATGAGTGAACTCATGCAACAATTTTTATATCCGTGATTCAGTAAACCTCGTAAGAATAAAATGTTTACCTCATAATTCTCAGGGCGTCTTTCAACAAGTGATGCCTTTGTAAGAATGAGTTGACGATATACAAAATCACCTTGCTCCCCAAGTCCTCCTTTAGGCCCAATTCCCAAACTCAATCCAATTATATTAGCTGTCCCATGAGCAGCAGATCGCAACCTTGTAACAGACCATCCCCCACATGGAGTTTCTTCCGCTCCAACAGCCTCCTTGGCTACATGTTGTACAAGAGGATTTGAGATTAATCGATGCATAAGAGAGGTGAATTCTGCAGGATATCTAAAGCCTCACTACTAAGCAAGTTTAAGACTAAGGCACCTCATGTGAGAAAAGCAAATTAGCAATCATTTGGCATTGAAGAGTTCACGCGAGTAGATGATGGAAAATTCGGAACAGCATACGGCATACCTCTTTGCTTAACATACTCTGCAGACGTAAGCGATTGAGAGTTGTCCACGGATAATGACACCCCAACAGAAGATTTTGCAGTTTTAGTCTACAAAGAACGTCATAAGTAAAAGAAGTCAAGTAATGTCTAGAGACTCCAAACAGAATGTACTGGATAAAAATGGAAATGCATTTGAAATCACGGAAAACATATTTCCAAGAAAAAACGAAGGAGATCGCGAGATTCACGACAAACACAGGGCGTTACAAGGACAGAAAGGTTAATCATACCAAGGCTGATACTATAGCTGTATTTGTGGTTCCTGGTGCAGCTTGAAATGCTTTAGACTTTCTTCCATATAAAGGACAGAGAACAAAGCCTCCGTGATCGCTACTTTTCTTCCCGTAACCATCACTTAGAAGAATAATGGCAGGTGAGTTCATGTCTCTAAAATCTAAGCACCAGCGAAGATCTCCAGACTGTGTTTCGATGAGTTCAACTCCAACAGCAGTAATTTTCAGTTTCTGCACACAAGAAAATGTCTGTAAAGTCCTACACCAAACACATTTGAAGTTTTAACAATGAAATAAAGCAATAAATAGGACAGAAATGGTTAAGCATGAACAGAAGTTTGAGATGAAAAACATAGTAAATATTTTAGGGTAAGCATGCTGTACAGCTTTACATACTCCGACAAGGTTTATACAGAAATTTGATGTTGCAAGTTTACCCCATTCAAATCAAACTTCATGAGGCTATTGAGATGGTTTACCATGGACTCAATAACATATCGTTGTAAAATAGTAACTGACTGGTGAGGCCTAATCAGAGAAAATTTGATGAGTCCCATCAGACCTTCCACAACAACAAAAAAGAAAAAAAAAGAAAGGCGGTGCTTCACAATTTAACTACCGAACCTTTGATTGAATTGCACGTGTCCTAGATCAGTAAAGTCGTGAAAATACGCCATTAAGCTTCTAACATATTGCCAAGGACATGGGGTATCCTATGCACCACATTTATTTTCCCATCTTATCATATTTACGTGATACCGGTGCGGATACGCTTTCCTAAAAGTATCAAAAATGCTAAGGGTATACCTATACCTATTGGATACTCTATTTGAGTGCATCATTTGATACCCTTGATACTAGATTATACTAACATAAGTAAATTTCCATATAAAGGACAAAAGAAATGGCAAAAAGAGCTAAAGCTCAAAGGATCTGACCCTAACAATAGCTATTTCAATTTTGTGCCCATAATGTAATTTTTCCCTTTCTGATTTTCTTTTATATTCTATAGTTATGATCCATTAATAATGATTAGTATTTGCTAATTTGTGGGAAGTCTGAAATAGACACTCCTTGTTAAAGTTGAAGATTGGTGTGTGCTCTTTCTACTTTCTTCTTATATAACCTATTGTTGCTAGCAACTTAGACCCAAATATTGGATATGCTAGTTTGGAGTATTTATATAGCAAAGAATCATAAAACGACGCATAAAGTACAGACTTGTGATTCACAGCGAGAAGTAAAGAATACTGCAAGTTTATCCGATCATGCTCTCCACTTGCGGGTTTATCTGCCTCTATTTCCAAACCCTTGCTGTTCATTTTACATTCCAAGAAATGTTGTTCAGCGTCCTAATTTTAGCAGAAAACTCTGGTCGCATGTAGAGCAGATTCAGTGGACAGCCTGCTATTATGTTTTAATACTGAAGCGTTGAGACAAAGAACCATCTAATGGAGTCTAAGTTTGAGGCACAATAATAGTAAAAGAATTTTGAAACAAAACTAAACAGAGGAGTAAGTAACTTACAAATGGTGCCCATTGCACATTTCTCCTCCGAAGGTGAAGTATAGGAAATTCAGCAACAGCATTAACTCTGTTCAACCTAATTCTGTACAATTCAGTCAATATACTTGCTCTAAACTTGGACGAAAACTTCATCCCTTTAAATTTCCCACGCCCATCAGTTCTAACATTGATGGTAAACTCTTGAGAATTGTCATCCCTTCCTAAAATTGGAAGTGCCCCCTCAAAATCATTTTCAACATCATATGAATTAGTAACATTTAGTGTACCTGGATCCAAAGTTACAATGGAAACATTGGATATGCAAAGAATTCTTTTGTATCGTCCACGCCAAGAATGTTTAACAATTAAATACCTAGCCAGGTACTCAAGTTCTTCAGTAGGATGTGTTGTTGGAGCTGAAGAAGATTCGTTAGAAGATGATTGATCCGACGAAGTTGTTGTATGTCGACTTACGAAATCCATTTGTGGTAAATATTCAAGTTTATGATAATTTCGCGCATTAGGGCGAGAAAAGAACCAAAATCCCAGGCCCTTTACAGGACTCTGACGGGACTGATTCGCCCCCAGCGCTTCTAAAGTTAATTAAATTCTTCCGACTATCCCACCACCCAATTTACCAAACCCTAAATAAACACTTGATCATTCATCCAGATGAATGAAACTTAAGAATTCCCTCCGAAAATCTTCTCAAAAACTGAATTTCACTGAAAATTATAATTTAACCAAACCATGTATATTGTACTGCATTTAGCGAAAACAAAGATGGGATTTCACAAAATTGACCAAATCCAACACCGTTTGAACTTTTCAACCGATCAAAAACTAGGAAGTAATATTCTTTCAGATACTAATCGAAACCACATTGAGAAGAAGCAGATATGATCAGATCTTCAACAGTTTTCTTCGACAGATTTTCAGCCCAATTCAGATCAAAAGACATTTCAGAGAAACATTGTCGACAGCGGTGGAATGAGACAAAAGAGAGAACTACAACACAGGCATACAGCTAATACAGAGAGAAAACACAAAGCTGTTGCTGATCATTGAATCTCTCATTATGTCTTTCTTCGAGATTTGTGTGGGTGTTTAAGACTCTCCTCTCCAACTCCTCTTGACCCGGTGTGTATTTTACACGACCAACTCCTTTTACATGGCAGACAGATCAAGCCTTTGGTTAAAAACTGGACAATGTTACGACGTGTTTGTTTGACGGATATGGAATCGTATTTCTAGGAATATGATTCCATATCTTTATTTGGGATTATATAATAACTGTAGAAATTTTATTTCTTTTATTTTTAGATTTTTCAAATATAGGGGATAGAAAATCCTAGATGGGATTAGGATTTTTGTTAAAAGGAATAGTATCATATTAGTATTAAAATTTCATATTATTTACATTTTTATTGTAATTATAGGTATACTAAGATATATTTCCTTTTTTCTCTAATAATTATATAAACAAAAAAAATTCTAAAATAGATATACCAATATATAGGTATTATTTTCTCAACTTTTACGGTTTTTTTATTTGTTTTTTTTTTATTTAATTGGTGTAATAAAAAAATAAAAAATATATTTTAATTTATGATTGTATCAAACAAAAAATTGAACTAATAAGAAAAAATTTATTATCCCCATTTCTTAATCCTAACGTAGCCAAACAACAGGTAAAGGAATCACATTCCAAGGGAAATACATTCCTAGAATCATATTCCCAAGGATCACATTTATTTTCCGTCAAACAAACACACCGTTAAACTTAAGCTTAAAGGCTTAAAAGGTTTGGAACAAGTATGAATAAATGTTTAATCCTATTTTGATTGGACTTTAGACACTCTAGTCCTATCCTTTCAAGCTTAGTATTATTTAGTCCTAACTTTTAAACGCATGCAAAGTTTAGTCCAAACTTTTACTGGTTAGTCCAAATTCTTACAAATTTAGAAATTCTACGGTTTTCGTATTATCGTAAATAGCCTTTAAATGTGGATTAAGCTTTTAAATAATAAATCTCCTTTCCTATTAAAAAAATAGCCTTTAATGTTTCTATATAAACTAAATAAGAGAGAATAAAAAACTTCTAGATCCGAGATTTATTTAGGAAAAAGAGAAAGGTGATTGGGTTTTTATTTTTGTGATTTCTCGTTTCAGGTTAGATTTTTGATCTTTGATCAATGTTTATTTCAGTGATTCGAAAATCCTTTTCTTTGATTTTTGTAGATTTGATATATTTCTCATTTGTTTTCTAATTGTTTGAACGAGAATTTGATCTTTTGATCAATTCTTTTGATTTTTGTTTTATGTTCGATTGTTTTTTGTTCTCGGATTTTTGATATAACCGGTATTCTTCATCCTATGATTTTGGTACCTGGAAGTGGTGGTAACTAAGTGGCTGATGAAACTGATTTCAAAAGTAACACATAAGATGAATGTTAGCTAGTTGCATCACATCTTTAACACTTCGATTTATTTCATTTAGGAAAATAAATATCGGAGATACCTTTACTACACGAATCTAATGGTCTTATAAACAAAATGGTGCCTCTCTTGAGGTAAGCATGCATCGTTTCATATAATAAATATTTTATTCTGCTCTTTGTCGAAATAGTTTTTTTATCTTTTAAACATGAATATTAGCTTTATTTTTTTAATTTATTTTTTCTCGGTTTGGATGGATTAAAGACTCATTTAGCCTAATGAAAATGTCATTCTTTCACAAGTTCATTGTGGAGGATAGGTGTACTATATCCCGTATATTCCATCAATGGGCAAAGAAAAAGCATTTGAAGACTCTAAGCAGTTGCTTGATAAAGTCTAGGTTGAATTCTAGTCAACTTTTTTCTTCATGTATTCTCCACTTATGAGGTAGATAGAACTTGTGGACAAGATGGGATAATTCATGAATTCTCCTGAAGTGTGTTGTGTTTCATCAATTCAAAAACGGTATATCAACTTTATACAAATTAGTTGAATAAATAAAGAAGATAGAATGAGAGATATATGAGAATACAGAAACTAGGCTTCCCTTAATATTATTACTTGTGTTTATGTTTTTTTTTAAGTTGTTGTCACAATCAAGCCGACTATGGCTATACATTGCTGATGAAATCTCAAGTCGGTACAAGAAATGACATGGGTCTTCCCACATGACATTGTATAGTTAAAGATAAATACAATATTTATCCACTAGATAAACATGTTTGACTTGTCTCAAAGGTGTATGTTTCAAGCAACATACTAATCCAGTTTTAGAGTAGATACAGATTAAGCCTTTAGTACATCCTAAATTAACATTTATTGGCGATCCTAGTTTAGGTTTAGCTATAAATTGAATGGATGTGGCTCCCTAACTGGTAGGATATGTGTATTATGGTTGATATGAAATGATTTGTCTAACAAGTTATAGCTTTAACTTCTTCATATATGAATAGTTTTAATTTTTTTAGTCTAATTGTCTCGAGCCGATCGGTTATATTTCATAATTGGTCATCTAGTGTGATAATGGTTTGGAGACACTCTATAAAATGTTTTCACTCTATGAATGAATTTGTGGTTACTATTGATATTAATGAGTTGAACTTATTATCTTTGTTATCTAGACTTGTAGCCTTGAGTCATATCAACAATGCCAGGGGTTGAGGTTTCGTGGCCTAGTTGAATATAGAGTGCACTCCATGGAACCCAAACTTGTGGTTGTTGGTTCTTATGTATCATCTGGGGTGTTAGGTATGTATTATGAATCATGTAGCCATTGTGGTATTGAGATTTTTTTGTAAAATATCTGGTTATGGAGATTCATGATAGTGTTTTCACTTATATTTTTCATGGACACTCAAATAGTTGTCGATGAAAGTAACCTAGGTGCACATAGTTATATACATAGTGATTTTTAATGTGTACATAATTATATACAGGTTGATTGTTAATATGTGCATAGTTGTGCGCCTGTTTATTGTTAATGTGTACATAGTTGTACACATGTTGATTGTTAATGTATACATAGTTATACACATGTTGATTATTAATGGTACAGAACTGTATTAAATTTAGGGATTCATAAGATCAAAATGGTAGAGTGCCCAAGCATAACGCCAGGTTTTCGGTGGTTGATGGTTCAAATTCATTTGAGTTTCGATGTTATGTTTATTCAACATGTCTAGCATTATCGGTAATGAGGTCAAGTTGTATATGTGTACAAACCGGTACATCTTTTCTTGTCTCACGAATATATGGCATGTTATATGGGTACGCATGTTGGATTTTGTAGATGTGTACATAGTTGTACACCATTGTCATGTCACATTAATATATTGCATGTGTTTATGGGTATGGATGTTGGATTTGCTAGGTTTTTATAGATGTGTACATAGTTGTATATCATTGTCCCTTCTCATGAATATATTGCTTGTTTTGTGGGTATGGATGTTGAATTTTTAGGATTTTTGTAGATGTCTACGTAGTTGTACCATTATCCTCTCTCATGGATATATGCCATTTTTTATGGGTATGGATGTTGGATTTGCTAGATTTTTATAGATGTGTACATAGTTGTACATCATTGTCCCGTCTCATGGATATAGTCTGTTTTATGAGTATGGATGTTGGATTTTCTGATTTTTTTTGTAGATGTGTACATTATTGTACACCATATTCCTGTCTCATGGATATATGTCATGTTTTATGTGTATGGATGTTGGATTTACTAGGTTTTTGTAGATGTGTACTTTTTTTTGAAGCATATATGTGTACATAGTTGTACACCAGTGTAATTCCCATTATATAAATCTATTTGTGTGTATGAATGGTTGATTTGTTCTACGTTTTTTAGGTGTGTACATATTGATGCACCAATGTATTTTCCATGAAAAAGCAGGTTTGTGTGTGGTTATGAATGATCGATTTTTATAGATGTGTACAATGTGGTGCACATGTGAAAAAATGACTGCATAAGGTTATGAAAATTTTGTGCATGTGTTTTTTTGTACGCATGAGATAACGATGAAATAATAAAATAAAAAAATTAAATGACAAAATTATATATTCATATGGGTATTCTTTTTGTAAATCTCGGAAAGAGCTTTCCGAATATATAAAGTTTGTAAATTTTGGCGGACGGTTCGAAAGATAAATTGTTTTTAATTATTTTTCTATTATTTAAAATTATTGATATTATTGTGAGTCACTTTGGACTAAACTGTAAATATTTGGATTAAATTGTAAATCAGGAAGGTTATTAGTGTGTTTTTTATATTTTAAATATCTAGAGGACTAATTTGTACCTACTTGAACGAGTCAGGACTAACCGGTCTATTTGGATAGGATTTTGGACTAAACCGTTTTTTTCCTTGAAACAAAACTTGTACTGGGGATCAGGGATGAAGCTGTTAGTGGGACAAGGACGCACCGAAACTTTTTATAAAAATCAATCCGTAATTGGAACGAGTAAAAGAAGAAATCAAAAAAAAAAAAAAATTATAACCGCCAAATTAAAAGATTGGAGAATGAAAAAGATAAAAAAATTATGGTATTCAGCTTTCTTTGTATTAAAAATGTGGAGCAAAACCATTTTATTTATCTAAACCTATTATGTTCAGCTACTGCCTTTATGTTCGGCTACTGCCTAGTGTCTATTTCTGTGAGTATGCTTTATTAACATTTTTTATTATTAATAATCTTTTAAAGTTCTAATCAATTGTTTAATTTAATTAATGATTTAATTGTCTAGAATTACGATTAGATGAGAATGGTATAAAATTCTCATAATTTAGTTTTAAGGGTTATTTGTACTTGGTATTTAGGTTTTGACCAGGACCTTAGTTTGATACCTAGTTTTTCTAAAATTAAAAGTTGGTACTTAGACTTCCGGTCCACCGTCTATGACCAGGTTTAACCTTATAGAGTTTAAATATATTTTAAAAAATAAATAATTACTTAACGGCGTAAGGTGGCGTTGTCACGTGATTTTAATTAAGTCAACCTGAAATCACAAAATTAAACATCAAGAATACACAAATTGTGAAACTTATGTTACAATGTTAAACCAGAGTACATTTGATTACATGTCGATGACGCTGAGGTCAAAGAAGGTATTGTAAAAGTTGAACAAACCAAATTAGTTGCAGAACCAGGTAAATTAGATCCTTTTACTTTCTTTCTTTCTTTCTTTTTGCAGCCTGTTTTTGATGCTAGTAGATCTCTTTGATATCAACAGTTTTTGAAATGCTAGTACTGACACTAGATTCTTCATTGTTACGGGCTTCTTCACTAGATACTCAACCGAATCTATATTTACTACTTCCACCTCCATATTTGGTTCATAATCAAATCTTACAAAATCAAACTTAATAATAAAACCCAAGCATAAAATATGCAATAAAGCAACATCCGACTAAATTCACAATTGATTGAACCGTTTCCTCATCTTTCACTTCCTCCTACTATATATGTTTCCCAAGCAAGTAACCTTCAGTGAACGAGTAAAACGTGGTCGATGGGTGTAAATGATAGAATTGAAAGTGAACCATTTTTATAAAGTTGAGGAATGATTAATTTTAGCACTAAATGGATGATATGAGATCAAACCGAATGAAATTCGAACAAATTCTTAACAGAAAAAAAAAAACCTAAATAACACCTCGGTCTGACCTCCATTAACTGTGATTTTTCCTAAATAACACCTTGGATTATGTAAACAATGAACTATTCTATCAAACCCCTAATAAATACTAGATAATCTGTCTAATCCTAACTCAATTCTGAAAAAAACCTTTAACCCTCAAGTTTTCTGTCGCAAAAGAAGGTAAAGATAAATAATTTTTTCATTTGTTTTCTCTCTCTTTTACAACTATTCAACAAATAAAACCCAAATGCAACGGTATGCGACCGTGTGTTCCAAACGTTAGGATATAAGATACCATTGTTCAGAAAGAATAAGAAAGTTGGTCAATTCACAAATTTTGTTATCTAAATAGGATGGTGGTCAGTCAAGTGTGGTCATTATCAGCTGATCAAAAGTCCAGGTATCAATCCTTAAATTCGAAAGAACCGAGTATCAAACTAAGGTTCTTGTTAAAACCTGGGTAAAGAAATACAAATAACCTTATTTTTAAATTACTAGTAGTTGTTATTTGTTTGTGGTTGCTATTTGTTTGCATTATATATTTCCAATCATTAGATGTTTTCTTTATAAATGTAAATTAAATTCACTAGTGGCAAGACTAGGCAATAAGGTGTTTAAAAAAATTCCACAGTGCTTCACTCAACTAATAATCCTAGCTCTGTCATTGTTGGGGATATCCAAACCAACCTCAACAATAATTAGAGTGGTTATTTCCATTGTTTTCATTGCTATCGTAGAAGGCCAAGAGGTCATTAACAGTTAGAAGAAATATAGCTTATTGGGTCGCATATGAAGAATAATCTGGAAAACCAAAAGTAGAGATAATTGTTGATACCTGAAAAATGACTACCCATTAATAAGGGGAGTCATTCTGGTTGGACAGGCTCAAGCCCATAAGTGTCTCGGGGACTTTAAGGACTAAGCCCAAATCTTTAGAGGTATGTTCATTGGATAAAAGGGGCAAGGAAGGAATAAAAGGGGAAAAAATATGATATAGGGGATCGTAGTTCTGTAATACTAAAGGAGTTTAATAACGGTATGTGTCATTAGGAGATAAAGAAGGAAAGTCTATAAAAGGTAAAGGAATAATACAAAGAAAATGATCTTCTTTCTCTTACCCAACTAAAAAAAGGCGTAATCCTTGGTGTGACAAGGATAAGTCTCCTATTCACCCTTTTACCCTAAAATATTTGGCGACCAAAGTGGAAGACTCGTCTCTTGTCTAGCAAGATGCACCCAGAAAACACCGATTCGATCGCGACGACTAGTCAGTTGGCTAATGACGAAATAATAATTGAGGAAGGGGAAAGGAGCGACGAGGAAATGGAGATGCAGGTTGTGGTCAAGGACCCGATTGTTCAAACACCTCAACTAGAGAAGGAAACAACGATACCCGACAAGAACAGGCATCAGACGAAGGGTGACATGCTCCAATAGAAACATATTTTGCAGGACATGCAGGCGGAAATGGAAAGACATACTCGACGTCAACAAGAACTTCAAATACTTATAAAATAAGAAGAAGAAGCGGAAAGGGTGGCACTCAAAGACGTTCTGAAGAAAGCAACCAATAGGAAAGGACCTTCGCACGGGGTTTCACAAGTAACGATTGCCAAATATCTAGAAGAAAATTACCTAGTGGTAAAACATGATAGTTACGACCCCATGAATACACCGTACTCGTTTGAGGTGGCCGAATACCAGTAACCTGAGGAATATACGTCGTCGGAGTTCAAAACTTATGATGGAATGGGAAATACCCACGAACATCTCAGTCAATTATTATCAACAATGAATGCATACTCGGCTGATGAGAACTTACGCTTGAGAGAATTCCCAAATTCGATGTCAGATGCAGCTTTTACCTAGTACGATAATCTAAAACTCGAAGACATGGAATCGTGGTCGGCAATGAGCACGCTCTTTTTAAGGAAGTTCTACTCGGCAAAGAAGAAAGTTACCATGATTGATTTGAGCAGATGTAATCAAAGAGTGGGGGAAGAGATCGAGAGATTCATCATACGATTTTGAAACTTCTCTCTTGAGTGCCACGAGGATAACAAAGAAGAGATTCTGGTAGAAATATGGGTACGAGGCATGATGTCCGCGTTCAAATGGAATTTAACCAATTTCAAGTTTCAGACATTTGTAGAGTTGGAAGAGGTGGCCGCTAAAATAGCAGACTGTGTCGACATTCGAAATCTAGGGGACATGGACCACACTTGGAAACATTCGATCAACACCAGAATTCAACAATCACGTAACGACTAGTCAAGATACAAGGAGACCTCCTGCATTCCACCCTTACAATGTGGGTCGAGGGAATAAGAGACCCAAGACAGATCTAAATCGGCTGCCACCTATTCCTTGCAGTCGGGAGCATATCATCGGTTTACTCGAATTGTGGGTGTCTAACCGTGAAGTCACCCTGCCACCTTTAATGGTATACATCAACAAAATCGATAAAGGAAATGCCAAATGTTGTCATTAATATCGCTGAGTGGATCATCCAACACCAGAGTGTTTATCCCTCAGGGGTATCTTCAATCGAAAGAAAAACATGGAAGAAATCGAGATAGGTAGCCAAACAATTAATGAGAATCTGCTTCCCCTGCACCAGGTCATAATGCTATCATACGACCAGAGAGTGTCTAGAGACCTTGGGAGTCGATGGATGAAGAAGTGTGTGAAGCGGAGGAAGAAGCCACAACCTTCGAAAATATTAAAAGTGTTGCGAGTAAATTCGTGAAGAGTATCCCAGCTCAACAGTTCTTTGATTCGCTAGGTTTTAGTGAGAACCAGACGCGGGAAGCATTGAAAGCCATTCCAGTAATAGCGGCCGGCAAACCATACAGCTCGACGCCAAAAGTGTCTATTACCTTCACTGATGAAGATATTTGCTACCCATGAGAGCACCTTTGACCTCTTTACCTTACAACAACCATCAACAAGCAGCAACTAAATAGGACACATAGAAGGTGGCGCGTCGTTAAATCGAATCTCCCTCCACACCCTGGAACTCTTGGGGGTGAAACGCTCGTCTATCTGAATGCACGCAACCACGGTAAAAGGATTCGGAGGGAGTGCCCAAACAACCATAGGAGTCGTTAGCTTAGTAATGAGAACGGGTCAATACGAGCTCTCACCCATTCACGTATTGGAGGATGACACAACTTTCCATGTGCTACTCGGACGGGGATGGGTGCTCAACCATAAGGTCGTAGCTTCAACCAACCATCAGTGCCTAAAGACGAACATAAGAGGAAAGCAATATCGAATCACCGCGACAAACAACCATTTTGGTCCGGAAGAAGCGCATATGACAGACACAATGTTCTTCCAAAGGAATTAGTAGTAGTACCAGAAATCCAACCTATCCCATTTCCCAAATGGGAAGATGAAACGAATCACAGGAAAAAAACGTGAAATCAGTATTCATCCTGTCACAAATGACAATTCATTCTCCATCCAAGAAATAGAATATACAACAAAACCCTCAATTCTGAAGTTTCTTGAAGCCGAAAGGGGGACATATATACCGCTTATATCAATTAACTGAGGGGGCTCACGATTCCAAACACGAATGCGCAACAACTTTCATCAGTGAAGAGACGACAGAGTCACCTTCATGAGGAGTTGGAGAATCTGACCGACATTTTACCGAGGAGGAAATTAATGGAGGAACTCCCTATAAAAGATATGACCACATACGATATAAAAGAAGTCAACATCGGAGATGAAGAAGACCTACGTCTCATTAAAATAAGTAAAAGCTTGAGTAAGGAAGAAAGTAACGCGTTGGTAGAACTTTTAATCGAATACAAAGATGTGTTTGCGTTTAAGTATGACGAGATGCCGGGCCTGGACAACAACCTCGTTACCCATTATCTGAGCGTATAGTATCACCCGAATTTCGACTGATAAAGCAAAGAAGTCGTGATTTCCCATAAAAAACCACTTTGGCAATCAAAGAGGAGTCGAAACGATTATTGAAAACAAAATTTATCAAACCCATTCAGCACCCCACATGGTTAGCTAATATCATACCGGTAGTCAAGAATAACGGAAAAATTAGATGTTGTGTAGACTCTAGGGACCTCAACCGGGAATGTCCAAAATATGACGTCTTATTGCCGCCCATAGATGATAGACACGTTTTCGTGTCTTATTTGATCTCAATTTGTATATTGTTAGAACTCATTTGTGTACTTATATAGTGATTTTATTGTGTTTGTAGGTATTTTTGGAGAAATAAACATTTGGGAAAAATTGGCTCAAAAGTTATAAAGGCACCCCCCAAAAAAAATACTAAAGGCACCCCCCAAAATTGATAAAGGCACCCATTGAATGGATAAAAGCACCTAACTTCCAAATTTGAATTCAAATATAAATTGGCGGGAAGATTATTCTCTTAATACTGCGCGAATTTGGAAACATAATTTGGAAAGTTGTTCGGGGGTTTTACGGCAAGATATTCTCAGGATTGAATAAGACAATAGAATCAAGGGTTGTATTCTCGTGTTAAAAGGAATTTCTACGAGTTTAAACCAAAAGAAACTTATCTGCGTTGAATAGGGAAAAAAAATCTCGACAGTTGGTTGTTTTAAAAAAATAATATTCTGTGATATCATCTTAGAGTTCGATTAAGAAACAAAATCAAAAATATTTCTCTTGAGCTCTATTTAAAAAAGAAAATCAGATCACAATATATCACCGAGATAAAATTCTCAAAGAAAATATCTTCAAAGATGTTGAGAAGTAATGATGAGATTTGGGAAGATATGGATGTTGCAATATAAATAGAGGAGCCTGGAAAGCATACATGAGGGGGGCTGGCAGAGGCCATAGAAGAGAAAAAAAAAGTTCAGAAAAATCTGTTGCTGCAAAGAAGATGAAGAAACAGTGGCTATTAACTGAATAAACCGTTGTCGTAGTTGTATATTCATGTCGCATATTCTTTTGAGTTCAACTCTTTTGTAACAACTAGCAACAATTATCTTTTCTTCTCTGTAACAGTTATATCCGTAGCAAATTCTTTGTGTCAATTATTTTTCTTCTTGTAAACACCTTTTGAGCCATGAATGAGTATTTTGAGAGTGTTTTCAACATAAGGAGCTAAACCTCTTTCCTGAAGCGATGGAGGAAGCCGTTGTTCCAAGAAAAGTGGTATATTTCTATTTTAATTAATTTTTGCAATTTCTTTTATGATTATTCGTTTTGATTAAAAAATTGATTTAAGGATTTTTATTATAGAATTGTGATTTCTTTTGATAGAGCATGCTTAGCCTAGGGTTTTTGATGTTCTATGCTTTCGATTTACAATTGTTATTTTGAGAATCTACTTTTTCAACATATTAGAATCACTTTAAATATAAAGAATTGCATGAATATTGATTAGATTGAATCACTTTAATTGGTTAATGGTGAAATCCATAACCTCGGTATTTGTGAATATTATTTTCATATTTTGTGTACATTTTAGTTTAAAATTAATTTATTAAATCTAAAATCAATTTTCACAAGTTCGAGAGTTTGAAACCTTTTCTTACCACATATGAGTCGGTGGCCCGAGTCGACTACAACCGATTCATCTCCCGTCTGGTACGGGAGGTAAGACTCGATCAACCCACGAATCCCCTGCAAGTGGGTTTATTGTATTCCTTCATATGCATATATGTTGAGGAAATGAATACATATTTATTTTCTAGTAAAGGGCAAGGACTGGCCATATAAGATAAGGACTCGGATTTCATCACCGTTTCCTTCTTGTCCTCCTTAGGAATACGTTACCTAACGCGAACCCAATCCTTAAAATTTGACTAGAAAGAGACCTATAGGATAACAAGCTTATTAGAAAATCATTCAAAAGGACTGTATTGGTTACTCTGTTAGCCTAACTTAAAGTTCAAGAAGATTATTTGAAGTTGATTTGAGCCTCCTTGTAATCCATGGAAACGTTGCCAAAGAGGCAGGGTTATCAAAGCTCTTTAGAGCTTATCCTATTTCTATTTGACTTAATCTAATTCGGATCGTTCTGAAAGATTCGTTAAAACTGTAACTAGTTGCCTTTTGGAAGATTAGAAGTTGGTCTATAAAAGATATAAGTGGATCCATCATGATTTTTGTTTGCTAGATTCAGTAGGTTTGATTTGGTTGAGTCGGCCTTGTTTGTGTTTGTTTAGAACTCCTTCCGGTAGGATTTATTTTTAGAGTTTATCTTTGTAAATATATTAGGAAGTTTTTAGAAAATGTCGAACTGGTATTATGAGGACCAATACAATGAATATTCGACTGAATTTCAAAATATACATTATCCTTACTATCAACATGGTGTGGATAGTAGTCGGGATCACCACCAACCTTTTGGAGGTTATTGCTCATACCAAGGTGATCCCAATTACTATTCGTACATACACCCCGTCTTATGAACATGAAATGAGCAAAATTCGAGTTTTTTGTCTTAGAGGGATGCCCTAAAGCAGATGCAATCTAGTACTTATAATGAATCTATCATGCCTCTAGAAGAATCACAAGAGCAATTACGATGTAGTACTCCTTATGATCCAATTTTTTTCTCTAGAAAATTCCATCAAGGAGTTGACTGACGATACAAGAAGGTTCGTATTAAGTATGGGGGAACAATTAGTAGTCCAACTCTTTCTCTAGAAGATTCACACGAGTAGTTGCAATCTAGTACTCCTTATGATCCATTTGTTTTTATAGAAGAATCCCTCAAGGAGTTGGCTGAGGATACAAGAAGGTTCAGATTAAGTCTGAGAGGAACAAATAGTAGTCCAACTCTTTCTCTAGAAGAATCACATGAGCAGTTGCAATCTAATACTCCCTATGATCCATTTGTTTTTCTCGAAGAATCCCTCAAGGAGTTGATACAAAAATATTTGCATTTAGTGTGAACGAAAGTCTTGCAAAGAATAATATTGCTCAAATGATCTTAATTTCCAATATAGTGCTACCCTTGATAATTGTTCACCTATTCAAGAAGACGAGGATATAATTGGTAACATTACCTATTTAGACGAGGTTCAAACATCTTCATATTATTATGATGATGAGGATAATATTGGTGAAGAACTTGAAATATATAGGCAGAGTGATCAAGAAATTGTTACTCCAATTGTGCTTCGTGATGTTAGTGTTATTTCTGGTTCAAATCCAAATAATTTTAATGATTATTCACCTATTCAAAAGTAAGAGGATTTGACTAGAGATACCACTGTTTTAGACGATGTAGAATTTTCTTGTTTTGAAGCCGATAATGGTTTAGAGGAACGAGTTTGTCCTGAGACTAGTGATTTAGAGTCTAACAATTCGAAGACAATAGTCTCTGATAAAGATGATAGGCTCTTACAGAATTTTATGTGATAGAGGATGATTTGATTCAGGTTGATAGAATAGTTTCCCTAGTGGATTTTGTTTCCCTAAACACCCAACCTTTTCAGGTCCCAGAGGCTCAAATACCAGTGATCTTAGGTCGTCCCTTTTTAGCTACATATAATATCGTCATCAATTATGGAAATGGAATAATTAATTTTTCTTTTGGTAACATGACTATTGAACTGAATTTATTTAGTATGAGTAGACAACCTTCTTGTGAGATCTATGATTTAGAAGAAGTGAAGATAACTAGTGCTTCAGTTCATAAATCTTTGCCAAACACTTTGTTAAAAGATCCATTAGAGAAATGCCTAGCGCACTTTGGGTTTGATGTTGACGATGATAGTGTTATTAATGACCTTAAGGACTCTAGAATCCAACCAACAGTTTTAGTCCATCTGAGAGTAATGTCCACCCTAAGTTTGGGGTATCGATGATTCTTGTGATTGTCAAGTATCACTGCTTAAAGTCCCTAACTTGGGACTTGACATTTGCACATCTACCATTTTTGAGGATCATCTTCAAACTAGATTCTCTGAGCCTGTTGATGTCCAAAAAGAAGTTCAGTTGTTAGAAACCTACCCTCTGGTCGATGTGGTTCACATACTAAGATTGACTTTGTTTTCCCACCAAAATTTTATCTTCCAATTGTGGGAACGTTTGAATTTCAAATGTGTCAGTTGTTAAGTTTTGAGACTAAGCCTAATTACTTTAAGAGATTAGAATCGACATATTTGCTTAAGAATGACCACCATTTTCATAGTAGTCAACTGTATGGGTCAAATCTGATTGACTTTGAGGATCCACAATTATTCAGGTTATTATTGTGTGCCTTAAATTTATTATTTGAGTTTTTCCATACTCTACAACCTGATCCTACGGATACTGCCTAATAGATTTATCTAGACCCTTTCATAGAGCCCGAACTTGAACCTCAACTAGATGTAGTTGTCTTAAACAAGACATTAGATAGGGGTAAGGGTATGCTCGGTTTGTTTATTTTCTGGGCCTGCTGTAGTTTCCTTCTATTTTGGATAATATTATTTTATTCAGATGACCCACAGTTGTTCCGACTATTGCTATATGATTCTATGAGGTGACTATTTTTTTCCAAATTCTGGCTGAAGACTTTAAACTTAGCACTTCTTGGGAGGTAACCCATGCTCGTGCGACACGGTAATATCTTTCATTAACTCCTTTCCTTCGTTGTTAATAGTTTCTCCTTGTTCATATATTTAATAATTCATCTTTAAAATATTGAGGACAATGCTAGATTTAAGTTTGGGGGTATGGGAGAAACTTTTAGTGAAATATGAAACTCCAAAGCCTAGAAACTTGTGAACAATTCAGAATGACACTAACCATTCTAGGTAGATGTAAACTTAACTCTTTTTCTATAGGAATTGGTGTGCCCATCTAAATTATCTATTCATAAAAGGATGCCTAGCTCAGGTGTTAGAAATAACATGATAGTTATCACATATCTCGGAGTCTATCTCGACCATATCACCTTCTGTTTTTATGTTTATAATTTTTGTGTTTCTCTAAGTGATTTGGTGAGGCACCAATATCGAATTGTTATCGCCATCAGAATGAAGTTGAGTGTTTGAGATCAAGCCCCGTTATTGTATTATTTAGACCATTATTCAAAATAATAATAATTGAGTATTGAGATTTTGATAGAAATATGTGTGTGTTCTCCCTGTCTCCGTCTCCTAAGCAAGATCCATGAGAACTATCATGTAAGATGCTGATAAGGATCATGCACTTGGATTTATTTGATCCAATCATGTTGTCAGTACATTTAGAAATAATAAATAATTGTTTTTAATAAATTGAACGTTGGGACCCTTGTATATACCAGCTAAGTTGGTATTAGTATAAGGATTAAGACCAGTGTGAGCGTATTTCCATCTATTAGAATTCATCCTGGCGGCGACCTTCAGACAGATATGGGAAACATAGTTCACTTTAGTCAACATGCGCAAACTTCATTTTGTCCACATCCATATTCTAAATCTTTCCATGTGATTGAACTTTGACAGGTTCTGAGTATCGTGGTTGAGCGACTATCTAAGTAGAGTTTTGAATTCTTGTATGAATTTTAGTATGCTGAGTACAAACTCGTGTCCATCAATTGGACTCATATAGGGTAATAATTCCCATAGCCGAATAATTTAGTATGCCAACTAAATAGCTTGTTTAGTGTGTACCCTCAATCGTTAACAAGTAACTAGGGTTTGGAGTAAAGGTTTTGTGGATATATCTCTTGTAAACCCTCACGAGACAAAACTCGTCCGATAGGGACACCTATGGGTCCAAAGGCTTATTGCACACGCTAAGTGCAATCGCGATGCCTGCGAAAGTGAGTTAAATTTATTTCTAGATTGGACTTGCTCGAGGACAAGCAAATAATAAGTTTGAGGGTATTTGATATACACGTTTTCGTGTCTTATTTGATCTCAATTTATATATTGTTAGAACTCATTTGTGTACTTATATTGTGATTTTATTTGGTTTGTAGGTATTTTTGGAGAAATAAACATTTGGGAAAAATTGGCTCAAAAAGTTATAAAGGCACCCAAAAAAATACTAAAGGACCCCCCAAAAATTGATAAAGGCATCCATTGAATGGATGAAGGAACCAAACTTCCAAAATTGAATTCAAATAGAAATTGGCGGGAAGATTATTATCTTAATACTCTGCGAAGTTGGAAACAAGATTGGAAAGTTTTTCGAGGGTTTTAAGGCAAAATATTCTTAGGATTGAATAAGGCAACATAATCAAGGGTTGTATTCTCGTGTGAAAAGGAATTTCTACGAGTTTAAACCAAAAGAAACTTATCTGCGTTGAATAGGGAAAAAAAATCTCGACAGTTGGTTGTTTTAAAAAAAAGAATATTCTGTGATATCATCTTAGAGTTCGATTAAGAAAAAAAATCAAAAATATTTCTCTCGAGCTCTGTTTAAAAAAGAAAATCAGATCACAATATATCACCGAGATAAAATTCTCAAAGAAAATATCTTCAAAGTTGTTGAGAAGTAATGATGAGAATTGGGAAGATATGGATGTTGCAATATAAATAGAGGAGCCTGGAAAGCATACAGGAGTGGGGCTGGCAGAGGCCAGAGAAGAGAAAAAAATAGTTCAGAAAAATCTGCTGATGCGAAGAAGATGAAGAAACCGTGGCTATTAACTTTGAAGAAACCGTGGCTATTAACTTTGAATAAACCGTTGCCATAGTTGTATATTCACGTCACCTATTCTTTTGTAACAACTAGCAACAATTATCTTTTCTTCTCTGTAACGGTTATATCTGTAGCAAATTCTCCGTGTCAATTATTTTTCTTCTTGTAAACACCTTTTTGAGCGATGAATGAGTATTTTGAGAGTGTTTTCAACATGAGGAGCTAAACCCCTTTGCTGAGGCAATGAAGGAAGCCATTGTTCCAAGAAAAATGGTATATTTCTATTTTAATTTATTTTTGTAATTTCTTTTATGATTATTTGCTTTGATTAAAAAATTGATTTAAGGAATTTTATTATAGAATTGTGATTTCTTTTGATAGAGCATGCTTAGCCTGGGGTTTTTGATGTTCTATGCTTTCGAATTACAATTGTTCTTTTGAGAATCTACTTTTGCAACATATTAGAATCACTTTAAATGTAAAGAATTACATGAATATTGATTAGATTGAATCACTTTAATTGGTTAATGGTGAAATCCATAACCTCAGTATTTGTGAATATTATTTTCATATTTTGTGTATATTTTTAGTTTAAAATTAATTTATTAAATCTAAAATCAATCTTCACAGGTTCGAGAGTTTGAAACCTTTTCTTACCACAACTACAAAACCATCAATAGACGCTTTCGTAGACGTTACAGGAGGACATGGAATGTTCTCATTCATGGAAGGTTTCAGTGGATATAACCAAATCAAGATGGCGACAGAAGATGCATTCAAGACAGTGTTCCAAACACCCAATGGAAATTTCTACTACGTGGTCATCCGTTTTGGTTTGAAATATGATGGGCTAACTATCAGCGGGCAATGACGTTGATCTTCCACGACCTCATGCATCAAATTATCGAAGTATACGTATATGACATCGTTGTCAAGTCGAAGGCACGGGAGGACCATGTTATTCACCTGAGGACATTTGAACGATGCCGTAAATTCAAGTTGAAGATGAAACCGCTGAAATGCGCTTTTGGAGTAACTTCGGGCAAGTTATTAGGGTTTATGGTAATAAATAAAGGAATACAAGACGATCCCGATAAAGTAAAGGCTATAACTACAATGACGCCTCCCAAGGATGTCAAGGAGCTATAAACTTTCATTGAAAGAATATCTTAGTCAGATGTTTTATCCCGGGCCTGCACAACTACTAACTACGTTCCTCCCGATGTTGGATGAACAATAACTTTAAGTGGGGGGGGACAGAACAAGATTCCTTTCAAAAGCTCTAAAAATCCCTGGTATGCCCGCAGGTGCTCAGCCACCTGTCAAAGTGGAACCTTTTTATCTCTACACCGCTTTCAACAACTTGGCGATAGCATCGGTCTTGGCACAAGATAGGGGGAACGAAAATTTGTCATAAATTTATTATGTCAGTTGGGTTCTAAAAGATGCCGAGCTGCGATACCGAAGGTCGAGTAAGCATGCCTAGCCTTGATATACACGACGTAAAAGTTAAAAATCTTATCTTTTAGTGCACGACACAATCATCATTGCGGCGGATAACCATATAACATACATGGGGGCGAAATCTTTCCTAATAGAAAGAACCACAAGATGACTTTTATAGTTGTCTGAGTTTGAACTAGAATACCAGAAACCTCGCGGAGTCCGCGGACAAGCAATCACCGATTGATATGGGCATAATTTATACGTATTTACCGCTTAATTTATATTTACTAGTACTTGATTTTATATTAATTTTATTAGTTTTATGTTTTTATAGATGCTATACACAAAACCCGAAGTTACGAAAAAATAAGGCTAAACAGACTAAATCGAGACAGAAGGCTGGAAATGGACTTCACGTACAAAAAGTGTACATAGACTTTGGTGCTAGCTAAGTGGATCATATGGATCCGGTGAAATGGGATCAGTCAGGTGGTGTGAAGGTGGACTTCTTTTTGGCGGAGCTTGGTTGGAATGGCTGTTTGGTGAAAACAGACAAAGTCTGACGTACACAAAAAAAGGAAGTGTAACAGCACGTGTGTACGTCAGTGAAGTACATGTAGGGGGAGAGATACGTGAGATGGGGGACTTTCTTATGGAAGGTACATCCCATGTACGGTTGGAAGAGAGTGAAAAGAAGAGGAAGGGAAGCAATCACGTGTAGGGGATGTGGTATAAAAGACAAAAAGGTGGAAAGAAAAAGGGGTTCTTTTTTTAGGTTTTCTTTTGTAGGTTAGGTTGGGAGAAAATGTGGAAAAAGGGATGCATGGTTAGGAGGTAGAGGAGACAAGGGAAAAAGAGAAGAGAGGCTAGAGAAGGAGGTGGAAGAAAAAGCTATGTGAAAGAAGAAGCTAGAGAGAAGGTGTACTTTTTCTTTTAACATTTTCTCTTGAGGTTTGGTAGGTGGCGTGAGAAGAAGAGGGATTAAAAGGAAAAAAGAGAAGTACGGTGAGACAGTGGGAGTAGGTTAGAGATAGAGAGGAAGGTGGTGAGAGAAGAAGGTACACAGTTGATTGTGACGGCTAGGTGTTCTTCTGGGTTGGAGGTTTTGAGGGTGTACTCGGTTGTGTGTAGAGAGAAGTGTACAGGCGTCAGGCAGTGAGAAGGGATAAAAGAGAACTGTGATGTACGTATGGGTTCGGTGACAAAGTACGGTGATTTCAATTGCCAAAAACACAGTGATATCTCTTCCATCTCTATATTTTTCTCTTAATTATTTTATGGATTTTAAGAAATCCAACCCCATGTTTTGCTGATTTTTGTGACTAGGGTTTTAGGTAGAAACCAATTTTGATTATGGAAAATTTATAAATAAATGGTTTAAATGTTTAGTAATTTCTTTTCGTTGTTAGCTTGATTAATTTGCATAAATAGTAGATTTGATCATATATGCTTTCCGTTTGATACGTCGTGCTTGGATTAGATTCTTAGACGGTGTATGCAATCAAATATATATTTGATTCATTGAAACTATATATTTGTTAGATAGTTCTACTGATTGTTTATGCTTTTAAACTAATATGCCATGCTTAACAACATTAGATGGGATATACTTTTCGATTGATAAGAAATTCTTTAGAAATGTCAACTTGGAAATGAAGAAAATTACAGTGGTGAAACGATAATTTTGGAGATTAAATGTGAGTTCTATATATCAAATTGGCGAACACTGAAAACCCTAGTGCCCTCTCTACTTGATCATATTGTATATTTTATCTAATTTATTTTATTATTTTCTCGTTTATTAAAATTTCTAAAAACCCAAAAATATTGTTTCTGATTAGTTAATTGAGATATTAATTGTAGTATTGTCCCCGCTCCCTGTGGGTTCGACCCGTACTTGCCGTTGTCTGCATTGTAGACACTGTGCGATTGCGGTTTATTTATATATGGTATTCTAGAATCCTATCACCGATCTTTAGGAAGCTTTCCCCAGGAGACGACGAAACACTTATTCACGATGATGTATTGGGGGAGGTAGCCGAGGCAGAAAGAGAAGAGATGTGGGTCATGAATTTTGATGGATCGTCATATGAAAAATTCGGAGGAGCAGGAAATGTGTTCAAATCCCCGAGAGGAGATCTCTTATCCTATGTTTTCAAGTTGGACATCGACTATAGCAATAATGTGGCTGAATACGAAGCAAAGCGCTGATATTAGGATTAACAATAGATAAGGAGCTTAATCTTGGAAATTTGGAGATTAGAAAGGACTCCAAGTTGGTTGCTAGTCAAGTAAATCGAGAGTTCCAGGTAAAAGAAGCGCATTTAGCACCATATCAAGCAAAAGCACAAAGCCTAATGGCTTAAATGGGTTCAACAATTGTAGAACACACGGGAAGGAGTTCGAACAGGCATGCAGATGTGTTGGCCACCGTTGCGGCGAAAATCCAATTAAACAATGAAGAAGAAGAAAATGTAATAGTGGAGCGGAGAGAGCTACCAAGCACATGGAAAAGGGATAAAGCCTTCGAAGATGCGGATGATTGGCGGAATATATACCTAGATGACCTGGTGAAGGTTGTTGAGGATCATGTCATCCCGTTAAAAGTGCTAAAACAATTCTTGACAGTCCAATGAGATTTATACTACAGAGCACCTAGAGAGTCGCTAACACGTTTTCTGATCAAAAGGGAAGCAGAAAAGACAATACAAAGAATACACGAGGAATCATGCGGAAAAACTAGAAATATCAAATAATATCGGCGTCTACAAAGACTCAGAGTATATTGTCCAAGCAGCAGCCATTCAAGACAGCTGCAAGATTTTCCAAGCTCCACCACAGCCAACGGAGGTGTGTGTGGTAGAAGAGGGCGATTGGAGACAACTGTACATTAATTACATTCAACATGGTAAATTTCCAAAATACAGACAGGCGACACCTAAGATACAGAGGAAATCGAGTAGATTTTTTTTGAACAAAAGGATATTGTACAAAAGGAGCTATGGAAACTCGGTCGTGAGGTGTCTATCTAGTGAAGAAGCAGTTGAGGTCATGACCAAGTCCCATGACGCAGAACACCAAGGGATGCGAAAATTATTCCTACAAATCTATGAAGATGGTTTCTACTAGCCAACTATGGAAAGTGATACAACAACTCATGTGAGGAAATGCTTAAGTTTTCAAACGCAGGGGCCACTGATTCATGCACTGCAAACTCAGTTGCATAACATCGCCACACCTAGGCCATTTCACAGTCAGGGTTTAGATCTTATCGGACCAATAAAAACCCGAACTCTTCTAAGCAGTATAAGTACATCATCACTATGAAAAAATATAATTCAAAATGGTAGAGGCAATCCCTTTGAAGGATTACACGGGGGAAACTATCGTCCTTTTCATCAAAGAACACATATTTTACATATTTAGAGCTCCCATGATCATCAGAGCCGATAACGCTAAATCATTTGTCAGCAAGGACGTTTATGATCTACTAGACCAGTACAACACCCGATCACCCTGTACTACCCATAGAAAAACGTCCAAGCGGAAGCTACTAATAAAACCCTTATGAGAATTCTGAGTAGGACTATGCATGATCATCATAGAGAATGACACGAACAACTGCCGCTAACATTGTGGGCATAATTTATATCTAAGCGGAGCTCAATCGGAGCATCGCCTTATTCTCTGGTCTACGGGGAAGACGATATCCTACCATACGGAATCGATATCCCATTAGCAAGAGTCGCGATGGCAAGACATACCATACCAGAAGAAGTTAGTCGCTTTGCCCACCTAGACGCTATAGAAGAAAAAAAAAAGCCCATGCCGAGCGTTTCGCCAAGGCTTACAAGAAATGTTTCGCCAGTCATTATAATCAAAAGGTCAGGGAAAGAATTTTCAAAGTGGACGAACTGGTGCTTAAGATTGCACAACATGTACAAGGAAATGCAAGCGCCGGGAAGTTTGTAGCTAACTGCGAAGGACCCTACATGATTCGGAAAACCACAGAAAGTGGATATTATCACCTAAAACGAATGGACGAGTCCAAAATCAAGACTCATATCAACGGTAGGTTATTAAAAAGTTTTCATGCATGAACATCTTCATATGAGAAAGTGTTATCAAAACAACGACTTTAATAAAAGGGGATCTTCCATTTATTCTTTAGCGAATATATACATATCCAAACGGTCACAAGAGCGGTAGAGTGCAAAGCGCCCCTGTTCGACCAAGCCATTACCCCACATCCAATGGTCACAAGAGCGGCAGAGGGAAAAACATCCCTATTCGACCAAACGACTAAATATAAACGGTCACAAGAGCGGCAGAGGGCAAAGCGCCCCTGTTCGACCAAGCAAATACCCCACGACAAACCATCCATGTTCTACCAAACAACTAAGTGTAAACGGCCACAAGAGCGACAAAGGGCAAAGCGCCCCTGTTCGACCAAGCCACTAAGCACAAACGATCATAAGAGCGGCAGAGGGAAAACGCCCATGTTCGACCAAGCCAAAATCCCACATCAAATGGTCATAAGAGCGGCAAAGGGAAAAGCGCCATGTTCGACCAAGCCACTAAGCACAAATGGTCATAAGAGAAGTATAGGGAAAAACGCCCTTGTTGATCAAAAATTAAGTACATGTTCGCAAATATGGCCGAGAACAACATACCCTTGTTAAAAAAAGGGGTGGGGGTTAACAAAAAAAGGAAATACAACATAGAAGAAATGATTACGATTTGAACATCACATACTACGAGCGTTTATACAAGTTCATTGCGAACACGAAAAGCAAATAAAACAGCACGTGCACGGCTCAGACGCATGGTCGCGTACTCTAACTTCCGTTTGTAACATTCCATTTCTTCCCGAGCACTGATGAACGACTCAAATAACTGTGTGCAGGTGTCATGTCGGAAACCCAACGCGTCGGCGTAAAGATCCATATTATGCAAGTACGACATTTGACTTGAAGCAAATGAAACCGTATATATTTCTACAAGGAGGACATACCCGCTCACATTTGTTTTACGAAAGTTATTCCTAGTATTACACACATCCAGTGTTAAATTGGATATAACTAGTTGATCGGCTCTAATAAGACGAGTATTAACTGCACTTTCGGTGGAATACTCCATATATAAATATAACAATATCCACAAATACAAGTGAGCAAAGACATGCCACACATTCCCCTTATATAGAAAACTCGCATAAGCAACATAATACGTAGCCAAGAAAACTGACGTTTCTTTAATTTAACCAGCTGTTACATGTACAAAAGAGGGATGAGATAGAAAATAAAATGATATAGCACTACTAAATTACTAAGCTTGCTCCCTAAAAGCGTCTCCATCCTCAAGGTTAGGCTCGAAGGGCCATTTGAAACGAATTGAGAGCCACTTTCACTACTTTCACTGCTCGATACATATCCCAACATTGGAAATAAGTAGCGATGCGGCATTCCCGGTAGTAACGATGTTGTTCAAAAAACAGAGGGGGAAGCAGCAAATCCTCGTGACGCGCCTCCTGCAGTTGATGATCAGCATCCGCAAAGCGAGAATGAGAAATGTCATTTTCCTTATCAAAATGGTCAAAGGCGACACTCAGCGCACTAGACATGTAAGCTAAAGAGCAACTATCGATGCCAAACACAAATCATCATGACAAAACAAAGCCGGGCAGAAGGAAACAGAAAGAAAAGAAAATTCAAAGATAAGACCATGAAATTACCAAACAAGGAAAGATTTATATATATAATGAGCATAGAAATAAAATGCCACCTAAAAGCAATTAAGACCATATTTAATGATCATTAATGGCATACTAAGATACCAACACTACTCCAAGATTAATCATCTTAAGAGTTTCATGTTGTTCTCGCTACGCAGCACGCATAGAGGCGCGATGGGATAACCTATGCATCATCAACATTCCCACTTCATCCTTTAACACAACCGGACGCTCTAGTTCCGCCTGCTTATCAAGATGGGTCGTAGGGGAGGGAACATCGGTTATGATCAAAGTATACCCATGGAGGTGATGCGACATCTTTATGAAATAAATAAATAAATAAAACTTAAAAGAAGAGACAAAAGACCACAAAGGAAGAAAGGGGAAGAGCAAAACAACAAATCAACACCACCAAAGACCATTATAAATAAAAAGGAATGATAAAGTGAATGATTACTTATCGCCACGTTGTCAGTCTGATCATTACAAAATTAAATGACCTTAGGAATTGTAAACGCTTAAAAGGACTATGCATACCGGCATAACATGGAATATTTAATCAAGCAGCCGCTCATAGCAAACGTAGCTCAAAATAAATAAAAAAAAGAAAAGTATTTGAAAATCACATTTAACGAACATCTAAATTATTAAAGGACACCAACACTGACTAATCATCCTGATCGGACAACATCGTGTGGCAAACTCCTATTTCCCAATCTAAATATTTCATCATCAGCACGATCTCCTGATACTGTGAGTTAACAACACGACGCCTAATGCGCCTTATCAAGCAGCCGATTGACATCACTCATCATGCTAGCTTCAGCATGAGCTTTTCGAGCAAGTTCCAGCACCCCATATTGTTCCTCCCACGCGGCACCATAGCGGTTCGATGAGTCAGCCTGTGAGCCATCAACAATTCAACCTCAGCCTTTAAAACCAAAAGCCGTTTGAGCTCACTATACGCGTCTGATGTCACGATTGAAGCAGCCACCGACGCCATAGACAAAATTATACCCATGTAGCTCGTGAGCCATCTTAAAAAAAAAAAAAAAGAGCAGTCGAGAATATCCCAACAGAGGAAATTGACAAGTGAGACAAGTAGGAATTAAAAAAAAAACATTTAAATAGAAACAAACGACAAATATGAATGAACCAGGTTTCCAATAGCAGTCACTTCAGCATTCAATTACAAAAACAATTACAAACATAACTACAAGTACAACATGCGCGGTAAGTAGTAAAGCCCGCCCCAAAAATAAAATTACAACTAAGGACCCGTGACACGAAAAAATCGAAGCAACTTGTCGGTACGATAGATGTCATGATCAAGCCTCCAACGCATCTCAATAGCTTCTATAAGAACATGCCAGCAATATTCAATTCATAATTCGCCAAGTTATACACACAGTAGGCAGCTTCGAGAGCACCATCGGCTAATTCACGAATCGGGAATACATGGTAAGTAATATTAGTATTGTTCCACCGGTCATTTACTTCGTTACGAGCGTCGTACGCTTCTTCCCACCGTATTTCTGCAACAACTCGATCCTCAAGCATACCTTGTAGTTTTTGTTCCAAATTACGAATAAGCGTGACAGCTGCTGGATAAGCCATCAAAAGAAAAAATGGTATGAAGTAAGAGGATGTAGCCCCTATTTATAAAAAATCACCACCACATAAAGTATCAGAAACTTAGGCACTATTAGCAGATAAGCACAACCACGATAAATGCCATGAGTATATAATAGAAAATAACTACCTTAAATAATCAACACCTCACAATAAGAGTTGAGTAATTCAAATCCCAAGCAAAAAAAAAAAAGGGGGAGGGGGAAAGAAGGAAAAAAAATGTCAACCAAACTCAAAAGAAACACGGCGTATCATAACACTGAACAAAGAGAAAATCAAACTCTTTCAAAAGCGGCAAGCTCCTGCTTCTTCTTCACAAGTTCTTTGCGCACCCGATCCGCGTTTGCCTTCGCTTGTTGAGCCTCTTGAGTAACATTGGAAACTTCTAGGACAAGCTTGTTCATGGCTTTCCTGTTTTCTTGAGCCTTCCTAGTTAAATCATCAAGACTTTGTTCCAATTTAGCGATCACATCCGGAAGATGCAAACGCGGATCATGCTTACTCTTAACCTTTCTCAACAACTTGTCCAACCACGCTACAGTGAATTTGAGTATCATGGCTGAGTGGATAGAAGACTGCCACCCTCTCATAACATCGGAAATAGGAGGAACGTCACGAACTCGGGAATGACCATCAGCGGCTTCCAGCAATCCCATGTTCATAAAAACCAGAGATTTCATGTCAAGAAGACCTTCATATACCAGCGGGCCGCATTGTTCAACAATCGTCATATAAATAGCGGCCAAAACGGAGGGAACCCAGAATCCATGCACTTGATTATAAGTCAGATGGTCCACACCATCCTCAGCGGCTCCTACGACTGTCGGAAAACGAAACTTCGGATCCTATGGTATGGCTAACAAAGCAGCCACTTCCGCTGACTTAGCCAGCTGGATACCGAGGAAAAAGTCGTCTTCGACAGCCTGCGGACGCTTAGAGCCGTTAGTGTCGCTCGAAGCATCTTTCTTAAAAGCGGAACTATTACCGCGTTTCTTCATGTTCTAACAAAAAAAAAAAGGAAAAATGATCAATCTCTAAAAAAAATGACCCCAGAAGGGATAAGACCGGCAAAACGTTTGCGAGGATTTGAAAGAGAATAAGAAGAATATGAAGACGAGTCAGAACCACTAGAAGAACCTAAAAAAAAACACAGACACGCACACACAATAAGGCAAGATAATGGACATATAAATAGAATAAAACTAAAAAGGACAAACATAAAATAAAGAAGGTGACACGTGGAAAGTAAAGAAGCAACAATCACCAAAAGAAGCACATGGCACTGAGATTTACCAACTAGGGAACAAGATGAACCGCCATGACTACATAATCTAAGAAAATTGGTAGGCGTCTCTTAAGGCTGATCCCTAGTACGGGTAGTTGTTGCTCCTAGAGGATGGACGGAAGTTATGTTCAAACGCCGAGAGATCGCTCAACCGCTATATACCCATGCTACGTATACGAACCATAAAAATAGAAGAAGATGGACTCATAACAGCTTGGGTCTTAGCCTGTAAATAAGACATAGGAGCATCAACTGTAGCAGACGTATGAATACGCGGGATTGGTAAGATCCCTGCATCATGTTTAGCCTTTATACCCTTACCGTGAGTGACCATTCATGCTCAGGAATATAAAGATATTCTTTTACCATAAAAGAGTGCGGATTGTACCCGATCGGACCGACAGGGAGGTTGCCCCAAAGATGCGCAGCCAATACTGGTAAAGGATTGGAAAAAAAAAAGAGGAGAGAAATCATAAGTGTAGAAAACATACTTGTCCACAATAGGGGTCGGGAGGTGAAATGGGGGAATTTAATTTTGGTCGGTTTCTTCTTTGGATGAGGTGGGAGCATTAACCCTTTCTTAGACTCCTTTTTTAATGGCTCCTCGCTCGCCGGAGGATTCCACCAGGTAGTCAAGGGATGTGAGGGACGATCTTTGGTTTCGGGTGTAAGATGATGCATTTTTGCCACAGATGCATCTAGCTTAATACGACCTGACGCATGCATCGACATGAGGTCATCCAAAGTTAACTCAGGCAGAGGTGATGGAACCCTCAAAAAGAAGTTTAGATCCTACCTATGAACCTCCTCATGAAAAGAATGCCAGTTGGGAGAAACTAAAGGAAGACGCGTCGGAGAGGGATAAATAAAAGAAAAGTGAACCGACCAATCTCCCAGCCGCATCTCCGCTTTGAAAACAAAGCGATTAAAGTTACTCCTAATATCAACATCATTAGTAAGATACAAACTCGGAAAAGGATAAGAAAATCCTTGATCAAACCCAAGTTGTGGTGCCACACGATCAGGATTGTATAACATCGCTATAAATCTACCAGAATAAAAACCAGGGATGTAACCAGGAAATACATCCATGAAGGTGAAAAAATCGTCAACTGACAAGACTTGTGAAGAATCAAGGGTCATGTCCTCAACCTCAGTTGTAAAATCATAGTGAAGGGGACCAGAACGACCGTCATGATATGGAAAAGCTGTGAATTCTTTGACCACGTCCATATACTCGACAATGCTGTCTTTTGTAGCTTTCTCTTTCTCGCGCCAAAGTGTTATACGCGGATAGGAATAGGTGATAGGGGCTACGCCGACTGTGGCATCCTCTCTTGTGGTTTCTTCCTTGTGATGAACATCTAATGTTTTAACCAGGGGAGCGTAAGTGGGAAAGTGCTCCCACGCCCATGCTTGGAGGAAACTCGCTGCGACAAAAGTCTTAACTTCGTGAGAGCGGCTACCCGACGAATGTCATGACAGAGGAGATCTAGTTGATGATACAAACCACCAAGGAACATAGGTGCCAAGGGAAAAGAAATACCCCACGACATCAGTAGATCCATCGGCATTAGCTTAGTTTTAATAGTATCACGAGGGTTGTGCTCAAAAACATCATGACTAAGCCAGAAGAGAAGAAAGGCAGCTAACTCAGCGCGAGGATCCTTTTCTTCCCGAGCAGGGGGGCGACTTTGATGCGTCGGAAAATTGACTTTGTTTTACCGCAAGCGCACAGTGTCGAAAAATGTAGACAATAGCATATACGGTTCGTTCCCACGAGGAGTGTGTATCACTTATACTAATTAATTTAAGTAAATTTTGAGTCAAAAGATGTTTTTTCCGATTTTTGTAAATAATTAAACTAATGAATGAATTAAAACTATTTAATGAAGATTGAAATCAATAATATAAAAACGTTAAGGTTTCGGGAATCCGTTGTAGATTAGGATTTACTTGCGTTTATCACAAAGGGTATCGATTTTACTCATGCAAAATAGAAAATATGGCTACTAATACACGGAAGATATTTCGTTTAAGAATCGTAGCAAAGAATTTTCAAAAATAATTGTTTGTTCTCAACCTAAAGAAGAATTTCGAAGTACTAGGTATACGTGGCATAAATAGTCAAAGAATACTCATAAAACGATTATCGCGAAAGGGTCAACGAGTTCTTCTACTAATCAAACAATGGACTATGCATCACATAGAACATGAGAAATCATTGAGAAAGTAAAACATTGAAAGAGAGACAAAACATTGACATTAAGTTTTAGTAGTTGAAAACCCTAGTTTTGAAACATAAGAAAATCTATCTCTACAAGTTTATCCTTTCACCCTAACAAAAAAATTTAGCTAGACATGGTTTTCTCGAAAGCCATAAAAATTGATTAAGAAAATAATAAATATAATTGAAATCGAAAAAGAAAAAAAAAAGAAATAGCTAAACTCTTCTTTTACTGTTCAAGGCTTCTCCAACTGCAGCGTCAAAGGTGTTCTCGCCTCCGAATAGTTTTCTCTGTACCAAGAGTTCTTTGCCCTTTTTCTGTACTAAAGGTCTATCCCAAAAAGTGTTCCACCCCTAGGTGTTGTAACCCTATTGTCCTTCTATAACTCTTATTTTGTTTCTTCCAATCCTGTGAACTTGAGTCCCACGCATCAAGCTTCCTAATCCTATATAAACTCTTAAGCACCGCTTAATCTACACCAATGACTATCACAATCCAACGACAGTAATCTCCCTTCTTTGGTTGTTTTGCCGGCATAAAACAGATCCAAATATTTCACGAATTTGAACTATCAATTTCGTGCACTTCTTAACTTCTAAAATCTCTAAACCACCGACAATTCGATCTCAGACTCTTCTATGCCAATCTCAATTCACGACAACCCTTCTTTCTCTCCTTTTCACATCATTGGAAACATCACGAGCAAACCCAAATCTCTGCCACGAACCCTGAATATGACTGAAACCCATTAATAACAACGCCCTGCTCATCTTGTTTCGATTCCTCTTCAAACTCAGCTCAATAGCAGCCTCACAACCTCAACAACAAAACCATCACATGCTATATCTTTCCATTCTCGTTGTTTCAAATACCACCTGCAATCACTGTCGTTAATATTCTCTTGAAACTCAAACCATCACAGGATCGAGCTCTTATTCTTCACTGCCGAGAAACTCAACTTCACTCCATCACAACAATATATCATCAAGCCATCAACTATCATAAAACTCCGTCAACCTCTCTCTGTATTTCTCAATCGATAATGGCAGTACATATTTAACCTCGATCACCATCATCACTGCCATGATCTTTAACAGAAAATCCTCTCAAATCATCAATCATCATCACCCTTCGATCTACCTCATCATCTTCTCGAGATCCACAACACCGTCACTTTTCTATTCTCTGTTTATTCGAGCCTGTCTTCACAAACTTTCCCAACCAGCTCCATCAATAATGGCAGCATCCAAAACTAACTCATCTGGTCATGATCATCATCTCTGAAAACACACATGATGAACCCTAGATGAGATTTATCCGGAAAGACAAGTTTTCTCGCTTTAAAGTTAAAGAGGAAGACGAAGTGCCCTTAGCGTATTTGTTGGTGCTTTTAATAGAATTCAAATAATTTGCAGCCATTAAAAAAATATCCGGTGCCTTTAACAAATGAATTTTATCTTCCCCTTAGTGTACAACAGAGTCCCAATAGTGGTATCCATTGATATGACAATTTTGCCCTTTTTTCTCATAATTTTTCATACGAAGTCGGAATGACTTCATTCTTTCTTCGTTGGCTTTGTGATTCAATTTTCTATAAGATGGTAACTAAAACTCATAGATTAGATTGAGTTCCACTGGGTATTTGGCAATCCTTCTTTTGTAGAGCTCAATTTCACTTCTTTCAGAGATGCAACCTAACAAAAGACATAAACTACAAAAGTAATAATAATACACAGTAGTTTACACAAAATCTAGCAAGTAAGTATAAGGAAATGATACTTAAAATATGTAAATTATGCACTTATCAGACTTTCCCGTCGATTACAGTTGGAGCTCAATATCTCACCCACAGAGGATAAGATGCACGCGTATTTATCTAGACATCAAAATAAGAAGTCTTTCCCTGAGTGTCCCGATCTAAAGGACGAGAAATACTAGAACTCTTCATAGCACCAGCCATCAGTTTCTCACCAACCGGACGAATTGGGGGAACACTCTCGCTACCAGTTAGCTTGGTTTTTCCCTTCTTTGACGGAGCCGGAATTTCCTTGGATTTCCCTTTAATCGTCTTCCTTGGCTCTACAACACCGTATTTTCCAGGATGAGTGCCATTTACCCCGTATTCATCTTTCTTCTTTACCTTCTCCTCTCGAAACTTGTCTTTACAATGAATCAAATAAACGCATAGAGCCTTATTCGAGTCACCCATAACTTCGTAAACGGCCAGTTTCATGGTAGAGGTGAGACCCATGAATCGACAACCTAGTTAGAGCAACAACATCTTCCAGCACTGGGACCGCCTCACCCCATGCAAAAAAGAAAGTATGGACTTGAGATATCCAACGTGTGTAGAGCCGAAGCATGTCAATTTTACATTTAACAACTTCACGATAAAGAGATGCTTCTATTGCATCATCTATTACTGGAGACCGGAGTACACCGCGTGACTAGGTTGGAGCAGATGTATGAGACCAAGGCTCCCGGAAAGAGGAGGTTTCAGTCGATGAGCGAGAATTTACAGTCGGAAGATGACAATCCCCGCGATGGATGGCCATGCACAAAATCTTACTTAAGAAATAAAAAGGGTGGTCGTCCGTCTCAGGATGCATAAGCCATTTGGGTGGGAGGAAAAAGGAAACACAGTCGGACAAGTAAGGCGAGAGACGAGGTTATCATCTGTGGGAGGAATCCGCTGACCGGAGTCAAAAACCTCGGGCGACAGGGCATGTATTAAGTCCAAGCTACCAATAATTTTCGCGTCGAGTATAAAATCCCGTCAATGGGTAAAGGAAGCCGCCCCTCTTCAGAATGGTCGCTAGACTCTGCCTCTGCTTTTATTTCCACTTTTTCCTCTTCTTCTTCTGATGAGGAGAGTCTGGAGAATTTTCTGACATTAAGAATGATAAGTGGAGATATTGTGTAAGGTAAAAAATGAGTATAAAAGAGAAACCCCAATATATATATATATATATATATATGGAGTATTTTGGACGGTGAGGTTAAGTAAGACAACTGCTCAGAGGATTGTACCTGCATGAGGAATCCAAAATATGGTGGGATACATCATGAAAAAGAAAACAAACCGTCGCGCGTGCGTGGAGGGTGCATGTTAGGGAGTTAGTCAAAAGAAACCGCTTCATTGAAGCATTGAATGACTATTGGGCTACCTAGCAGTCAGCCCAATAGCCAGGGGACTAATGTTGATACCTGGAAAATGACTACCCATTAATAAGGGGACTCATTCTGGTTGGACAGGCTCAAGCCCATAAGTGTCTTGGGGACTAAGCCCAAATCCTTAGAAATATGTTCATGGGATACAAGGGACAAGGAATAAATAAAAGGGGAAGTTAAGGATATGATAGATATGATGGTAGTTCTGTAATACTGAAGGAGTTTAAGATGGGTATGTGTCATTAGAAGATAATTAAAGGAGGAAAGTCTTTCAAAGGTAAATGAATAGTACAAAAAAAAGATATTTTCTCTTACCCAACTAGAAAAAGGTGTAGTCCTTGTTATGACTAGGATAAGTCTCCCGTTCACTATTTTACCCTAAAACAATAATCATATCGAACTGGGAGACATAAATACTAATTGCTTCCAGAACATTCATAAAAAATGTATAAAAGGAATATGGTTGATGCCACTATTAGGAAAAATTATTGATTAGATATTTAACAAATTTGTAATTGCTAATATTTTTACTCCCCATATTCAAATCATTTTGATTCCACTTTAGGTCAGAACATGATCAAGTTTATCCCTAAAGTGATCACCAGGGAGAAAAATGAACTTCTTTCTACCATACCTAATTACATTGAGGTAAAGAACATTCTTTTCTCCGTGGCCGGTGATGAAGCTCTGGACCTCAATGGTTTCCTACCAAATCTTTTCCATTATAACTGAAAAACTATGTGCATGAATTGGTCCTCGTGGTCCAATATTTTTTTTTTTTTAAATCGGTACCTTATTGAGGAGATGAATTCACATGTGTGTCTATCATTTCTAAAGTCCAAAATCCTACTTTCCCTATTGACTTCCGATCAATCTCTCTCTGCAGTACCACTTACAAAATCAAATGTAAGATCTTAGCAAACAAAATAAAGCTACACAAGATCATATCTCCTTATCAGTGTCATCATTCCAGGCAGATAGATTCAGACAATATCTCTATTGCTTATGAATCATTCATTGATATATCAAAGGCTTTTGATAACATTGAGTGTCATCCAGTAAAAATTTGGTGTCATCTAGGCTTTTGAAGGTAACATCATTGACACTTACGGATATGTGTTGTTCGACCTAAAGCTGAGTGTCATCTAGGCAAAAGTGAAATTTCATGTCATTGAGAAAACTCGTGGATATCACATGATAATTGGACGCCATGGCTCTACGATAAAAAATGATACCATTTACCTACCATCAGTGCATAAAGGCAATACATGGAGGAAAGGTTATCCGGATCGCGACATCACTTTCAACTTATTATATTGTTTCTGATGTCACTTTCTCTGAACCAAGATATGATGTCTATGATCCTCCTGGTAAGATCTACAATACCCTTTTTCCCACGTGGGCGTCAATACAAGAGGCTGAGCGTCTTCCATCACCTACACCATGTGCGAGGGGAGCTAAAAATAAAATGGTTTGGTTGAAAAGCTCAACACCCCTCTTGTAGTAGCTGGACGATCCAACAAGTTCACGCACCAAGAGGGGAGGTAGATTTGTGCAAAAACATGATGCTAAAGGGTGAAATTCTCAATATTTTTCGTCATTAAGTAAGCAAACAACATCTTAAGCGGTGGTCTCTTCATTGGGTACAACTTCGCCAGGTCTTAGTGAGTTAGACTCGGCAAACTCCGCTTTATCATTTATAAGTGAAGATGGCTTCTGATGGGTGATAAGTATATATATTCTATAGTTTTAGTTTCAATTCCATACTAATATTTGTTAATTCTTTTATAAATTATTATATATTACTCTTATTTATTTTTTAATTGTTTTTAATTAGGTGAATCATTTAAGAAGAGTAAAATAGCACTTACATGTGCAAGGAAAAAAATTAGCTACAAGTGGGAAGTAATCCAAAAGAAACTGAAGCAAAGTTAGAAGGATTAAAGTTATCGAAAAATGTAGAAATCACATAATTACTATGGGCAGCCACGTTAAGTTCAAAAGATTTTATGTGGGTAGCCAACATAATAAAGGATTTAATGGAAGTGCTAAAGGCAGACGACTACCAAGGGCGCCTACATTTACTCTCGGATGCCAATGGGTTTTATTCGAATATTAAAAAAAGCACCATCTATTTTACTCCGAGCTTCCATCTTCTTTTTCCTCACGTTTCACCAGTCGACATTCTTCTCTGCAACTGCCATAACTTGGTCGCCATTATGTTAAAGCTAAACCTGGGTTCATGGAGCAAGGCTAGGGAGGGGTGAAACAAAGAGAATTCAGTGAGCAATGGTTGTTGTCATCTATCAGTGATGAAGGTTGCTTCCGGTGATTGAGACGTTGGTGGTGACAGTGATGATCGGTGATTGATGGAAAAGGGTTAGGACATGTTTGCGAAGCTGAGAAGGATACCGAGCTAGGGTACAATTCTATTTCAGTTTCGGAGTAGATTTTTGATGGTTGCTGATATTATCGGTGATTGACGGTAATAAATATGGAAAAAACAATGTTGGGTTACAGTCGTGTTCGAGTTTCATGATGGCAGTGATGACGAGTATAGAGTTTTTTTATTCTTGGCAGCGACAAAAGAAGAAGACTATTGGTATTGGATGCTTCCATATTCAGTGATGACGAATGATTGATGTTGGAACTCGAAGGATTGTCTTGAGTCTGTGGTGGTTTTGGATCGTGTTCAAAAGGAGAGAGTTCGAGCTATAAAACAGGTAATGAAGATTGACGATTGCTTCCAATGTTGAGTTCAAGAAAATCAGAGAGGTGAAGATGGGTTTAGTCGAATAAATATTCAGAAGACATTTATTTTCTCAGATAGACATGCGGTCGAGGCAAGTGAAAACTCAGAAGAAATTAATTTTCTCCGTCATACATGTGTCCGATGGAAAACAAGACTCAGAAGAAAATAATTCTCTCCACCACCAGATTGGACGAGGAAGAGAAATAGGGTTCAATTGTCACTTTTACGGAAACGCCGAGCAAATAGAATCGGCCCCAAACAAATGTGTAACTCAGTTTCTTCGTCTGACTGGTGGCAGGTGGCAAGAACAAAAACGGAAAAAAGAAAAATCACTCTTTTAACTGCAAGTTCAAAAAATGACCAGAGAATAAACGTTCTCGCAACAATTTGGTTGTGGATCAACAAAAGTTATGGCACACGTGAAAGTACCATAAAACTATGTCAAATCAGAAAATCTCTCTCTACTAAAACCAATTTGAAAAATCCAAATAAAAGCAGGATTAATTTTGAAAACCAAAACCTTCCCTAGAAAAAAGGTCAACCAAAAAACTAACGTTATTCATGTTTAGCTATTGATTTCATCATCAATTCAACATCAAAAGAAAAAAAATAATCAACAAAACTAAAATCCAAAACCAATGCCCTAATTAAAAGATCAGAGAGAGAAAACAAAATTTACCGTTTATTTTATTTTTTTCTCTAATTTCTCTCAAGTCAATCGCAAATCATTTTCATTTCCTTCCACAAATTGTGTGTTTTCTAATGATTGATCCAAAGATTGAAATTTATTTATTTTTCCCATGAAATTCAATCTGCATCCTGCTTCCATGAATTTGATTCAATAAAAATTAAAATTATTGCATTTTTTTTGTGAATTAACCAGATGGAAGTTGAACGTAGAAAAGCAAAATTATTACCCACACAATTATCAGTTCTTAGTAGCAAACGAAGAACAAATGAAGGTCTTGATTCATTAGTTGGTTTATCAGTAGATGCTATTCTTTCAGGTGAATTAGCAAGACCAATCAAACCACAACAACAAACGAATACGTTAACTCTTCTTGATATCATCAGTAATGAAGAATCTGGAGCTGCGTACAGAGGTCTTGCTGCATTGAATGGAACAAGTAAACATAAGAAAAAATCATCGTCCAAGAAATCGATCAAAGATAGATTAAAATTCCGAAAACCTAGTTCGGCTTCTTCATGGGCATCTTCTGCATCAGTTCCTACTTCTGATTTACCAACTAATAATAAAAAGAATAGAGGAATCGAACAAATTTCTGATCCCGTTTTGGTTGATCGTCCTCTTCTTGCATCATTATCATTAAGATCATCAATGAAATTATTAAATGATTGTCAAGTTTCAGATTTAAAATCTAAATCAGATTCATCATCAGATGACGACGAAGAAGAAAATATTAATAACACCACTAGTGAAAAAAAAGAAAAACAGGAGGAACCAGAATCGTCGACTCATACTGAGCCAGAACCGGTGGTGGATGATAGAAATGTATCTGTACCGTTTATAACAGAGCCAGATGAGGAGGAAGAAGAAGAACAGGAGGATGAGAAGAGTGAAAATGAACCTGGGCCGTCGATTTCGGAATCAATTGTGGAAGCCGCAGCTCCAACGGTTTCGTTGATGGCGTTATTAGAGGAGTCGGGGAGAAGAGTAGATGACGATGATGAGGAGGACGACGAAGATGATGATGATGAAGACGATGAAGGAACAGGAGTGAAATATATTTGCACAGTGTGTATGGTAAAGCATAGAAGATTGGCATTCGTTCCATGTGGACATACATTTTGCAGACTTTGCTCCAAAGAACTTTGGGTTAGTAGAGGAAATTGTCCACTTTGCACTGGTTATATTTTAGAAATTCTTGATATTTTGTAATTGATTATTAGCATTTCTTATGATAAACATTTTTGGATAAGCAAAGTTGAGTGTATAAAAGTAAGATTATATTCTCCTCATAATATATAAATATATACTAATAAGAATCCAATCACGTTATTTACTTGTGTTTAAAATGTGAAAAAGGAGAGGAGAGATGTAACTCTTGCATTTCTTCAGGTTAGTTTGCGATCTGCACATCCAATGGATAATTCTATAATGGTTCCATTTTCAGCTGAAAAGCGCTGCAAATAAATACAGATGATGCAGTGAACAAGTGATTTCTTTTGTGTACAATACAATCTCACTATACATACACCTAAGAAATATCCGCAGAGTGGCAGACACAGTCATAATTCACATGGCATGTGGATTTTAATGTAGCGCTGGAGGAGCTATGTGTCACAAGGGTGCACCACATAGCTTAATAAATGGCTAACTCACCCTTATGCACCATCATGGCTAGCCCATTTAGCTAATTGGCTAGCCTTCATTCTAGAATCTTCTCTCATTTGTCCTTTTCTTAGAACATTCTAGAATGGTGTAGATATTTGTGGATAAGAGTAGAATAATCAAGAAGTAGATCTTAGCCATACACTTGTGCAGATCTTAGATAATTCTCTAGAACATTCTTGGCTCCCAACTAGTATAAATAGGGATGCCATTCTCATTTGTAATCATCCAACAATCCAAGTAAGAGAGCAATACACACTTAATTCTCTCATTCAATCATTCTCTCTTGTCCTTGAGTGTTCTTGAGCGTTCTTGAGTTTCTTGTGAGTTTTGATCTTGAGTAGTTACACAAAGTTGTGTTAAACTTTGTTTGGGAGGCTTACTTATCTAGTAACGGAATTCTAGACAAGTGGCACACGGACTAAAGTCGAGGCGAAGGACTGACCCCGTGACAACTGGTATCAGAGCTAAGTTCAATTGCTCTCGGTAAGATCTCTCACCATGTCTTCAAATGATGCAAATGTTGTTATCACTAACGTTGATAATGAGAAGGCTCAGAAGGCAAAGAAACAACGGGATAGGTCAGTGGACCCCCGTATAGATGCTCGTGTTGGATCATTGGAAGAAAAGGTTTCTTCCAATACGGAGATGGACTTTGGGGAAGCCATGGATCAACAAAGTGCTACCATAAAAGATTTGGAGAAATCGACGGAGGTCTCTTTTGAGACGTATCGGAAAGAGATGGGTGCGCATGTGAAGATGCTGCAAGCTCAAATTGATGAGCTAAAGACCCTGATCCGAGGAGGTGCGGTTCGTGGACCATCTAGAGTGAGGGTGCCAGAACCAAAGGAATACACTGGTGCAAAGGATGCCAAGGAGCTGGAAAATTTCCTATGGAACATGGAAAGGTACTTCAGAGCCACGGGCCTTGATGACGAGCAGGAAAAGGTTGACACTGCGACCATGTACCTGATTGAAGATGCACTATTGTGGTGGAGGAGAAAATATGCAGAAATTGAGAGGGGAACCTGTTCCATCACTATTTGGGCAGAATTCAAGAGGGAAGTTAAAGCCATGTTCTATCCAGAAAATGTTGAACACAAAGCCCGGGACAGACTTCAAAGTTTGAAGTGTTCAGGTACAATTTCTGAATATGTCAAACAGTTTAATTCAATTATGTTAGACATATTGACAATGGCAGATGAGGACCGCTTCTACCACTTTAATCGTGGATTACCTCGTTGGGCTTCTATGGAACTTCAACGAAGATGTATTACTGACTTGTCCACCGCTTTAAGCACCGTTGAGAAACTTGATGACTTCTCAAACAAACCTGAACAACTTGCCAAGGACAAGTCATCCAAGCCATTTCAAGAAGAAAAAGGTGGGGGGGACAAGAGTTATCATGATAAGCCACAGTCGAGCCGTGAAGGGTCCAAGCCGAACAATGGATGGAAAGGCAAGCAAGATAACCGTGCGAAGAAATGCTTCATTTGTAGAGGTGAACATCTTGCTTACAGTTGCCCTAAGAGAAACGTGCTCAACTCCTTGATTGCGGAACAAGAGGAGAAGACCGAGGACCCACACTTGGGAGCCATTCGGTTAAGCGCAATCAAAAGCCAGCCCAAAGCACAACAACCAGCACCAAGGAAAAGTGCAAGCAAGGGACTTATGTACGTGGACATAAGTCTAAACGAGCAGAAGACCAAGGACATGGTCGACTCAGGTGCAACACACAACTTCATCTCTAAAGGAGAGGCCGAAAGGTTGAAGTTGAAGGTCGAGGCAGACTCGAGCACAATAAAGGCAGTAAACTCAGCAGCCATACCGGTTCAGGGAGCGGCCAAGAGGGTCGACATGATGGTTGGTGCTTGGAGAGGAATTACTGACTCCATGGTGGTAAAGATGGACGATTTCAGAGTTATCCTTGGGATGTAATTCTTGGATCGTGCCAAAGTTGCGGTGGTGCCCTGCCTCAGAGTAGTTAGCATCAGTGACGTGAAGTCCCCTTGTGTGATCCCAGCCACCCGGACCAAGGAGACTTGCTCAAGCACATTATCGGCTCTACAAATGAAGAAAGGAGTTCAGAAGGGAGAATCAACCGTTGTAGCAGCCTTCATGGAGGAAAGCAAAGAACGGGACGAGGTTGTTCCGTTGGAGCTGCAAAAGGATTTGCAAGAGTACCAGGACGTGATGCCAACCGAGTTTCCCAAGCAACTACCACCTAAGAGGGAGGTGGATCATTATATCGAGTTGGAACCTGGAGCAAAGCCGCCCACCATGGCCCCATCTGTCCATAGACCATTGGAGTTGGCTACAGGCCAACAACCTCTAATGCCACACACATTCGCTGGAGGATATAGAGGAAAGTGCTATGCCGCTTTTCAATTCACTAAGGAGTTGAATGAGAAGCATGACCTGGACAAAGCATTCTTGGAGAAAGCCTCTCAGCGTATGAAGAAATGTGCAGACAAGAAAAGGAGACCCGTATCTTTCGAAGAAGGTGACTTAGTCATGCTGAAGTTGAACCCGCAACAGTTCAAAGATCTTCGGAAGGTACATAAGGGACTCATTCGACGGTACGAGGGACCATTTCGCATCGTCAAGAAAGTCAGGAAGGCGTCCTATAGATTGGAGCTGCCTAGCCACATGAAGATCCATCCCGTCTTTCATGTCAGCTGCTTGAAGACATATTATGCGGATCAAGATGACGAGTCTAGAGGAATTACCAAGAGAGCCCCGTTCAATATGATTACCTCTCTAGACAAGTAGGCTTCAAGCATAGAGTCATACAGACGTGCCTCAAGAGGAGGGCGGATTTATAAGGAATATCTTGTCCGATGGAATGATCAACCAGACAGTAAAGCCAGTTGGGAACATGAAGACTTACTTTGGCAAAACAAAGATCTCATCGACAAGTACAACGCGACGAGGACGTCTGCGAATTCGGGTGGGGGAGAATGTCACAAGGGTGCACCACATAGCTCAACAAATGGCTAATTCACCCTTGTGCACCATCATGGCTAGCCCATTTAGCCAATTGGCTAGCCTCCATTCTAGAATCTTCTCTCATTTGTCCTTTTCTTAGAACATTCTAGAATGGTGTAGATATTTGTGGATAAGAGTAGAATAATCTAGAAGTAGATCTTATCCATACACTTGTGCAGATCTTAGATAATTCTCTAGAACATTCTTGGCTCCCAACTAGTATAAATAGGGCTGCCATTCTCATTTGTAATCATCCAACAATCCAAGTAAGAGAGCAATACATACTTAATTCTCTCATTCAATCATTCTCTCTTGTCCTTGAGTGTTCTTGAGCGTCCTTGAGTTTCTTGTGAGTTTTGATCTTGAGTAGTTACACAAAGTTGTGTTAAACTTTGTTTGGGAGGCTTACTTATCTAGTAACGGAATTCTAGACAAGTGCCGCACGGACTAAAGTCGAGGCAAAGGACTGACCCCGTGACATATGTCTAATAGAATCAACATCGAGCTTTCTCTAGGATCCTAAACCTTTTAGCTCCTCTCCTAGGCAATAACACAAAAAAAAAATTTAATTATAGACGCATAGGGTGCAAATATGCTCAGCACGGTAAGTATATGTATATTATACTTGCAAATAACTAGCCCTTGGTTGAATGCTAAGGATAATGCCCATGTCCCTTCAAAGAAATGAAGGTGTACCGTATCTAAGCATTCTACCGTGCCTTAAAGTTAGATGCCTTGATCCCCCTCTTTTTAGTTTTGAGTCTGACTTACATTAATACCTTCATTATAGTGGTATATAGTTCTCTACTGTATATATATTACACCACCATCTATCAGAAAAGGACTTCATTCAATTGGGATTTTATAAATTTAGATCTGTTTGCATTGACCAGAAAGTGTACAAGATAGAGTAAATTATACCTGCACACAATACACACTGTTAAATATTTGTCCTTCCGTTTCAACAAAAATATTACTAACATTTTTTTATTTTAGTCTAAAAATAGATTAAAATAAAAAATTAATAGTAACACTTTTGATGAAACGGAGTTAATATTATTTTTCTTCTAAAAAACCATTAAGTTTGAAAAGGGCAAAAGCAAATTATTCCCTCCGTTTCTAGAAAAATATTACTATCACTTTTTTCATTTTAGCCTAAAAATAAGTCAATTTGAAAAAGTGATAGTAACTCTTTTTCTGAAATGGAGATATTATTTTTCTGTTAATAGCAGCAGAAGTTATTTTCACCAGCTTCTACTTATTACTTTCACAAATTCTACCTTAAGTAAAAACTTCAATTTTGCGTTCCCTCTATTTTCTTTATTGGCAACTCTTGTTCATAACAAACCTTGAGAAATCAAGCTTATATAAAAAGAAGAAACACCTGTAATGAGATCCCTTACCACTATGAGTTGACATTGTTTCTCATGTTTAAAGTACAAGACTGAAAAATGAAACTGAAGCAACATGAGTATGAACCTAACTGAAGCGAATCAACTGAATTTAAGTTAGTAGGAGTAATTCCGTAGTGTATTGAGTAATTCTCACTAGGGTCAATGAAGACAAGCTGAGAATACAGGAAGAGATCTGACAAGCGAATCACCATCTGTTCAACATATAATGCTGGTACATTTTGAACTTGGATAAAAATAGTCATTTTTCACCCTATATTCCCTAAAGAGTTCAGAATGATACAAGTGTATCCTTACAGTAAGAATGATTGGAACAACATGGTCATGGGTTTTGTCAATACGTTACAGAGAATGTTGATTCTTAAAGGTCCAACATGAACGTCAATATTCATGGACACACTATAGAGTTCTATGTTTTGTCGAAGAAAGAAAGAACTGCACTTCATCCAAACTCAAGGCACAATAATCTACGCAACACTTGACAATTCAGTCAGTCATAATCAAATGTTCAAACACAGCTTGGAATACTTGATTTCTATGAGCAATGAAGGTAACAATATCAGTACACATGAGCATTTGCGCCACTCCAAAGTTCAAAAAAGTGGAAATGAGCAAAAATACCTCATAGTTCTAGTGATACTAACAAAAATTAAGCGTAGCTACGTTTGTGCAAGAGGACACAGACATTCTTTAATGGAAAAATTAGGAAAGCCAAGTTTTTTCCTGGAGTAAACAAGGAATAATAACATCGGATATCTTTAAATATAAATAATGATCCTGAGATACAAGGTAGTAAAGTTAAATATGTTCACATTAAAGATATGAGCAGAGGGACAACAAAAAGTCAATGAGGCCAAAAACAGCGTAGGAAAATCTCTGAGACATCAAGATCCTCGTTTCTAGCTTGCACTGAGGTCATACTACAAAACATGACGGTATGCACTATGCACTATCCGGAATATAAACACATCAAGTGTTAAATGAATTCCAAGAAAAGCTTCCACCATAAAAGCAAAATATTAACTATAGAAAACGCACAAAATGTAAGAATGTTGGAGAGAGAGATTAATCATCAACCTTTGGTTCTCATGATTGTTATGCTGCCTTTCCCTCCTTCAGTATGTATCTTAGTTTTGACAACGACAGGCTTTCCTGAAAAAGCTGAAGTAGGATATGGAGGAGACAGTTCTTCCTCCTTACCATGCTTTGATTTTGGGGGTGGAGTTAAAATCTTCTTGTTTATATCCTTCAATGTTACATCTCCATGAACTCCACAGGGTTTAATGAGCGCAAATGGATAAACAACAGAGGAAGTCACCTTTGTGGGAGTTAGCATGAGAGATTTCCTGCCTAAAAGCATATGTATCATTCAGTTGCCCAAGTTTTTGTTGAAATGGCACTCAACACTCAGTGTCTTTGATTAAAAAGTGAAATCTATAGAACAAAGAGATATCATGAATACACACCTTTAAAAACCCTTTGTGGTGGTGGAGTTGGACATTGTTGCACCATGTCAGATTGTGTTTCAGGTGGGAGGTTGCAATACTCTGGATTTAAGACACATAAAATGGGTATAATTTTATCCAAAGAAGAGTATATAGGAACAGATTAAAAGTACCATGTTTCACACACCTGAAACATCAATTTGATCACCGGCAACCCCAGAAAATTTCCTGCATGACAATGCATCATGATAGAGTCAGTTTCAGGTGGCAAACCAGTAAAATGTGTAGCTAAATTGAGTTGCATAGATGCTTACGTATCCTCGCAACCGAAATGCACTGAGCCATCATTGAAGCAATTGGAGAGCCACATGTCAGACGACTGATCCAATCTCTCATTGCAGGACACAGATCTATCTTCTATTGTGTAGAATACAGTGTTAAATAAAAACTGAGCAAGAACCTAAAGTAGCATATTTGTCGATTGAAAAGAAACTAATTTGGAGAGAGAAACAAACCTGAGTATCCTGAATCCCACTTTACTTTTTCATGTACAGCTTCTACCATTGTCTCCTCTCTATCCTGAGAATAAAAAATGAAAGAAGACCAAAGCATAAGAACAAAAATCAAAGAGACGTTTTAGTCAGACTAATCAATTGGAACTATCATCACGTTAATAGCTGTATAAGCAACCATTATGCATTTAACTTCCTTTGATGGAATGTGCAAATAAATAACTTATAGAAAAAATGGAGTGCTTAAGCTAACACCATATCAATTTAAAAAAAAAAAGGTATGTTATGGTCTACTATCCAAAGTTACAGACCTTTGCTTTTATGAATTGTGACGCCGTTGGTTCATTGCAAAGGAAAGGGTCGTCTGGAGCATCAAATCGTAGCATTCGTCTTCTCTTTAATTGAGGATGATAATCTTCTCTATAATTCACCACTTCTTTCTCTGTACTTCCTGAAATCCACTCCTCGAGGTAAACATGTGCAATAATACAGTTCCAACTATGTTCTAAAAACAACATTGCTAGGTAAGAAGAGATAGGTTATACGCACTTCCACCATCTGAAGCACTGTAAGGCAAGTCTTCGCACGCCTTAATAGGGGTTGAATCTTCAAACATGTAACAAAATCCATCTTCATTCTGATTTACTCCATCCCATATGCAATTAGAAATGCCTGTTCCAATCAAAAAAGAAAATAAATGCCAGTCATTAGTCATTAGCCCCTCCTCCGAGAGACTCTTACATACTAGTATAAATGTAGCAACTGAATTTTACCAGGATTCGAATCCTTAGGGAGATAAAAATCGGCGCCTTCCCATTCACACAGCTCACTAATACATTTCACAAAGATAAACAAGATAATGTTAGCAGATTGATGGAGAAAACAATGCAACATGAAGACTAATTGATTAAACCAACTAACCCAATAACTTGGTAATCAATTCATAAAAATTCAAGCAGCATTTTATTCTAATTCAACACACATTCAAGGGAATTGCAAGAATTTTACTGCTATTCCTATGTTAAACCCTACAATGTATACTAGCAATTGATAATTTTTCAAAAGGTAAGTACAATAGAAATACCAATAGGAAAAGAATAATGTGACAATACATCTGAACTGAAATAACATTCACAGGAATAACAACATAGTATTAAACAATTCCTTGTAAATATACAAATAGAACATGTAAGAAAGGGGATGAGTAGATTATAATAGATCTAGCCTTGTCATAACAAAAAGCAGTTCCATTAGAGATACTAAACAAGTCTTATGATAAGCACAAGCATCAAATGTAAGGTAAAATGCATCATCATTAGGATCTAAGAGCTTGTAACAGACGTGGGCATCTGTTAACAATCATGTAGAAATTCACAACAGGGGGGTTCAGTTTCCAAACCAAAAATAATTAAAACTAAATTGTTTACTGAATCCACAAACTCTTTGTAACTGCACATACACATTTCCGCACACACAAAAATAAAATAAAATAAATAAGAATAATAGTCAAATCAAGAAAACCCCATCTTTCACAACAAATATTTCCTCCAGAAAACAAAAAATCGAACTCCAAAACCCTCCCTACAGAAGAAGACCCAAATCATATAATCTGGGTCTAAACAACCCAATAACCAAACTGAAACAGACCCAAGTACTGAAACTCACTTATCATCGTTAGGATAATCCATTAAGTATCTGCAACTGGTGAACAAGGAAGAAGAAGATGAAGAAGGTGAAAGAGAAGAAGAAGGAGGGGTTCTGTAAAATTAATCTCTTAATAATACCATTAAAACTAGCCGTTGTCTAAATAATGGGTTAGGGTTGATAAATGTGCTATAGATGGAAGGAAAGGAACACCACGAAAATCACCTACTAATAACTATTTTTTCTTCAGAGAAGAAGTCGTTCTTTATTCTTTTGTTTTTCTCTGCTGCTTTCTCTCTCACTAAAACTTCTTTTTCTATAGAGAGAGGAGGCAGGAGGGGGGACTGCCCAAAAATCCGTTGTTTAAGAGCATCTGCAATCATCAAAGATGGTATATAATCGATAGTCGTCGATCAGTTTTAGTATTTAGTCGAGAAAAATCACTATTCGAGATTAAATCTCGTTGCTGATCGACGATGAAAAATTATAATCGCGCGTAATTTTAAGGTCTCGCCTGTCACCGAACGATTTTGCACAATTTCGCTTAAAAATATGGACGAAGAGTTGGTATTTCGCCAGCTCAAGCGAGATACTAAACTTCCGCTCCGCAAGACGATACCCTGGAAACTCGCCTATTCATAAGCGAGGTGCTGAGGTTCCGCTCAAAAATTGAAAACACAGGTGAGATACTAAAGTGGCGCTTACAATTGGACGAGACAGCAGGGCCTCGCCTGGAGCTGGGCGAGCCTCCATGGATTCGCTGGTGGTGGGGCGAGATGATATCCCATCGTTCAGGTGACCATTAATACTTCCGTTGAAATGTTACCGTTGGAGTTTAACGGCTATATTTTTACCCTATATATATGGGATAGGAAACCAATGGCATTTTACTGAATTTATACATATTTTGTGTGAAAATTCTAAAGTTGGTTCTTATTTGAAATCGATTAGTAAAATGCCACCATCAAAAGCACGAGGTCCAAATTTTTTGTCTTTTGAAGATGTTACGATGTGTAGAATTCATTTGTCAATTTCTCAAGATTCTAGCATTGGTACCGATCAATGTGAAGATTCTAGCATAAGGGATTATTATTCTTAATCATCAATCTTTAGTATGGGTTAAATATGGGGGGGCGGGCCCCCCCCCCCCCCCCCCGTCCGGCAAGGTTAGGGTTGCACATCGGGTCGGGTGGGTCGGGTTTAGCCCCACCCGCACCCGATCCGCTATTTGGCGGGTGACTGAATTATTCACCCGCATCCAACCCGCGGTAGGATGGGTCGGGTCTGGGTGGGTGCGGGTCACCCGCCCAACTCTAGTCTTCTCTTCTTTCATTACCCAAAAGTTACCATTGATCCATCTTTCATTACACTATCACTACCTGATTTCTCTCCTCAACCACAAAACCATTTTCCATTCGTCTATTTCCTCCAAGAACAACATCAAAAACCCTTGTTCATCTTCTCTTAATCACTAAGTTCTAGCAACTCAGAACCATTATCAGTAGCAACAACACAATCCCATCGATTCACCTATTCTTCTCGGCCATGAACTGCAGCTCCAAAAACCTTTCACTGAGTTTCAAAGCTTTTCAATTTCGAGCTCAATCACAAATCCATTTTCCATTTTAGTTTTCATTCAATCGAACCCCAATTTCTTCTTTTCCAACAGATCCATCGTCTAAATCTTCAGTTCTCAAAACCCTACTCCATACCCATTTCAATCTTAGATTCATTCACAATCATATAAATTTAACAATTTAAGTAATTAAATTCAAATTACCACATTGAAAATAGTTTAGAAGCTTATCCAAGTATCAACAAAATCTGAATTGTTCCTTCACCAATCAATTTCATCAAACCCTAAATTCAGATTATATAAATTGGGGAAGAACAAAAGCCTAACTTTTGGATTCTTCATTAAATTAGCTTCATAACTTTAATTCAACACCCCTTTCTTCTTCATCCATCAATAACATAATATCCTTATCAATTGCATGTAAACTTAAATTTAATTCTCAAAACCCTAATTTTGATTCATCCTAGAAAACCCTAAATCTTAAGTTCTCAATCGAAACAATTCCATAACATCACTTAGAAAATAATCCATTTCATTCTTCATCCTTTGGCAGTTCGATACCCATTTTAATTTCATCTAAACTCGAGATCAAATCCAAAACCCTAATTCATCTATTTTCTTCTTCTCCTTCTAAATCTTAAACAATTTCAGCACCAACATCTTAATCTTCGATGTATCTATTAACTTAGATTATTATGAATCATTGACACACAAGAATATAACTGATTTCTCATGAACTGGGATCGACAGGGATAAATGGGGGAAAAACAAAAGAGAGAAAGGGAAAAGGAGAAGAAGAGAAAAATTGGGAGAGACGGAGATGAAGAAGAAATGTGGTTTACCTTCCTAAAGGAAAGGAAATTGGCGGGTTGGGCGGGTGGGTCGGGTGAGAGAAGGTGTCACCCGCACCCGACCCGTTTATAGGCGGGTCGGGTACGGGCCGGGTCAAAACTGGCGGGTGTGAGTCGGGTGCCGGGTCTGGGTCGGGTTTGTGCAGCCCTAGTCAAGGCCCCAGTTTTGTTTGGCTTTTCTTAAGGGAGGTTTGTTGGTTGGTCCAGAATACCCGGACCTAATTAGCCTATAGTCCACCCGAGAAAACCTATTTATCCATAAGTCCAAAATCGTTTTGAAAATTAGAAATTACTGTTATGTCCATCACGTGGAACCATCCATGAACTCCACCTCCTGCACTTCTCACTTTCTTTAATGGAATATTCAGTTTCATCTACTCCACCCACCTCTTATTTACTTCTGTAAAACCTGAAAATCTAGGGCAAATTTTTTGGAAAGCACCTGAAACCAAATCCAAAAATACGGAGCAAACAATAAAAATCAAAAATCTATAATATCAGACTTTGAAATATAGATTTCTTTGAGCATTATACAACTGAAACCTAAGCTACTGTCAGCAACTACTGCCATATTTTCCACCTAAAATGGGTACCAAGAGAAAAATCAATAGAAGAATAAAAGAAACAGTAATTGAAGAACACGATACTCCTCAATCTCCACCATCGAAGAAGAACAAGAAAGCTTCTACAGTAGATTCTCTACCACCAAAATCAAAAAAGAAGAAGAACAATAAAGTTGTTGTTTCTCCAACAACATAAAAAAAAATGAAACAAATTGTTGTTGGTTTTCCACCAAAATAATAAAAAAAAAGAACAATGAAGTTGTTGATTCTCCAACAAAATCGAAAAAAATGAAACAAATTGTTGCTGATTCTCCACCAAAATCAAAAAAGAAGAAAAACAATGAAGTTGTTGATTCTCCAACAACATCGAAAAAAATAAACAAACTGTTGTTGATTCTCCATCTACAAATAAGAAGAAGAAAAAACTCTTCTTACGAAAGTTGTTGTTGTTCGTTCTCCATCAACATCACAGAAGAAGAAGAAGGGTGTTGTTGTTTCTGGTAAAAAAGGTACTGATTCTAATCATCGGTGCATATCAATATATAACATACTTTGTTCATGTTATAGGAGTTAGATCTAGCATCCAACATTGGTACATATCAATATATATATATATTTTTTTCATGCTATAACACATAGATGTAGCATGCAACATAGGTTATATATTGATATGTACTTGGTTTTTAGTTTTAATTTTTGAATTGGATCAGTACATATCAGTATATACTTATTTTCATGTTATAGCATCTAGATCTTGATTGCAGGATAAGTATATATTGATATGTACTTTGTTCTAGATATTGAATTGGATCAGTACATATCAATATATACTTTGTTTATGTTATAGATATAAAACATATATATCGATATATAATGTTCTATACTATAACATCTAGATCTTGCGTACATGATAGTATATATTGATATGTACTTTGTTCTAATCTTGAATTGGATCAGTACATATCAATGTATACTTTATTCATGATATAGCAGATAGATATCAACATATCAAAATATATATTTTGTTCTATATTATAGTACATATTGATATATTGTAGGGTTACTGGCAGTGTGTTCATTATACATCTGGTGTGAAGAAAACCACAAAGAAGACAAAAGCACATGCACCTGCTAGGAAGATCTACATAAGTGGTTTCATTGGGATTTTCTCACTTGTTAAAGCAATCAAGGATGAAAAGCTTGAGTTGACTGAAACTCAGTTGCGGATCATTGATGAGCAATCATATGGGAACCATTTTTTGATGTTATGGTACACAAATCTTGGTGCAGAATGAAGAATGAAACTGCGATGACCAATCTAATACACTGTTATAAGAGAAGTAAAGTTGCGAATGAGCTCACATTTGAGTTCAAAAGGCATGGAGTTTCACATATTCTGACATCCACTCCTGAAGAAGTAGTTGTTATCTTTGGAATGCCAAGAGCAGGAAAAAGACGACATGAAGATATGATGCTGACATCAAGGGGTGGATATCGAAACAATGCTTTCTTCCAAAGGTTCTTTGGTGATGTAGAAAAGACTAAAAGGTAAATAGAGTGAGGATACATGAAGAAGTCTTGAAACTTTTTAAAAAAAAACCAGAAACTAAGAAGAAAGCAAATAAAAAAGTTGAAGAATCTGAGGAAAAGCAAAGTGATGAAGAACCTGAATAAATTGGGAGTGATGAAGAAAATGAACAAGAAAAAAGTGAAGAAGATATTGAAGAAGGGAATGATGAAAAAAATTAAGAAGTGAGAGATGATGAAGACCTTGTAAGGATTATATGCCTGTTCATGTGTATCACTTTGTTTTTCACAACAAAAGATGTGCAGGCCTTGACTAAAAAGTACATTTGTCTTATGGAGGATCTCGAGGCTGCAAAGAATGTGTCATGGCCAGATTTGATACATTCTTACCTAGAAAAGTCACTAAATGACAATGTATATGCAGTCGAGAATACTACCGGATGTCTGAACTATTTATTGTAAGAATACGTACTAAAAATCTTTTTAGTAGTTTACTCAATGAAAATCATGATTTGCTTTTAACTTTGTTTTGCTGAATTTTTTTTCCAAAACAGATTTGGTATGCAGAGCATACATATTTGCTGGAACCGGAGGAAATAAAGAGGATTCCGGAAAAAAGTTTGTTCCGAGAGCTGTCAAATGGAATCTGACAAAGTTATGTGTTGTACTCCAAAAAGACATTGATACAACTGAATATGAGGTAAGAAAAATATGTACTTATTTACTGCATTTATGATGTTTGTTATCCTACAATATATAATGATATTTATTAAATGTATGATGTTTGTTATCCTACAGTATATATTGATATGTACCTCATGAAAAAACTTGTTTTTATAATACATATTTCTGAGTACACATTTTGTTGTTTTTGGTAAAATTCAATGAAAATTTCAATGTTCAATACACTAATCAAGAAAAGCAAATTCTGAATAGAATCACAAGAAGAGTTGCAGAAGAGGAGAGTGAAACTGAAAAGGAAGAAGATAAAAAATAAACTGCAGGGAAGGAAGTGGAAGAAGATAATTGGAAAGGAAGATATGAAGAATTGACAAAGACAATCTTTGAAAAAAAGGGTGAAGCGAACACCATACAACATGAGGATGGACTGCTTGATGCATCAAAGTTTCTGCAAATGTTGAATGACATATACATGAAAGCTTCTCCCTTGCAGCCTAAAAATGAAGAAGAGTTTTGAGACTCAATTGATCGGCGTCCCACTCATTTAGTTATTGACCCAACAGGAGAATTCCCATCTCCTGCTACTCCAACAGATCCTCTTTGTGAAAACATAACACGAGATGAAGTAGTTTTGGGAGAAGAAGAGCCAATTGTTCAGATTCCACCAGAAGATGAACAAAATGTTTTGAGTGGCACCACCGTCAAAAGGGTACCATTTAATGTTGCATTGACAACACCACCTTCGGTGCACAAGTTCTGTGGTGTTGATGTTAATGTTATTAAAACATGGGCTAAATCTGACTTGGAGAAATCGGCCAAAGAGATGCAGGAGAAAAGTAACACACGGGTAAGTAATGCTGGCTAGTTTCACTCTTTATTACAAATGTGTTTATCAATATAACTGTAAATATCAATATGTACTTGATTACAAATGTGTTTTATTATTATCATATAACTATAGATATCAATATGTATTTAACTATCATGAAAAAAACTCTATGGTTGCAGGATGATTTACCTGGACTTCGACAAGAAGAAGTGAAAAAGGTGATTGAAGTTATAGACCAGAGTCTTGAAACTATTAAAGGGATGTCGCAGAACCCTGATGAACAAGACGTTAAAACCTTGGTCGACAACTTCGTGGACATGAAAATACCTTTGTTTACTGAGATGGTTAAGATGGAAGACATTGAAGTTTATGATGAAGAATATGCATCTCTCAGCCAAGATAATGGTAGTGTTTGAAGCCATACGCTATTTGGGATTGACATTCGAAAATATTTTGATAATTTATTTGGAAATGATTTACGAAGTGTAGAAGTTCGACAAGTTACAGCTGAGCCAAACCAACTTACACCTGAGAAGAATGCAAATCAAGTCACACCTGAGCAGGAAAATGACCCAGAGGTATATCTTCTACTTTTGGTAATTTTCCTTTCTTGTCATTGTTTGAAAAAATATGATTCAAATATAATACTGAAAAATCTGGATTCAAAAATGCAGGAACATGAAGTTACAACAACCCAAACATCAAGCGACGTGCCACTAGTAACCAAACTTGCCAAGATGACTGCTGCCAAAGTGAAAGCAAAACCAAAGGTTGTTGAAAAAAAGTTAGTACCAACTAGAGAAGAAGTTAGCATGCGAGTTACTCGTGCAAATCCAGCAAAGAAGACAAATCCATTATTTGATAGTGGAAGTAAGCTTTCTGAAAAGAAGAATTCGAAAACTGAGCAACGAAAAAAGACAATAAAGACATGAAAAGACAATAAAGCTCGTAAAGCTCAGAAACCTCGTATGAAGTTCATGGATCTTCACAAGTCACCACTTTATGAGAATATGATAGATGAACAAATAGCGATTCTACTTCCATACTTTGAGAAAGGAAAGAGAATGTAATACTTTCTACCCTTCATTTTACTTATAAATCAAGCAAGTTTTGCAGTACATATCAAAAAAACTTACTTCAATATGTGTTTTTGTTATAAATGTGCAGCTCGGTTGCTTGGACAGTAGAGAATGGAGGTGGTATCTGCGTCACCGGAGCTACAATGGAAGATTTGATCTTTAACAGAGCATTAGAGCAAGATCTTCTCAACTACGCTCAATATAAGCTTCAAGTGGCGTCTGAAGAGGACCAAGCAAATTCCGAGGAAGAAAGAAAATACTTTAAGGTGTTGCACCTGGATCCAGCTATTTGGGTATTTGTTGTTTCCTTCTTTTATACTTTTGAACATTGGATATGAAAAAAGTACATATTGATATATACTTTGTGAAACAACCTATTAAACGTTTCCAATTTTCATATCATCTCGACAAACCTTAGACTTTAAGGGGAGCAGAATGACTGCTATTATTATACCAATCTTGACAATGAGAAAAGACATCAAGAAGATCCTTGTTCCGATGTTCCATGGCAACAAACATTGGACACTGCTCGATTTTGAGTTTGAAACAGATAAATTCATCCATTACAACTCATCTTTGGCGTTCATGGATCATTGCTATAAAAATTCTAAAAAAAATGTCTGAATACTTGTTCAATCCAATCAATCAGTTCTTGGATGAGAATCAGAGAAAGATGGTGAACAACGTAAGGTTGACTAACTATGGGTGTCCACAACAAGGAATCTGGACAGACTGCCTTTTGTATGTAATGCATTTTATCAAAAGGAGATCAAAGATTGATTGTGATGGAAATTTTTTTGGGAGATGATGAACAATTGATGAAGAAGATTCAGATGAAAAGAATCAAGTTAGCATGCAGGTTGTTGACAGTCACTCCGCCTGAAATCAGTTGGGACCCCCTCCAAATGAAAATAAATGTTTACCTGCAGAGTAATTCAGATATGTTTGTAGATCTTGGTCTGAGGAGATAAGTTGGTGCATTTTAGTTTTTGCTGGGCAGGGTTTTGTGGCAAGAGTGAAGAAGATAATCCTTAATTGTTTCTTATACCATATTTCGCAGGAGAGAAATCTTAGGATATTTTAAAGTAAATTTAGTTATGTTGACCAGGTGGGATTTATCATTATGGAGACAATGAGAGTTAAGGTTTTGTCTATGAAAGGTAATGTAGTGGATAGTCCTTCTACGCAGTATGTACTTCAGTAACTTTCTTATTGTGTTTACTTATTGAACTTGGTTTCTACTTATGAACTTGGTTTTTAGTTATTATGTTTATATCAGAACCTTATTATGTTTTTATATATATATGTGATGATCTTTATTAGCATTGTTAGGTTTCTATTTAATTTTAGAGTTATATAGAAAGGCAGAACATATTGATATGTGCTAAGAAGTACATATTGATATGTACTTTGTTCTGAAACTCTGAACCAATAGATTCATATTCTAAACAAGTACATATTGACATGTACTATGAAGTTATTGATATGAATTAAAAAAATTACTTTGTTTATGTCCATTTTTTGTGTTTTTATAACAACTACAAGATTACTGAATAAAAGAAAAATGTATTGGGAATAAAAATCACTAATAACGAGGGGGCGCTGCCCCCCCGACCCCCGTATATAGTGAATGACATTCAAACACATGTTCATAAATCTTTTAAGATGGAGAAAAATATAAGATTTATATCATCAAATTCTCGTTCTGTCATTAAGAACATAATTCAGTTGGCACACAAACAAGTTCTGAAAAAAGAAACCTAAAAAAATGCGACAAGTATCTTCTAAAAGAATTTAAATCCCAAATGTACTAAAAAAACTGTAATGAAATTAATTCTCTTCCATATATTGGTACCGACGGATAGCATTGCATGTAGCTTTGTTGTGATGAGCTTTCAATTTACAATTTGAACATAACATGATTTTTGCTCCTCTCCCATGCACTCTTGATGCGGTTCTTTTTTATTCTTCCTGGAGGAGCCCTAACTACTATTGGTGGCAGAATAGTATCTTCTGCGGTATACTCATCAGGCCTGTGGTCTATTGAAAAACATAAATAAGAAAAATCTCTATACTTGTGCAGTTTTTGTTGATGTATGTTACACTAAATATCAATATGTACTATGTTAGTTCTAGTTTATGGTTTATATGTACTGCTTAAAATCATTCTCATGTATGATACTACCATAAAAAAAATCAATATGTACTGCTTAAAAACTTACCTGTCGTGATTAGGAACAGGTCTAATAGCGATTGAATATATCTGGCGATAACAGCTAACTTTTAAGTATTCATCGATATAATCAAGGAAATTTCCCACAGATGCAGCAATAGCTGCAGTAGCATGCGAGCATGGAAAACCATACACGCACCATCTTTGGCAAGTACAACTTTTTTGTTGTAGATCTACCATATGAGACCTACATACAAGAAACCAAACATATTATTTACGCAGTATATATCGATATTTTCCCTACACAAACAAAAAAGAAGATAATCTGCACAATACATATTTGATATTTTCGCTACACAAACCAAAGAAGATAATCTGCACAATACATATTTGATATGTTTTCTACAGTACCCCTAAGAAACTAGTTTAGTTGATATCTCAGTTCAAAAGAGCATGTTACCTAAAAAACTAACCTTGGGGAATGAACTTCAAAGACATGAGCATATGAATGAATAACTTTCCAAGGAAGACCAATTTGAATGTGTAGTTCAAACAAGGCTTGATATACAGGGGTTAAGATTTCCGGATCCATCAAAAGACTTTCTTCATGATGTTCAGACATCAACTCCATTACCCGTAGCCTACACGACAAATAAAATTAAAAAACAACAAACATATTATACATATAGTACATATATACTTGTAGTGTTACAAGAAACTTATAAAAACCTGATTGTGTCAGAGAGAGGACAAGGAGGTAACTTTTTCTCACGGCGAATTCAATTATTAAAAGACTCGTTAATGATCGAAGAAGTCTGACCATACCTACAGCCTAGGAAGTATGCACTAGACCACTTTTCCCTAGGAAAGTTACGACAGTATTGAGCAACCCAAGGCCTTCCTAGATAAACTATTTCTTGAAGACCTTCTTCATATCTTGCTAGAGAAAGCGCATATGTTGCTTTTTAGAAACAGTCCATCACTTTTTTATATTTTTTATCAGACTTACTGATGGGTAAGTTCTTTTTCAAGTGGAAAAAACAATAGCTATGATAAGAATCAGGGAAAACTTCAGGAATTGCATTCAACAAACTTTAACCTCGGTCAGTCAAAAAGGTGATATGGTCCACAAATTTTTTAAGATTGTCCATAAACCAATGCCAATTATTATTATCTTCGCTAGGAACTAATGTATAAGCAAAAGCATAAAAACATGGAAAAAAGATATAAGAGGCCATATCAATATGTACTTCATGTATGCACCTTCAAATTATGTTATACCTACAGTGTATATCAATATGTACTTTATGTATGATGTGTATGATCCTAAAGTAGATATTGATATGTACCAGAAAATAGACTACAATTCTTTTTGTACTGGTACATAAAGAACAACTGCATATCAAAATATCTACCATATAAAAAGTTACCTTGATTGCCGTTAAGACATGTCGCAGCCATTAGACCTCCTTTAAACCTCCCCGTAAGAAATATCGCATCACGAAAGATCATTGGACGACAAAGTTTATAACCCTCTCTACAAGCTCCAAAGCAAATAAAAAGTCTCTTGATTCTCTATGTTGCGTCGTTGAAATCAAAATCAATATAAGACCCTGTGTTGGTTTCCCGAACAACAGTGACCCACCAAGCAAGATCAGTGTATGACTTTACATCGTCACCAAAAATCATTTGATGCGATAAATCTAGTGCATGATATGCGTGGTGATACTTGATTTGATCCTCCACCAACTTTAATATAATCCATAATCTCTTGCGGCTTTATGAGAGGGTTGTGCTTGACACGCTCATGAACTAAATGATTTACAAACTTCCTCGAAACAGTTGGAATCCTCAACCTATAACCAGCACCACAAGTGTGCCTACCCACGTGATCCTTTATCTTAAACACATCCAAAGACCCATTCATGGCAACCGCATGAAGCATCCAAGAGCAACAATCATTGTTGCATCTCACTGTGAATATCTCAAGGTCATTCTTTAATTTTTTAACCTTATATCTAGTCCTCAAACAATATTTCTCACATGCTAACCAAACAGCTTCAACACCACCATGGAAGAGATGGTTTTTATCTTCAAAAACATTCTCCCATCCATCAGAAAAAAGAACACTTGCAACCTCTTTACAATCTTTCAAATAATTGTTCCTAGCACTCAAAACCAACTCAGCACTGTTGTCAAAATTAGCAATTCTCAAAGAACTAGATGCACCAGATAAAACAACATCAACATGCAACTCAAAGAAATCTGGATTCTTCATAAAATGTAATGCAACAAGCCCTTGAAGAGATACATCATCAAGGACACGGAATTTCACTCTATTTTCAACATAATTAACAACAATAGTTGATGGAGTCAACCAGCTCCACGCATTACAAATAGTAAACTTCAAATCTTCCAAAGTCGAAGATAACGTAACCAAATATGCAATGTGGTGTTGCTTGTGGTATACATGAGAGCATCAAAAGGTATTTGGATTAGAACCAACACCTGACATGTTGAACCTGAAGAAATGTGATCCTAATAAAATAACACAAACACAAAAATCAAACATATATTTTAAGATGATGGGAATACTAAATCTACAGTACAACATAATATGTACTATTTTAGAAGTATCACACATATTATAGATTCACACATAACAAACAAATAAAACCATATTGTATGCAGTGCAAACAAATATGTACTGATTCAAAAATGGTATACCATACAATATATATAACAAAAATAGCATACTATAAAAACAGTATATATCAAAAAGTTTAGAAAAAACAGTACATATTAATATGTACTGAAGAATCATTCAAAACATCCAGAAGAAAGAACAAAAATCATGATTTCCTGAAAAAATAAAAGAAAACCAAATAAAACCTAATATCAAACGACATGTAAACAAACTGAATGCGGCAATCTAGTGAACAAAATAGAACGATTACAAAAATCAGTTTCAAAAATCAAAAGAAAAACTAAAGCACGAACAAAAACGAGATCGATCATGGAACTCAACAAAATGTACATCATAGAAATTGTAATCATCAGGATTTCAGTGTAAGAAAACAAACAAAATCATGAAATCAAGTTGATTATCATGATTTCAATTGAAAAAAAAAAACAAAAACAAAACAAAGCATAATAAAAATTATAAGAGCAGAGAAGAAGATTACAGAAAAATACCTGGAGATTTGTTATCGAAACCCTAAAACTGAAAAACACCAACTGAAGCAGAGAGAGGAAATTAGATCTGTGAGCTGAAGAAAATTTTGGAAGATTTGATTTCAACTCGATTTATAGGTTCGTTATAGAAAGGGTAAATATGGAATATTTAAAATGTAGATTTCATTACATTCACGTGAGTTGGACCAGCGATTCAGAAAATCAGTCCAAAAACTTGTTTTGGACTAGGGGTTAAAACACGTTAGATGGGTGGATTACACGGTAAACGGGTCGTGTATAATGGATTATGTAGTAATTTCTAGTTTTCTTAATTCATTTTGGTTCCTATTATATGTCCATTTTATTTAGAACCCATAATTATAGGATACTCTCATAAATTAGGGGATATTCATAGTTATATAGGGTTAGCTTTTAGTTAGGTGGTATTTTCAATATATTACGTTGTTTAAAACTCCTAATATCGAAATCAGAAGGTTGTTACAGGGGGTTACCAAATTCTACAAGAAGTTACCAAATTCATAACAAACAAAATAGTTATCACCATTAGATCTATCGATTGATAACTTCCCATGAATCTGGTATCCTACTGGAGCAAAATTTATTTTAACATAGACATATATATTAAAACCGAGGAAGTAGGTCAGGGATGACTTAGGTTGTTTAGTCTTTTATATTTATTTTTGATAAAACTGACCTTTTATTGAAACTAACAAGCCAAATTTACATGAGTTGTAGTAGTTATATTACATATACGAGTAGTCCAATACTTTTTTTATAACTAGATCCATGCTTGTAGAGCTTATAGATATATTTCCCAACTTAAATAATTGTTTAGCTAACCGATCCGCTAATATATTACATGTTATGTTAATATAAACATAAAAAGAACTAGCAAAATGTATACTAAGATGTTTAGGTTCTTGTAAAACGTTGGATGATCTCCAATCTATAGCAAAATGGTTCTTCTTCATAGAGGTCATAATACTTAGATCGTCATTAAGAAAAACTATACTGATTCTGCCAAATTGTTGTTCCCATCTAGTTGCCACTCTACAGGCTCTGGACTATGCCTTTACGGAGGAGCTACACTATCCAATTCCTCCTACAAAATCTACAATATGAATGATCATTGTAAACTTACCATAATTTTTAATATAAAATGCATCAAAAAAGATGTAAGATAATTCATTTCCATCCGAAGATATAGTTGTGAATGATGTATACAACCTATATGCCAATAAGAGCATTAAATTCTAGAGATTGAAATAGATTAAGGAACTTTCTTAACTAAGAATTTATTCAATTCATGTGGAATAGATTGTAAAAGATTCACAGGACTAGGAGATTTTTTTTTTAAAAACTACTTTATATCAATAATGAACCGCATAATATATGCAATATGATCCCTAGATGTTTTATTCCCAATCCAAAACACACACCGATCATGAAGTGGTTTATTAATAACATCACAATAAAAATTATACATAGATAAACCCCTCCAAATTGCTTCCGTAAAAGGGCATCTAATAATAAATGTTCAACTGTTTTTGGAATACAAAGGTTGCTTAAGGGGAAATTTACATCAATAGGCACATATCTCCCAATAACTGTTATGACAGGCAAACATGCATATAAAACTTTCCATAAAAAAAATTGAACTCTAGGTATTACATGTAAATACCAAATGTGATACCAACTAACTCTGTGAACCTGAGAATTTCTACAGGATAGATAATTATAATTATATTTAACTGATACCATTCCATCTTTAGTACCTATCCATTTTCAAGAATCATTTTTATCAATTGTAGGCTATAAGGTGCGAATGTAAGAAATAGTATCTTCATTAAACATTTGATGTAAAATATTAAGATTCCATGCGCCATGAGGTGTGATAATATCAGCTACCTTTAGAGACAAGTTGATACCAATACCAGGTTTAGCTACAGGGTAAGATCCATATGGAGTCCATTTATTCGTCCATGGATGAATAACCTTACCAGAACCAATATCCCAACAATGATTTAAACTATTAATATATAATCCTTAACAAATACTAGTCCAAACCCAAGACTGGACTGATTTTCTTTTACTCAAGAGGATTAGTATAAGGAAAATATTTATATTTAATAATTTGACACTATAATTGATTAGGATTGTTAATTAATCTCCAGGCCATCCTAGTAAGTAAAGATATATTAAATATATGAGGGTTTTTAAGCCCCAGATCACCACTTAGTTCACTAATACAAATTGAAGACCAAAATTTAAGATGAGAACCCTTATTTCCTTCTTTTTTTCTGTCACCAAAAATCCCTCTGTAGGTTATTTAGTCTATAGAAAGTTTTATCAGGTAAAGAGAAGCACATCATATGATGCATAGGCATATCATTAGTTACATAACTAATTAAAACTGATCTACCATCTTAAGTGATAAAAATAGCTTTCCAACCTTGTATTCGTTGATAAACTTTATCAAGAAAAATATGATAATTAAAGCTCTTATTTCTATTAAAAAACAGAGGAACACCTAGATATATGTCAGTTTCATAATTCTATCCACTTTAAGAATCCTACCAAGAATCTTACAATGTTTATTAGGCACACCTTTACTAAAATAAATACCTGATTTTTGGTAATTCACAACCTAACCTGAAGATTCACTAAAACTACCTAAAATATTGAGTAAAGTTCTAGCCTATGTAATAGTAACATTGGTAAATAAAAAATCATCATTAACAAAGAATAAATGAGAAACACGAGGACTAGAAAGAGTTACCTTAACACCTTTTAGAGAACATGAATTCTGAGCATTGAAAAATAACTTAGATAAAGCTTCCATGCATAGAATAAAAAAAGTGGGAAATAGTGGATCTCCTTGACATAAACCTCTAGTAGGGAAATAAGTTTCCCCAGTGAAACCATTAACAAGTACTGAATAAGAAACAATAGAGATGTATAAAAAAATAAGCTCACGAAATTCAGAGGAGAAACCCATTAAATGTAAAATATGAAGAATAAAATGCCACTCTAATCTATCAAAAAATTTAGATAAGTCTAGCTTTAATGCCATATGACCAACTTTCTTTTACAAGCTTTCATGGTATGAAGGACTTAATGAGCAACAACAATATTATCCGTAATTTATTTTTTAGGAATACAAGCAGATTGATTTTGTCATATAAGTCTATCTAGAAAAGGTTTCAGTACTCTATTAGCAATGATTTTTGCAAAAATTTGCAAAAAGTATTACTTAAACTAATAGGCGAAAATTTTTTGAAGTTGTAGGGATAAGAATTTTTTGGTATTAAAGAAATAAAAGTATGATTAATATAGGAATCAAATTGTTTATTCAAGAAAACATATTTGAACCCAAGGAACTAAAGTCATGCCCGCAACAAATCCCAATGACGTTGATAAAATCTCGGGGGAAATCCATCAGGACCAGGAGCTCCCCAAGCATCCATCATAAACAAAGCAGACTTGATTTCCTCTTCGTTGGGAATTTGACAAAGTAATTGGTTATCAACATTAGATATTAAAGAAGAAAACAAATTACCAAATATGGGATTTATCTGGTTATTAGAAGATATGCTAATATGCTTAAAATATGTAGTAATAAGATTACTAAGAGCTTGTTGACCTTCAATCCATAATCCAGAATTATCACGCAAAGAATAAATCTTATTAACTCTTCTCCTTTCAGAAGCATGTTGATGGAAAAACTGAGTATTATATATGATCATATTCTTTAATCCATCTATCTTTAGCATGTTGACCTCAATAGACTTTCTCAATTACATACCAGGACTATAACTCATTATACAAGTTAGAAAATCTAAACATACCATCTAGACTAGCAGGTTTTTTATTTTCATAATAGTCTATTTACCCTTCATTTACTTTAAGTCAACTTGACTCGTCCAAAATAAGTTTTTCCCACATTTTTTTAGCTTTTCCAATAAAAATAATCTATTTATTTTATCATTAATATTATGTATTTGTATATATGAAACCCACTAAAACTTGAATAAGTTTTACATTTTTGATCAATTTTACAGGAATAACAAATGAAGAGGTGATTTAGAGAAAACTATTATAAAAGTTGGGCTGGAGAATAAAACTGTGTTTGTGGATTTGGAAAACACCCAGATGTAAATAAAATCTTTTATTAGACCCATGAAAAGAAAGAAAAAAAAGTCACAGTTTTGGTTTCTTAACTTTTTTTTTATCTAGGAACATAATCAACTTATGGAACATTATTTTGTTAATCTACGTAAAATATTGTAGAAGTAAAGCTCTTGTAGTTAGAAATTAACAATTGGAAAATAAAATAAATTAATATCAAACAAATTTGTTACATATTATTTATACTTCTAAATGATCGATCGTAATGGTGCTAGATTATTGAAGATCTAGCAGAGTGATAACAAAAACAATTCAATTTTTATGTAAAAAATTATGTTATTCGTAGAAAAACCTTCACAGAAAGCTAACTAACTCCTCCGAGTCTCCACCCAAAATAGTTTTGGAAATTGCTCTCACTGTCATTTACACAAATTACTATAAAGAAAAAGCCAAATAATAAGTTTATGGATATAACGATAATAAATTTAGGAACAAGAATGAATTAAGAAAAGCTAAATAAAGAACCCATATCTGGGGATACTCAAAAAAATAACAACATTATAAAACAATTTGAAGAATTCTATATCCAAATAATTTTGGTAATGGTTAAATTACCCCTTGAATATCCTCAAAAGTCTTACCTAACTGTTATCATAAGAAAGAAAGAAAAAACCAAAGAAAAAACAACAACCAGTTAAGAAGAATAACATGAAGAAACCGAGTTTGATTCGATTGAGTTCTTCTTCTATTAATGATGGTTGGTTTAGTAGCAAATAAGATGAAGATGGCTATGAATATGTAAAAAAACAAAACGAAGATGAAACAAAACGATTTTTCTTATCAGGAAGTTTTTCATCTTCATCATCAGAATCACAACGACGGAAAAAGACTCATTTACGTCGGAAAAGAGCTGAATTACGACAAATAAGATCATCAGACCGAGATATAATAACTGAAATCACGACTAAAACTGGATGAGGGTTTGGGTATTGGTGAAAGTTTTGCAGTTTTTAAACATTCAAGTGATCCACACAGTGATTTCAGAACATCAATGGTGGAAACGATAATACAGAAACAAATCTTCTCAGCTAAAGATTTAGAGAAACTTTTATAATGTTTTCTTTCTTTAAACTCTTCTCATCATCATAGAGTCATTGTTCAAGTATTTACTGAGATTTGGGATGCTCTGTTTTCTAACTATCTTTAATCAATCATGTACTCATGTTTGATGATGATCAACTATTAGTTTTTTCTTTCAATGTTGAATTTCTCCACTGATCTTGACTTTACTAGTAATATAAAAATTTAAACTTTCTGAGCAATAAAATTACTAGATAAGAAGGGTTATAAAGAGGTGGATGGGGTGCCAACAAGGTATTGTAGCTGTAATATAATCTATGTAAGACCGAAGCTTACGTAATATATTATTCAGAGATTCCATTAGACTAGGTTTTATGGCTTTTCCCAACGTCTTCCAAAACCATAAAATTAAGGCTTAAAATACCATTTTCTGCAGCAATTTGCTACTTTTAGCGAATCCTAGCAGCACGAGGTTGTAGACAGATAATAGTTTTTTTTTATAAAGCAGAAAACGAGTAATGATTCTACGTTTTTGGATTAAAAACGGTTACCCATTACTCGTTTTTGGATACGGATAATGATTATACGTCTTTTTAAATGGATTTTTGTTATGATCCATGTTTCTGTCGCCTATTTTATTTTGCAATAAATAATTAAAAAAATTCAATCAGAAGTTGAATAATAATACCATGATACAAGTTGCGATCAAAATAGAATGATTCGTATGTTGGATCACATCTTAATTTTATCGATCATAATAAAACAACAATAGAGGAATTGACACTAAGTGTTTCAAATAAGAAGGTTAAACCAATAAATAGATCCAAGGCCACAATGCAGAATCCACTTAATTCAAACACGCAATTGCTTTTGTTTATGCTTAACGAGTTTTATGATACCAATTGAAAGCAAAAATTTAGGGTAATGAAGATTAGAGATTAAGAAGTCAGAATTTTAAATTCTTTTTTTTTCTTAATGATCACGTTCATAATAATAACAACAATAATTAAATGATGAAGAATATCAAGATCAAAGATAAATAGATGAATAAGATGTTGATACTTGTAGATTATAAGTTATCTGTAAGAGATGATGATATTTTCCTTCTAAGAAAATTATGAAGATTTTGCTTTTTAAGTTGTCTGGTCAAACAGATAACCATTACCCATTTCCAATTTAAAGAACCGTATAATTACTTCCCGTTTTTTTAGTGAAATTGGATAACCGTTATTCGTCCGTAACACACATGGAAAAAAGCGGTTGCACCTAGTAGTTTCCGATGTGTATTAAAAGTAGGGAAGAGCTTGAGAAGCTTCATAAGACCCAATCTTAGGGCTACAATAGCTTGTTGTATTTTGAGATTTCTATTGAACTCCCTGGGATAATATTATCCGTGTGTCTCTCATCTCAACACTTAAAAGCCTACATAAATACAGTTCTCACGTTGAATGGTAATGGAACCCTCACTTTCTATTGGTCAAAATAGGTCTTTGTGATGCGGTAATTCTGGTGAGGACACTTGGAAAAATCTAATTGGTGCAAATATTCTGAGGGTAAGGAAACGATATATTTTAGAAATAGTGGTAAATAAGATTAGATACTCAGACTTGTGAAGATTTGATTTTTTAAACCTAATTTTTTTAATACAAAAAATAAAGAAGATCAAATTAAAATTGAATTGAGATTATGGAAAGAACTGAGACTAAGGATTCCACCATTAGCCAATTTTTCAAGTGATTTAGCATTAATAATTATCTTGCAACTCATATATTCAATTGATTCTAAGTATTTCCAAAGAGATTTTCAAAATAATAGTTGTAAATCAAAAGTACGAGACATCAATAACTCTAAACTAAGCATGACCCATCAAAAGAAAACACAACTAATTGATAAAAATCATTATTTCAAATTTAATTCAAAGCAAATAATCATAAAAGAATTGCGAAAAATTAATAAGATAAAAGTATACCACTTTATTATTGGAAAAATTGCTTCCTCCGTCGCTTCAACAATAGGGTCTAGCTCCTCATGTTGTAAACACTCTCAAGATGTGTATTCATGGCTTAAAGTTTTTTTACAAAGATGAAAAGAGTGAAAATTGTGTAAACAAAGAGTTTGCAACGATGTAATGGTGTTGCAGACAATTGTTTCCACTGTTACAGAAACAAAGTGCTTCCACTGAAGATAAACATTACTGTTATGAAGATATCCGTTGCATATGGGTTGAAGAGACCGTTACAGCTGAAGATAAAAGTTACAAAGACGAAGATAAACGTTGTTGTTCAGTTGAAGAAATCGTCGCTTATTCTTGTTCTTCCCTACAACAACAACACTTTTTTTTTTTTCCTGTTTTTTTTTTTCAATTGAAGATCTCCCTTTTTTACTCGATATCTTTGCTTTATACAGGCTCAGATAACCCTAAGAAAACAAGCTCTACTTAGATAGTCGTTCAACCACGATACTCAGAATCTATCAAAGTTCGATCACATGGAAAAATTTAGAAGATGGATATAGACAAAATGAAGTTTGCGCATGTTGACTAAGGTGAATGGTGTTTCCCATATCTGTCTGAAGGTCAGTGCCAGGATAAATCCTAATGGATTGAGATATGCTCCAACTGGTCTTAATCCTAATACTAATATCGACTCAACTGGTATATACAAGGGTCCCAGCGATTGATTTATTGAAAATAAAACAATTATTTATTATTTTCTTAAATGTAATGACAACATGATTGGATCAAGTGAATCCAAGCGCATGCTCCTTATCAGCATCTTACATGATAGTTCTCATGGCGACGTAGACAGGGAGAACACACACATATTGTTATCAAAGTGTCAATACTCGATTTTTTTTTGAATAATATTCTAAATAATGGGGCTTGATCTCAAACACTCTACTCCATCCTGGCGGCGATAACAATTCGATACTGGTGCCCCACCAAATCACTTAGAGAAACATAAAAATTGCAAAAATAAAAACATAAGGTGATATGGTCGAGATAGACTCCGAGATATGGTGATAACTATCATGTTATTTCTAACACCTGAGCTAGGCATTCTTTTATGAATAAACCATATAGATGGGCACACGAATACCTATAGAAAAAGAGCTAAGTTTCCATCTACCTAAAATGGTTAGTGTTATCCTGAATTGTTCACAAGTTTCTAAATTTTGGAGTTGCATATTTCACTAAAATTTTCTCCCTTACCCCCAAACTTAAATCTAACATTGTCCCCAATGTTTCAAAATAAAGAGTAGTACCAATAGATAAGTAAAAAGAGGAATAAAGAGGTAAGTCAGAAAAATAGTACCTGGGTGAAGCGTAACAATCCTTCTATGGAGAATTACACAGAAAATAAAAACCTAAAAACGAATAATAAAAACTTACAAAATCTACTAATATACATAAACAACCTTGATGGTCAATCAAGGTAAACAGGTTCCTCTAGAGGGACCTCCTCAACATCACTTGTAGGAAAAGTTTCTAAAAATGGTTTCAATCTCTGATTGTTAACCTTGAAAGGACTTCTACCATCTTGAGTCTCAATATCAATAGCACCATGAGAAAAAACAATGCGAACAACAACAGGACTGGTCCACCAAGAGCGTAACTTCCCGGGGAATAGATGCAGACGAGTATCATACAGATTAACTTTTTGACCTGGAGAAAATGAATTTCTTAAAATATTTCGATCATGCACAAGTTTCATTTTGTTCTTATACTCTCTAGCACAATCATATGCATCTTTCTGAATCTCTTCCAACTTATTGAGTTGGAGCTTCATGTGAGCTTCTGTCTTGTCAAGTGAAAAATTTGACTGCTTTACAACCCAATATGCTTTATGTTCTAACTCGATGGATAGGTGACAGGCCTTGCCAAAAACTAGACGATAAGGTGACATTCCAATAAGGGTCTTAAACGCAGTACGGTAAGCCCATAAGCATCAGTAAGCCTTAACGACCAGTCTTTCCTATTAGGATTAACTGTTTTCTCTAAAATACGTTTTATCTCCCTGTTGTAAACCTCTACTTGATCACTAGTCTTTGGGTGATATGGGGTAGCTTCTTGGTGGGTAATACCATATTTCTTCATCAAAAGCTTAAACAGTCGGTTACAAAAGTGTGACCCTCCATCACTAATTATAGCTCGCGGTGTACCAAAACGTGCAAATATGTTATCATTCAAAAACTGGACCACAACCTTGTGGTCGTTTATTATACACGAAACCTCCTCTACCCATTTAGATACATAGTCTACATCGACAAATATGTAAATATTACCAAAAGAATTAGGAAATGGACCCATAAAATCAATGCCCCACACATCAAAGACCTCAATAACAAAAATAGGGTTCAAAGGCATCATATTTCTACGAGAAATGGTTCCTGACTTTTGGCAGCGCTCACAAGCAACAGTAACTGTGAGTGTATTTAAACAACAAAGGCCAATACAATCCATACTGGAATATCTTAGCAGCAGTCTTCTTAGCACTAAAGTGACCGCCACAAGCATGATCATGACAAAAAAAAATAATACTGGACTGGTCACTCTCAGTTATACATCTCATAATAATCTGGTCTGGACAATACTTAAACAAATAAGGATCGTCCCAAAAGAAATGCTTTACCTCGGCTAAAAATCTAGAACGATCTTGTTTACCCCAGTGTTGAGGCATTCGACTAGTAACAAGATAATTCACTATATTCGTAAACCAAGGTAATTGGGAAACAAAGAATAGTTGTTCATCAGGAAAACTATATCTCACAGGAAGGGAATCATCAGGGGAATCCACAAGCAGGTTTAGTATCCTTCTTAGGCAGAAGGTACTTCAAAGCAGCATGATCAGTAAAGACTATAACTTTAGAACCTAAGAGATATGATCTAAACTTGTCTAAGGCAAAAAAAATGGCTAACAATTCCTTTTATGTGGTGGTGTAGTTCAATTGGGCATCATTTAGAGTTTTGCTGGCATAGTAAATCACATGAAGTAATTTGTTTTCTCGTTGACCTAACACAACACCAATAGCATAATCTGAAGCATCACACATTATCTCAAAGGGTAGGTTCCAGTTAGGTGCTTGGACAATAGGGGAGGTAGTGAGCAAAGTCTTAACCTTCTCGAAAGCCTCTAAACAAGCATCATCAAAGACAAACTTAAGTCCTTTTGCAAGCAGATTGCAAAGAGGTCTAGAAAACAAGCTAAAATCCTTAATGAATCGACGATAAAAACCTGCATGCCCTAAGAATGACCTAACATCTCGTACAATTTTGGGAACCTATAAAGTCTTAATAAGGTCAACTTTGGCTTTGTCTACCTCTATACCCTTAGAAGATACTATATGCCCAAAAACGATTCCTGATCGAACCATGAAATGTCATTTTTCCCAGTTAAGCACTATATTTTTTTCCTTACACCTAGTCAACACTAATGTCAAATAATGCAAGCACTCATCAAAAGATGACCCAAATACTGAAAAATCATCCAAAGACCTTTAAAAATCGTTCTACCATGTCCAAAAATATGCTCATCATACAACGCTGAAAAGTAACGGGTGCATTACACAACCCGAAAGGCATGCGTCTATATGCAAAGGTACCAAAGGGACAGGTAAAAGTGGTTTTTTCTTGGTCTTATGGGGCAATAACAATCTGATTATAACCAGAAAAACCATCTAGCAAGTAATAATATCTATGTCCAGCTAATCTCTTAAGCGTTTGGTCGATGAAAGGAAGGGGAAGGTGGTATTTCCTTGTGATATCGTTCAATTTTCTATAGTCAATACAAACACGCCATCTCGTGGTCACCCGGGTTGGGATTAACTCATTGTTATCATTTTGGACTACAGTGACACCTGATTTCTTGGGAACAACCTGAACAGGGATGACCAAATTACTGTCTGAAATAGGGTAGATAATACCCACATCTAAAAACTTAAGCACCTCAGTTCGAACTACTTCTTTCATGTTAAGGTTAAGTCGACGTTGCATCTCCCTAGACGGTTTGATATCATCCTTTAAATGAATCTGATGCATACAAACAGTAGGACTTATACCCTTAATGTCTGCTATGGTCCACCCTAAAGCTTCCTTATTGTCTTGAAGCACGGTCACTAGCCTACTTTCCTGGTTACTATCCAAGTCGGATATTACAATCATAGGCAAAGTCTCAGATGGGCCTAAATACACATACTTCAGGATATCTGTTAGTTTTTTAAGGTCCAACTTAGGAGGCTCTTCTAAAGAAGGAATTAGGGTAGACTTAGAAACTGGTAGTGATTCGAACTTAGCTTTCCATCCATTACTAGTGTCTGTCAAAGAGGCTGAATCTAAAAAAGTATTCACCTCATTAATCACACTATCATCATCAAAATCAAACCCAAAGTGGGCTAGGCATTTGTCTAATGGATATTCTAAAAAAGTGTTTGGTAATGACTCCTGAACTAATGTTCCTATCATGTTCACCTCTTCAATGCACATGTCATCTAGCTCAGGTGGTTGCTTACTAATATTGAAAATATTCAGCTCAATAGTCATATTACCAAAAGTTAAGTTCATAATACCATTTCGACAGTTTATGATCGCATAATATCACAGGTATCTGATTCTCTGGGTTAGGGACAGGTTGGGTATCAAGGACAACAAAATTCACTGGATAAATAAACTTATCGACCTCAATAAAAACATCCTTTATGACACCATGAGGAATTTTCACAGACCTATCAGCTAATTGCAGTGTTATCTGAGTAGGTTTCAAATCACCAAGTCCTAGCTGAAGATACACATGGTACGGAAGTAAGTTCACACTGGCTCCTAAGTCAAGTAACGCTTTCTCAACACGGTAGTTATTATTGTGCAAGAAATGGTTGGGGACCCTGGGTCTTTGCACTTAGGAGTTGTATTGTTTTGGATAATTGAACTTACATGACTAGCTAAAAAGGCTTTCTTTTGTGCACTAAGCTTTCTCTTTCGCGTACACATATCCTTAAGGAACTTGACATAAGTAGGAATCTAACTAATCGCATATAATAATGGAAGGTTGATAGTGACTTGCTTAAAAACCTCCAATATATCGTTAAAGTTGGATTCCTTCTTTGTTGGTGCTAATAGTTGTGGGAACGGGGCTCTGAACACAAAATCTGGCTTATAAGGAACTACATCAGGCTTTTTAGAGACTTCATCAGTCTCTTCAACTACTGGTTCAGAAGGGTGAACTACAGTGGTTCACTATCAGTTATGGTTACCTTGTTGTCTACCACTTTACTATTCCTAAGGGTTCTAATTGTATTCACATTATTTGATGATTTCTCACCAGAGGATACTTCATGAACTCCTCTAGGATTGGGTTGTGGTTGATTAGGGAACTTGCCTATTTCTCTTTATCTCAAAGACTCAGCGATTTGACCAACCTAGGTTTCTAAATTGTAAATAGCCTGACTGTTAGCCTGAACAATCTTTTGATTTTCTTGTAAACTTTGGTTGAATGACTGCTGAAAATTTATAGTGTCCTGAGTTAATAAGGCGAAAGACTCTGCTAAACTCATGATCGTCTTATCTATCAGATTCTGAAATTGTGCCAGCCCTGAAGGATTCTTAGTATAACCAAAACGTGGGGGAACCTTAGAATTACTAGACTGACCTTGACTCTGGCCCTTAAAACAAGAAAGGTTAGGGTGGTTTCTCCAACCAGGGTTATAGGTTTCTGAATAAGGGTCAAACTTATGATGATTATCAAATCTAGTGTTATTATAAAGAGCATGGGCGAGCTATTCAACAGTCTGTCCTTCCCAAAATGACTTTTGCTTAATTCCACAACTAGATTGACTCAGTTCTAAAGCTTCTAACCTTTTTGATATAACTGTTATTTTGGCATCTGATTCAAAAGATCCTTCTACCTTATTGACATTTCCTCTACTTAGAAGAATTATTTTATGGGGCTCCTTACTATTTCCCATTGCTGGGTTTTTTCGGCGATTTCATTCAAAAATGTCATCGCACCATCGATAGTTTTATTTTCAAATCCACATGTGCATAAAGACTCAACCATGGTTGTTGTCGAATAATCTAAACCCTCGTAGAGGATCTGAACTAGCCTTACTTTTTCTAAACCATGATGAGGACATTGTGATAATAATTCATTGAACCTTTCCAAATACCTATATAAAGATTCTCCCTCTTGTTGAGAAAATATGCAAATCTGGTGCCTAATAAATGATGTTTTGTGCCTAGGAAAAAACTTATGGAAAAAGGCAGATGTAAGTTGTTCATAGGTTTCAATGGACTCAGAAGTCAAACTATATAGCCAAAATTTGGCTTTGTCTCTTAGTGAAAAAAGAAACAATCTAAGTTTCAATGCTTCATTATCTAGGTCCTTAATCCTGATGGTACTACATATTTCCTTAAAATCCCTAACATGAAATATGGGTTTTCATTTTCTTTTCCTAAGAAGATTGGGAGCATTTGTATAGTCCCAGGTTTTAACTCATAGTTTGCTTCAGTTTCAGCTAACTTGATAATGATGGACGAGAAGTCCTAGTCGGGTACAACAAAACTTTTAAATTTGCCATTGCTGGCACTATCAAAGGACTAGGAGTAACTTCTTCACCCAGTGTCAAGTTCTCAAAATTGAAATTTCCAAAAACAGGGCCCTCAAAAAGAAGAGTCTTCGAGGTCCTCGTTCCCAAGGACAGAACTACTTGGTATGTCACTAATCAAACGACCAAGAGTGTCTCTTTTCCAAGCTTGTTCAATGATGATTTCAAGCGGTCTTGGCATACACTAAAAAAAAAACTAAAAAAATTAAAAAAATAAATCCTAATTGGAAAAGAATTCCAAGCAATCACAAGCAAGGATGACTCAACCAAATCAAACATGTTGAATCTAGAAAACAAAAAGCATGAGGGCTCCACTTAGATTGTTTTTAGACCAGCTTCTATTCTTTCAAAAGGCAACTAGTTACAGTTTTAGCAAACCTCTTAGAATGATCCGATTTAGATTAAGTCGAATAGAAACAGGATAAGCTCTAAGGAGCTTTGATAAACCTGTCTCTTTGGCACGTTTCCTTGGGTTACAAGGCGGCTCAAATCTTCTTAAAATAATCTTCCTGAACTTTGAGTTAGGCTAACAAAGTAACCAATTCAGTCCTTTTGAATGACTTTTCTATAAGCTCGTTACCCTAGGTCTCTTTCTATTCAAAATTTTAAGCTTAGGTTCGCGTTTGGTAACGTGTTCCTAAAGCGGGCAAGAAAGAAACGGTGATGCAATCCGAGTCCTTATCTTGTATGGCCAGTTCTTTCCCTTTACTAGAAAATAAATCCGTATTCAGTTCCTCAACATATACGCATATGAAGGAATACAGTAAACCCACTTGCAGGGGATTCGTGGGTTGATCGAGTCTTACCTCCCGTACCAGACGGAAGATGAATCAGTTGTAATCGACTCGGGCCACCGACTCCTGTGTCAGTGTACGAACCCGAGGGGCCGAGACAATATAGTAATTATCGTCCTTCCTTGTTGCAGTTTGTATTTAAATTACCCTTCCGTAGGGTTTAAAAATAATAATAACGTACAAAGTCCCAAAATAAAGTCAAAAAGTGTCCAAAATAAAAGAAAATTACAGAAATAATAAAATATTTCTTAATACAATTTTCTAAAAAGGGAAACAAATAAAATCTAACAAATAAAAATAAAATCTAATTAAAAATAAAATTCTTTATCTTCTTTTCTGTTCTTTTAGCTTTAACTTTAACTACAAGTCTTTAATCACCAAAATCTTTGACTCAATTTCCTTTTATTCCAAAATCCAAAACCTGTAGCAAAAAGATAAATACCAAAAGAAACGTAAAATAGAACAAAGTAAAAATAATACTAAAAACAAAAACAAAAACCTAAAAATATATCTAAAACTCTAAATCTAAAGACAAGTCCGCGTCTGCGCCGCAAAAAATTGATATATTTTAGAAATAGTGGTAAATAAGATTCGATACTCAGACTTGTGAAGATTTGATTTTTTTAACCTAATTTTTAATACTAAGAATAAAGAAGATCAAATTAAAATTGAATTGAGATTATGGAAAGAACTGAGACTAAGGATTCCACCATTAGCCAATTTTTCAAGTGATTTAGCATTAATAATTATCTTGCAACTCATATATTCAATTGGTTCTAAATATTTCCAAAGTTAGATTTTCAAAATAATAGTTGTAAATCAAAAGTACGAGACATCAATAGCTCTAAACTAAGCATGACCCATCAAAAGAAAACACAACTAATCATAAAAGAATTGTAAAAAATTAATAAGATAAAAATACCACTTTATTATTGGAAAAATTGCTTCCTCCGTCGCTTCAGCAATGGGGTCTAGCTCCTCATGTTGTAAACACTCTCAAGATGTGTATTCATGGCTCAAAAATAGTTTACAAAGATGAAAAGAGTGAAAATTGTGTAAACAGAGATTTACAACGGTGTAATGGCATTGCAGAAAACTGTTTCCACTGTTACAGAAAGAAAGTGCTTCCACTGAAGATAAACGTTACTGTTCTGAAGATATCCGTTACAGATGGGTTGAAGAAACGGTTGCAGCTGAAGATAAACGTTGCAAAGACAAAGATAAACGTTGTTTTTTATTTGAAGAAATCTTCGCCTATTCCTGTTCTTCCCTACAACAACAACACTTTTTTTTCTTCTTCCTGTTTTTGTTTTTTTCAATTGAAGCTCTCCCTTTTTTACTCGATATCTTTGCTTTATATATGCTCAAATAACCCTAACAACCAATCCCAATCAATAAGGACTCCCAAAACCTTTCCAAAACCGATTAAAATCCTTGTTTGTCCAAATAAGAGAATATTTTTCTTTTCCGTTAACAGATGGGATTTTCAACTTTTTTTTATGGCCTGTAATCACTTCTGTTGACGTGTTTTGACTTGTTTTAATTACTACTTCAAGTTGATAAGGTTTGAAACTCTTAAAACCCCCAAAAAATCGGATTTGAAAAACATACAATATACTTCAGGCGTTGAATATCTTCCCGCCAATTTCAGAATTTGAATCTAAAAGGGGGTTTCCCCCTATCCAAAGTTGGGGAGTCTTTAGTAAAACTCCTGGTTGCCTTTAGTAATTTTTTATGGGTGCCTTTATCAACTTTTCGAGCCAATTTTTCCATAATACTTTATTTTCTAAAAATACCTACAAAGACATAAAATCACACAATAAGTACAAAATTGAGTACCAACAAAATATGAAATTGAGAACAATTTAGACACAAAAATGTGTCTATCAGGAAAACTACTCTTGGATTGGCTGTTATGTTTAAAAATTATTATACTTCCTTTACACCCTATACTTAATTTTACCAGGTAAACGTCACCTACGGTGGATGGACAACATCTCGAACCGATGATCCATATTTAATCATCTTTAATAAACGGATATGGTTAAATTCTATATTTTATACCAGAAAAAAAAATCATTTATATTTATATTTTATATATTAGATCTAACCAATTCTAATTATTTTTAATAATTGCACGCATCACCTGTGGAGTCTCCAAATACGATAAGTCCAAGAATTTTATTTGTTCCTTGACCTCCATAACTGAAAATACAAGTATGTTAAGAACACAAGTATGTTATGGTAAACCGAAGTTATAACAAATGCAAAGAAAAAAAATGTCTTAGCTTCTTCAAGCTCATAATCAATATTGTTTTTGTCCTTCTACTTCAAGCTCAACAATTTCTACTCAAATCAATCACAACTCTTTTGACATTCAATAATCAATTAAAACAAATCTAGAAAGAACAAAATTATAGAGATTCTGAACACAAAAAATAGATAAAAAAAATACACAGAAAAAATTGAGATCCCAATTTAGATGTTTCTCTTCTTCCATTTTTAAATCTTTTCCATCCTGATCAGAGTTCACCACTTGAACTTCTAAATAACTTTTATTTCTTCCCTTTGACTTTCTTCTATAAATCAAATCAAACAAGTTTGCTAAAAATCCATAGAAAATTTGACAAATTTACTCAAAAATCAGAAAAAATGAATAAAACCCATATTGTCAAATATAGTTTTAAACCAAAAGCTGTTCATATTTTCTTGTTTTTCACAAGTGATTTTAACCATTAACATCTGATTTCTTCACTGCAGTTGGTTCTGCTGCTGCAAGCTTGATTCCTTCATACGCCTTCTAAACAAAAACAAAAAAAAGAACAAAAACTTAAAAACAATTAACTCTTCAATCCACTTTAAAAACTCATTAAGAAACCCATAAAAAGATCAAGACTTGCTACAATTACAATATTAAAAAAAAAACAGTTTGAAAAGATGAACCCGTAGAGTGCTTGTTGGGTAGGTTAAGAGGATCTCTGATGCTTCCTGCAATTAACAAACACAGATTCATCAACATCAACAAAACCTGATATATTTAATTCCTCAAATAAAATTGAAAACCCCAACAGAAAACTTAACCTACCAAAAATCAAACTCACTTGCTTCTCAGGCCTCTTGGATGCAGATCTCTCAAATGAAAGCTTACTACTCACAATACTCACCTTTAAAATTCGAAGCAGAAATCCTTAGTTCAACCACTAAAACCTGAATATCAAACATATAAAACAAGTAAATAAATTCAGTCAAACACCAAGTTATTCCACATATTAACCTTAATTACTAAACTTAATCAAAACCCAATATTCAGAAACAAGAAAACAAAGGAAAAACATCATTACAAATCAAAAATTCACTTATGAAGGTGCTGAATTAGAATCTTGCATGTTCGTTTGGTGCTGAATTAGTTGATTCTAAGATGATGAAGAAGAAAATAAGAAGAAGAGAAAAAAAATAAGAAGAGGAGGAAGAAGAGAAGAAGAAGGTGGCAGTGAATCTGGTGATGGTCGTGAATCTATGTGTGTAGAAGAGAAAGGAGTAGCAACCGAGAGAAAGAGTGAGACTGGTTCCGTTATGTTGGAAAGAAAATGTAAGGAAACTAATAAATCTAAATTTGATGGCTATGATTAACTGTATATAGATCGCTGTCTAGAATTAATTATTGTATATACCATTCAGTTTTTTCGGTTCGGTTTTGAGAAACAACCGAAACTAAAACCGAGACTGATGATTTTTTGAAACTGACAACCGTGATTATACCGTGGAAATTCGGTTTCGATCAATTTTAAATCAGCGGTTTCGATTTTCGGTTCGGTTTTGTACAACCCGATTATACGACACATCTAGAATCATGTAGGTTGTGTAACTAGTGAGTCATATTAACTTATCCACCTGGTCCATCAGTTTTTTTTTCCTTCTTTTAAAGCAACGGACCATCAGTTTTGATGGGTTGACTTAGGAATTGGACGTATTAGTATTTTTTCTAATTATCAAAAAGTATTCGCGAGATTCGAACCTAAGTCCTTTCAACCAACACCTTTCTCTGTCTAAACGAAGTCGTACAATGAAACAATCCCCAAAACACCGCGAGTTTCAATCGAGTTGTCCTTCACTAATAACTCGTTCACTCAAATCTCATTTTTCATTTTTTTTCAAGGTTAAGGTGAAAACTGAAAACCCTAATTCTTCAGAGTTGACTACAATCGGAGAAGAAGATGAATATCTTCAGATTAGCAGGGGATATGACCCATCTTGCTAGTGTTCTGGTTCTCCTTCTCAAGATCCATACTATCAAATCTTGTGCCGGTACATATCCACTAATCTAAAATTTTATTTAATTATCTGTTTTTTTCTTTTTTCTGTTTTTAGCTAGATTATATAGTAATTGGGAATTGTATGTTGTTTTCTTCAATTACTGTAAAGCAGAGAAATTCTGAGATTTAGAGCTAACTTGCAATTAGGGTAAGTTTTTTTTAATTTAAATCGTTTTGTAGTTCGGAATCTGTTGAGGTAGTCAACATATTGGTTGTCCAGGGCACCAACTAGGTTTGTTTATCTAGGTTAGCAAGTTTTAGTTTTGAGTTGGATGTGAATGTTTTTTTTTTTCTGAAGGAAAGAGGTTTGTAGAGATAGAGGTCCGTTCTTGAGCTAGAGAATAACCAATTATGGGCAAAATATCGTGTTAATATATTTGATGTAAGAAGTAGGGAGTGAAAAATGAAACAACTATAGAGAAATGAAATACATTGCACTACTGTAAAATTCTGTATTCTTGTGGGGATTAGGTTTCATAGGCGCTGTTCATAATTAGATACAACGACTTATCGTGATCTAGTGTTGTGAACCCATGACCTTCTGTTCCATGTTAGATGATTCAGCATCAAATTTATTCACTATTGCAAATAGAGATGAAATGTTCCCTGCTTTAAGTTAAGAAATCACCAGAAAAAGAGATACACATTCTAGAAACATTTCATGTTAGAAATTGAGAATGGTAGGTTGACACTGTAGGAGACTCCTCCAATCAACCTAAAGCCATACTTCGTGCCCTATTACTACCCCAAATTATAAAGTCCACAGAAATTTGTTACTCCTTTGTCAGCCACCATTAGTGTTATGGCAGTAAGTTTGTTTCAGCGGACGAGGAAGCAAATGCCTGTCTCGACGAATTAGGTTCATGCTTCCACTGGCATGTTCAATAAAGTAGCATCTTTGTTAATCACTTTGTTTGTCTTCTTTAGTGTTTTCGATTTTTGTGTAAAAATGATCAAAGGGACCTATTAAGGTGTACCACCGGACAGAATTCGGTTAAAGGCTCCCATTTGGAAACATACCTTTGATCATAGAGCTCTGGGATATTAGCAAACCCCGAGGCCCTTTCTTATAATTTCTGTCTGTTTCCACGGGATCTAAAGTTCCTTAACTTGTTTCATATCTGCAATACATTGCACTCTTTATGGCTTTCGCTTTGCATTCACTTTTCTTTATTATTTAGGTGTTTGTTTAGGTCTTTTAGTTGTAAAGCGTGTAGACAATGTAATACCTGATATTATTTTTGATACGCAGGGGTTTCTTTGAAGACTCAAGAACTGTATGCTCTTGTGTTTGCAACTCGGTACTTGGACATATTTACCCATTTTATATCATTTTATAATACCATGATGAAGTTGATATTTTTGGGTAGCTCGTTCTCAATTGTTTGGTACATGAGACACCACAAGGTTGTGCGTAGATCGTATGATAAAGAACAAGATACCTTTCGCCATTTATTTCTTGTTATTCCATGTGTGCTCTTGGCCCTTGTAATCAACGAGAGGTTCACTTTCAAGGAGGTAAATTCATATGTGCTTTAAGCCATCAGTTGGTGCTAATGAGTTATGATTAAGTTTAATCTTGATTCCTTATTTTTTGGACATATTATCACTGTTCTAAATCTGTTGTACTTGTGATGTGGGTAGTTCTTCATTGTTAGCTATACTACTAACAATAAGTTAAATGCCAAGCCGGCACTCTTAAGTAGGATTTAAAAAGGTGTTAATGCTGAAGTGAACACTAGTTGGCTCTACCAAGGAACCCTGCACAGTTGGTGGCATTGCTGTTGATTATACTTGGTCCCAGTTTACTGAAAGTTTTTCTGTCAATTGTCAACCACTCTACTCTTTCTTTCTTCTAATTTGACCGTAATGAAAATTTTCAAAATTGAATGAACAGGTAATGTGGACATTTTCTTTGTACTTGGAGGCTGTTGCAATATTACCTCAGCTGGTGTTGTTGCAGAGGACGAGAAATATCGACAATCTAACAGGACAATATGTTTTCCTTCTTGGGTGAACTACTTTTCCAAATCCTTCTTTAGTCAATATGCAATTTAGAAGTAGTTGTTTGACTATACAGTTTTACACTAATTTACCTGACCTTAACTTTGCAGTCTTCGCTTCCTGACATTCTGTCATGTCACTTCATTTATATTCCTCTAAGCTGCCTTAATATGAAAAATGACCAACTGCAGAAGCACTATTTCATCTAGATAACATCAGTTTTCTTGTTGCTTTCCTTCTTTCAACCCTTTTAAGTAATGCATTCTTCCCTTCTGCAGTGCTTACCGATCTCTTTACATTCTCAACTGGGTTTATCGTTACTTTACTGAGCAGCACTTTGTGCATTGGATAAGTATGTCCAACTCTTCTCACACTTATATGCTCGTATTATTTCTTTTTTTTTTTCCTTCTCAGTTTGGTTTAGTATATTCTGTGTATTTCTTCTGTTTACCAGCTCTCACTTTCCTTATAGTTTATACATGTCGTTCTATTATGCAGCTTGGATATCTGGCCTTGTTCAGACTTTACTCTATGCTGATTTCTTTTATTATTACTTTCAAAGGTATGCAACTATTTTCCGTTTTGAAATGGATGGAAAATTCTACATTTGCCTTAATATTTAGAGTTCCTTATGTATTCATAATTTTGTGTCTTACAGCTGGAAGAACAACGAGAAGCTCCAGTTACCAGCTTGAGGTCAATACTGGCACGAGCACTAGTGACCTAAGCATTGTCCAGGACCTAGATTTTGAAGGTCTCCAATCTTTTATGTTAAATTCTTTAAATCTTGTATGTTCCTCAAATACAACCCTACGCTTGGCTGAACTTTTTGTGAGGTGTAGACGGCCCTCGTAAAAAGAATGAATCAAATGTGTTTTAAAGCTACTGACATTATTAGAAAGATTGATGGAACTTTTAAGCTAATGGAACTGCCCTCTTTATGTTGGATTTTAATCTCTTAAGTGATGCTAGAAGACTAGAAGTTGTAGAATGATGTGATATTTTTCTTTTGTGTGAATGATGGATGAGATCAAGTAATCTTTGCAAAACTTAAAGACTGATATTCAATTTACAGCACATAAGACTGAAACTACTTAAGATTAAGTTTCTTGAAAGCCAAAATTCTAGGACAGCTCTTTTCCCTCTTTTCTCCCTCCTTTCACTATGTAAGTTGACTATATGACTACCACATTGAAGTTAGAATAGAAGACAAGAAACATGATAAGATTTATTCAAGTAAAGCTGAATTCTGCCCTTGGTTCATCCCCATCATTTTTTTACGTTGTTCTTTTCATCTTCAGGTTTGGTGAAACCCATATCCACCTCCTCCTACTTCCAGCATACAATCAATTTCATCCCCCTCTTGCATTCGAAGCTGCAACAACCAAGAATTCATCCATCCCAAAAACATCTCAAAATTAAGAACCAAAAAGCTTAGACAAAAAATACAAGACATTGTCTTGTGATGTTAAATTATTGTCTGAATTTAATAGAGAAAAGATATTTTACTTTGATTGGGGTCTGGTGTGGTTTTATCACAACACCATTGAATAAGAACCTGAGGAATTTGATATCAAGATCTTTTCGTGCACAATAAGCAGTCATAATCTTGCATAGTTGAACGTTGTTCCTGATCCTGAAGAAAAGCTCCGATTTATCAACCTACAATCATAACCAGGAACAGTAATTATATAATCCCAAAGGTAACCATGAACATATCAAGCTTAACCTTAACTTGCATAGCAAACCATATAAGATCACCACCACTCTCACTTATACTAAATGTAAGTCAGTAAAAATGATGGACCTGTATAACAATTATATACTAGAATTAGAGAAAACCCTTGAATCCATAAGCAAAAAATAATGCCAAAAGCGTATACATCTAGATTGAAATTTGGAGAGGGAAGTAGTTTACATTTAAGATGATCTTGATGTTAATGTAAGTGTCATCAGCTTGCTCACGAGTTGCCCTCCCATATTCTCCAGGACCAACACTTGTAGCTGTAGACATTTTTGGAGCTTATATTAGAGTTTGAGTTCCGAAATTTATTGCTTTCTTTTTGAGAACTTTTCTCCACAATGTTGAAAGAACAGGAAGGAGAAGCTTTATAGCTAGAGAACAGAGAAATACGAGAAATAGTTTTCGTATAAACAAAAAAAAAATGTCATACACATATAAACTCACTTGTCTCCATAAAAAAACAAAAACAAAAAAAACTTATCAGTTGTCTTTTGTCACTTGAATAGAGTGGTTGAAACTTGAAAGTAAAATTTCCATTGCGATTGAGTGAGTCAGGGTATCTGGGTATGGACATGGTGATGCATTTAAGGATTCCTTGTCATATTCGGAAGAGAAGAATTAAATGATACAGTACACCCCTAGACAGGTGTATTTTTGAGTTCATTTTCCATCTAGATCCGTTCATTTTCCATCTAATTGAGCTGCGCATGCAAAATAAACATCTCAAAATATAAAAACGAAGAAATAAAATTCACTGTAATTACTCGAACATTAATACATACGTGTTGTTGTAACTAAAAAGAATAATGTATTGATTAGTTATAAAGAAACTATCATCAGATTCATTGAAATGAATAAAATGGAAAAGTTATCAGAAAAAAAGAATTTTCTTACTTAACTTGGAGTCTGCTT